>CM073603.1:20505594-21105594 GCA_037074985.1 Solanum bulbocastanum | reverse complement strand
CGAAAGCATAAACGTAAGCTTGAACTGATGGAAAATAAACATACTTACCTCTTCTCAACTCACTCATCTCAACTCAACTCAACTTAATGAGACAGAGTTCAACTCAGTTAAGAGAAAATAGGGCTCAACTCAATAGTAAGATACTCAATTAAGAGAAATAGGGCTCAACTCAACAATAAGATACTCAAGTTTGTAAAACATAGTTCAACTCTAGATACTCAAGGGTAAAGCAACAACAAAAGATGAAATATATAGAAAGTTGTAAAACTATAGATAACAACTCAATGTATTAAAAAATACAATAATACTCAGTTTGTATATAAAAATACAAAATTTCTTTGTGGGAGATTCTTTAATTGACAACCATTACTATGAGCTATGTGATGATACATCCTCTAGCCCACGCTGCCAGAAGTTTCCTATACTTTGTCGGGGTATAGAACCTACTACTAAGTGGATCCACTAGTGTATGCTAAAAACGTTAAGGAATCGTCTAAAAAGTATGACCCTTTCTACCCACATTGGCTCTATCGTTTATGGAGGCTGTGAGTTGTCTGAACTCTCCCCCATATCGGTGCTCAAATCTACTACCAAAATATAACTAGCTCATGTGTTTAAAAACATAACTGTTTTTGTGTTTTGATATCATTACTAAAAAATCTTTCTCTTAAAAGAGATGGTACTCAAACTGATCAAAACTCTTTTGAAAATCTCAGTTTCCTACTGTTTTAAATGTGAAAACATTTACTCTTCGGAATACTTAGTTCCCATATATTCATTTTGAAAAAAATGAACTCAACTATACTCTTTCTCAATCTTAAGTGCTCAAGTCTTAAAACAAGTTTAAAGCGATTGTAAAGTGCTTCTCAAAATAGGGTTCATGCCGAATTATGGGCGTGAACGGCTCAATTCAAAGTTTTCAATAACCATACATAGAACTAAATACTCGAAAATCAACAATTCCAAAACTCAAGGACTCATTGATACTACTCATCTCGAAAATGCTCGACCTCTTCATGCGGATTTATGGGCATGAACAACCCAACTCAAGGACTTGATGATACTACTCATTTCAAGAGTGCTCAACTCATAGGGTTCATGCAGAATTATGGTCATAAACAGCTCAACCTAAGGACCTTCATGGGTAACACCTAATTGTCCCATGATTAGGAATATAATCTCAAAGGGGTTAGGAACTCAATACTCTAGACTTAAAATTTGAAAATACTACTCCTCTCAAAGATACTCAACTTATGGAGTTCATGCGGAATTTATGGGCATCAATGACTCGACTCGAGGGTCTATATAACAATATGGAACTCATGTATACGAATCTTCTCATTCTCATAATTGCTTCCTCAAAACTTAGCTCAAATCGATAGTTGATCTCAAAGAATTGACGATTTAACTCAAAGACTTTCTTGAATTGTACTCTTAACTCTTTCTTGAATTTCAATTATGAATTCAAGAGTTATGATTCATGATATGAAGGATCTCGATGATAATGTAGAATTATGATTACATTCTCCTCATTCTCATACTCACTTACTCGAGTCTTGATACAATTTATTAGAAATTGTAGAATACTCCTCAAAAGGACTCAAAGGAGCTTTCTCAAAATATTCGAAAGAACTCTCAAGACTTGACTCTTAACTCTACCTTAAATTTGAATTTTGAAGGTTATGATTCATATTGTGAATGATTTCTAGGTGTTTATAAGTAGTTTAGAGTGTTTAGAGTCAATTGATGGAACCTTTTTAAGGAACCTAGACGGGCAAAACGATGGAGAAGGGGTGGGGGAAGGCTACCCTAGTATACTGAGTGGCGCAGGGTGCTAGCCCTCTACCTACAGACACTCTCTGTTGGTGTAATGGTGGCGGCACGCCAGCCCATTCCTAGAAAACCCCAATGAATTGCTTTTCTCATCTTCTCACCCTAGTTCACCTAGATTCGAATGGTTTCTTCCACACACAGTTAGATTTGAATACCCAACCTATGTATACACTAATATACTCAAAACAACCCTCAAATCACTAACTTTCTTCTTAATAATTCCTCAAAACCTCTACAAAACAAGATTTAGAATGAAACTTCAAGAACATTTATGAAGAACTCATCAAGAACTTAAATTGCTCAATATTTATGGTTAGATTCGCAAAAGAAACTCATGGTTAGCGTGTGGGTGAACGAACCCAATACTATGGAAGCTTACATACCTCTTAAGATAAAATCCTTAGCGAACACCCCTCGAAGACTGTAAGAATCTTGATCGCATGGAGGTACCTCAACACTGGATGGAATCTCAGCACTTGGATCATCAGGGATCTCCACCGTCCCGAACAACGAAGTGAAGTTTGTGGACATCAGATGGTCCATATCCTTCCTATGCTCAGAAACCTCGGCTTTCAAAGTTGTAACCTCCGTAGTCACCCTTTGTCCTCTCTTACAAATCACTAATCTTTCTATGAGAGCATCAATGGAAGCCTGGAGAGGTGTCGGTGTAGCTGTGATAGCTCTCTTAATCATCTAGGGCACCTCGGCCTCTAGCCGGGAACCCCGCACATCTGCATAATGGGCTAGGTGCCCTATCTTGAGGAGCATGTCGTGAGTGATTGTAGCCCTTGATATGGTGGCACTAGCAGTAGTTGTATGGGGCTAGGAAGCAACATAAGAACTCGGGGCATGGGTAGGAGTGGAAGTGGATGTACTTGAAGAATAGGAGGCCGAATAAGGCAAAGGTGCCTATGTAGGTATAGAATCAACATCAACCTCTGAGGATGTATCAACCAGAGATACTCTCCTCCTATCAGCCTAATCCTATGTGTAATCTGCCTCTTTGCACCGAATGTCGGTGGAGGATGTTGGTGTAACCTCAACATCCCTCTTTCTATCAAGAGGAACTCCAGCTTGCCAACACAACTTTGTAATGAGCACTGGAAATGGAAGGGACCTCTGGTGTTGTTTTACCCTCATGGAAATCTCTTGCTCTCAAATCAGCCTTAAGTTCAAACTCTTCCTGGCTATGAGAGATCTGAGACAGTCTGCCTTTGGATGGTGGAGTATGGACTCATTCTGTGATAGCATGATAGAGCTGCTGATGAACCCAAACCAATACCGAGCTGCTATGTTCAAATCCTTTTTCTAAATAGGTGGCCTTGCCTCAGTCCACCTTGGGGTGCTGTCAGAAATGAGGGGAGCTAGCCAGCCCTTCAGGTCATCTAGAGTATGTAAAGTAATCATCCTCTAGTACTTGTGGTCAAAACCTACAGCCCTATCTAAAACAGTGTTGATGTCATTGCTGCTACATCTTACCGTCCTGCCCCGAACCACCACAGACTCAACCAGTTTGAAGGCACTCGCATTCATCTTTATCATTGTGGACCAGGTCACTGTAAGCTGAATAAAACTGTCGGATTCATGTAGGAATATATGGGCCTCGGGGCCTGGTGTAGACCTCAAACCTGTGGAACCAGAGAGTGTCCTACACATCAAGGTACCTTTCCACTAACCCATCCGTTGACAACCTCTTTTCTTCTAGAATGGTCCTCAACCCCTCGACCTTTAACCGGTTGAGTAACCTTGGGAGGAGGACCATGAACTGGTGGTACTGGAACTACTGTCTCTATCAGAGCTGACACTATATCTACAGTAGGAGGGGTAGACTCTAGAATCCTAGACGGATTTGGATGAGACTTTGCATACATCTCTGCTCGTCGGGTTTGTAATAATTGATCATCCTTAGGCTTGAAGAATGAAGCCTGAGAAATAAACAATTTCCCATCACTGTTGGTGTTGAGCTCCAGTCTTTCATACACAGGTGCCTTGCCCTTGCCTTTGCATCCCTTCGGAGGTGCTTTCTTTCCCTTTGTGGCGGATACAGTTGCTCCCTCATTTATCACAATGCCCCGTGCTCGTTTGTGGGGCGGCATACCACATTCATCCAAATTTGTTCTAGCCATATCTGCAAAGCACATCAAAAAGTGTTAGAAATAATTTAAGAAAGTTGAAGAAAGACTAGCCGAACCAGTCACCGAGTCACTTAGGTAAGCTAGATTGGGTTTGCCAAAAGGACCAAATAAAAAATTTTTTAGAAATAAGGCATGTTGGCGATACTTAAGGCGATCAACTAAACCTTTCGGCGAGCTTAGGCTTCCCGCCGAAAGATACAGACTACAACTAGCCAAATGAAGAAATTAAAGGCATCCAAGGGGGGACTTTGGCGAACCGCCGAACCATTTAGCGAGCTTGACCAAGCTCGCCACACTGCCCAACGTGCCAACTTTCAACCCCATTTTTCAAAATCAATCCTACATCCTTCGAAATAAAAATCAAACACACACACAATACCATTCATACTAGACCCATAATACCTATGCCTTTGGGGTACTCAAACTTCCCCTGATTTGGCCAAAATTGGCCATTTGATGACTTTTGCTCGTAAAAATGACGTCAAACGCTCCATCATTGGGAAAATTACATCATTTGACACAATTCAGGTTTACTTAAACTTCACCCAACTAGACCCAACACAAAATAACCGCAACCCAACAATTTAAGATGAAATTCAATGCACAAAACACATGAAATCATCAATTTAAGCCTTAGGCATAACTTCGAACACAATACGGGCAATCTGACACATAAAAACATCAATTAAACAATTCCTCAACACATATTAACATAATTACCAAATGCATTTGAGTTTAACCACTAAACTAAAGTTTGGGGTTCGAAAAACCAATGTGTATACCAAATTAAGAAATTGAAAAGCTAGGAGGAAAAGTATTCCACTTGCGAGCACGAGATCCACACAAAAAGCGAATATATTAGCAAAATACGAAAAATCTAAAGTGCGGGTGAGAGTGTACGGTGTTGAGAGAATATAAAAGATTTTGAAATTTTAAACTGTTTGGCCTTTTAAAACCTTTCTGTTTGCGACCCTTTCGGCGAAGTCCACGCCTAACCCCTCGGCGATTTACCAAGTAGTATGTTACCTCACTGAGTTTTATAGGACTCCCAATTAATTTGGGTGTTCAAACGATAGATAAAATCAGGCTCGCCGGCCTGTTTGGCGAGTTGCTAATTAAGCAATTGGCCCCCTGAGTTTTAGACACTTCCACTTCAGGTTTTGTGGATCCAACGGCGGTCCAAGTCGGGCTCGCCGACCACTTTGGTGAGTCACCGACTAGACTTTTGGCTAACTAAATTGCTTCTTGTTGAACTCACTTCACTTTTCAACCTGCACAATTAACACCTGTTATTCAAAATGAACTAAACCACATAGTTATATGAGTGAAAAAAAACGGCTTCTAAATTTGCAATAAAAATGTTGAGTCTCATTTCCTATGTACAAGAATCAAATGGTGAAAAAAGTAAACATACGCAAGAGAGACTGTTTACCCCAAGATTCGTGAATTGTCATGATAGCTTGAAACGGGTTCAAAATACCAACTCTATGGAGTTTTTACTGTCTATTATTCGGTTGCCTCCCAAGAAGTGGCTTAGTTAACGTCATCGCATAACGAAAGTACCCATTCAAGCTTCATTTTTAGGGTTTTCCATTGTGTTACTAAGCAACCCCCCTTGTTGTCTTGGATTCAAATGAGAAGAAATTTGACCCATTTTGGTCGCCAGCTTCTTAATAGAGATTGAATGAGAGGTCACCGCCTGATTGAGAGTTGAGACATCCTCTTTCATCTCTTTCAACACTTTGTCGGATCCTTCAACTTTGTTGAGAATGCATGAGAGCATATCTTCTATCCGACCACCTTCAGTTTCCTTAGGATTTTGATGCTCATGTGGAGGAACATACCTATCCTTCATCCTCTCTCTTTCCTTCGAAGTTACGTTACAATCACGCCATTCTCTGTCACGTTCCCTCCAGCCTTCATCTCTATTCCATCCTTGATTTCCACCCGGTCTTGGGTAGTTTGCACGATAACCTCCTCCTTGGTTGGCTAGGAAGTTTACTTCGTCATTATACAACGTTTCAAATTTTGCTTCATTGGGGTTTACTCCACAAACACCCACAACATTAACACTCCTTGCACCAGCACCCATGACATTTTTGGCTAAGATATCTAGTTGGGTCATCATTTTAGCCATGTGTTGGTCTATCTCTTTATCCTTCTCGATCTGCACTTTTGTCATTTTATAAGTGAGAGGAGAGACATGGTCTTCTTGGGTGTACCATGCCCTGTTGATCTTGGTCATGCATTCAAGGAGTTAGGATGCTATTGCATATGGTTGTTGCATTTTACCACCTAAAAAAGTTGATCAACCACTCCTTTGTTTACAGAATCAAGGCTTCTAAAGAAATGTTAAAGTAGCACATTATCTGGAAGTCCATGAGTTGGGCATTGAAGCACCAACCTCTTATATCTCAGCCATGTCTCATAGGGGAAAAATCTCACCAGAAATATTGTGGTCAGTTCATCCCAAGAGGTGATAGAGTCCCTCTGTAACTCAACTAACCATTACGTAGCTTTACCAATTAAAGAGAACGTGAACAATATGAGACAGACTGATTCTTGGATATGTTCTTAAATGAGACTGGTCAAAAGACATCCACAAAGTTCTTGAAATCCTTATGGGGATCCTTATGAGCCAGCCCCCAGATAGTCCTTTCCATTGTAGCAGCTGAAGCATTGTGCTTGTGATGTGACAAATAGTGTTTCCTTCTGCTGGAGGTAAGAGACTGGCACCAACACCACCCACTTGGTTTGGGTCATTGACATCATTGAGGTTCCTAATGTCATCTTGGTGGCCCACTTGGCTACCATTACTTTCGTTAACACTCATATCTTCCTCTGTTCAACAGAAACAACACAAAACCAAAAACTAACGTAAGTCAATTCCACTACAGCCAAAAAGATCACAATTCAACTTCAATAAAAGTATTTTAAACAATACCACTCCCTAAAAGCGGTGCCATTTTGATTAACGTTACAAGCACACCTCACCCAATTCTAAGTTAAAACGATCGTTAAGTAGTTTCAAACCCAACAAATGAGTTCGGGTCGAACCACAGAGAGTGGTATGTGTTCAAAGTTCAGTTATGAGGTACAAATATGATCTAACTAGCTATAGGAATATATATTATCGGAAAAAGACATATAAACAAGTCAAAGGGGTGACACGAATGTCAAATGGGGGTTTTGGTTTGTAATTATCAACTACAATGTAGTCACACAATAATGAAATAACATTCTCGAGATGTGATCGATATAGGCAAATTTTGATATATGGGTAATTAAAACTACTAGTAAATAGCTAAATATTAGTGGGTAGTCTAGACTATAATTGAAATAGGTTTCTCTCGAAAAACTATTCCGCTTCAAGTGATTTCTCTCGAACATCAACAAGCATAGATATAAGAACAACCCATAACCTTAATACATCTTCTCTCTCGAGCAAGATCGGTAGGATTGGGTTTAGGATTCACTCACTCGAGCTACACCCAAATCAACCTAATACCTACAAATCATTAATCAAAAGCTTTGGTTCAAGAACCTCTCTCTTGAGCAAGCTAAGAACATAAAGTTAGAACTGCATTTGCAACTGCAATTCATAAATTAAACCTTAGCTAATGATTAAACCCACTTCAATATAGCATTTAAACTAGTAATTAGCAATAGGAATAAACTAATTCAACCCATAATCACATGATCACACCCTAAGAATTGGTGTTTTAGCCAAACATTATAAAAGAGTAAAAACGGTTACCAAATTGATTAGCCATAAACTGGGTAAGAGTAATTAATCCTTTACAATGCTCCAATTTGCAAAAAATTTGAAACTCACTTGTATATCACCAAATTGAGTCTCAAACTTTCAAGTCTACTAAGAAACTCAAGAGAAAATTGTTCTAGACTAATTTGATTACAAAATTGATACTGAATTAACTGTTTCAAATCTAATTTATAGTCGCCAAAAATAAGCCACGAAGGGCCATTAGGCAAGTTATGTTGGGCTCGCCGAGTGGTTCGGCGAGCCGCCCATTGCTCTCTTCTATCACTTTTTTGCATGAGTTCTCAGCATCCTCAACTCTTGTAACTTTGGGCGTTCACTCTTGGTATCAAGGAACTACTCGACGATTCGCTGACTGCCCCTTTATAATCACCTACTTGGTTTCTTCCCTTAGGGATGGCACGCTGGAACTTTAGGTTGTCTGAATAGACACTCGGCGCTACGCCAAGTGCTATTGGTGATCATCAATCTCGCCTTTCTTCACTTCTTCAATTTGTTTAGTTATTTTCTGTCTGCTAGTGTTCTTTCTTTGCTCCTCAATCCATGTAGCTTAAAATCAAGGTATTAACATCAATTTATAGCATAGATTAGGCATTTGAGGATACTAAATCTATCAAAAACAAAGCCCTAAATGAGTCCAAGATTTGGACTTATCAGCGATCCGTAGTCCAGATTAGTCCGAACTATTTGAGGTGATATGTGATGCAAGTATTACCGCTCTAGGAGTCATGTTAGGGAAACAACGCAACAAGCCCTTTTATCTAATTTATTACACCAGTAAGATGGTAAATGGAGCACAACATAACTACATTGTTATAGAAAAAGAGCTATTAGTTGTAGTTTATGCATTTGAGAAGTTCAGGGAATACTTGCTGGGCACTAAATTGATATTTAATACTGATCATGTAGCATTGCAGTTTTTAATGGCAAAGAAAGATGCTAAGCCGAGGTTGATTAGGTGAGTGTTGTTGTTGCAAGAATTTGATTTTAAAGTAAAATATCGGAAGGGGTGTTAAAATTAAATGGCAAATCATTTGTTGCGGTTAGAAACCAATGTTACCAACCCCAGAGAGAGGGATATTATGGCTGAATTCCGTAAAGAAACAGTGATGAGGCTGACCTAAAGTAACATCCCTTGGTATGTTGATCTTGCTAACCATGTGGTATGTGAAATTAAGCCGGAGGATTTGAACTCATATCAACGGAAGTGATTCTTGTTTGATGTAAAGAAATACTCTTGGGATGAACGATATATGTTTAGAGAATATGAAGACCATATCATTCGTCAATGCATACCGAAAGAAAAAGTCAATGACATTCTTAAGTGTGTAATACCTCACCTGTTGGTGGACAACACAGTTTGGTGCGAACAACAACAAATGTGCTCCAAAATGGTTACTATTGGCCATCCCTATACCGAGACACACATGACTTTGTGAAACATTGCATTCCTTGCCAAAAGCAAGGAGCGGTATCAAGAAATAATGAATTACCTCTCAACCCAATATTTGAAGCGAACTTGTTTGGTTTTGGGGGTATAGATTTCATGGGTCCATTTGTGAGTTCCTTTGGAAACAAGTATGTTTTGGTGGCGGTAGATTAGTTTTCCAAATGGGTGGAAGTAGTTGCGTTTCTTAACAATGAGGGCAAAAGTGTGGTGCAATTCTTAAAGATATATATTTTTGCACGATTTGGCACCCCGTGTGCTATCATCAGTGAGAGAGGATCACATTTCTGCAATAAGGTATTTGCCTTGTTGTTAAGCACATATGGGGTAAAGCCTAAAGTTGCAACACCATTCCATCCATAGACAAGCGGCCAAGTGGAAGTATCAAACCGAGAGATTAAAAGCATTTTGGCAAAAATGGTGAATGCAAATTGGATAGATTGGTCTCGAAAATTGGATGATGCTCTGTGGGTATGTTGTACCTCATTCAAAACACCAATTAGTATGTCACTATATTAGTTGGTGTTTGAAAGGTCTTGTCATATACCAATTGGGCTTGAGCACAAAACTTTATAGGCATTAAAGATGCTAAACCTAAATTAGGAAAAGGCAGCAAAAGGGAGAGTAAACAAACTCCACGAGTTGGAGGAATTCCGATTGAGAGCATATGAAATTTAGCCCTATATAAGGAGAAGATGAAGAGGTGGCACGATGCCAAAAGCCTTCAACGTGAATTTCAAGTCGGAGACTGTGTGTTGCTCTTCAATTCTCGATTGAGACTCTTTCCCAGTAAATTTAAGTCAAAGTAGTCGAGTCCATTCATGATAGCCAAAGTGTTCACAAATGGGGCAAATGAAATTGAAGGAAAAGAGGGTCCTGCCTTCAAGGTGAATGGGCAGCGTTTGAAACTCTATTTTGGAGACTGTCATGACATTTCAGTAATCGAAGTGGTGTATTTGGAAGATTCTTTCAAGCACTTCCATGTCGTGCCACGACGTTAAATAAGGTGCTTCTTTGGAGGCAACTGAAGCTTTAGTTGTTTTGAAATAATGTGTGCTGAATGTGCAGGAATAGAGAATTCTGTGATAGCACGGGCATTTCGGCGAACTGCCAAGTGGAATGTGTTTGATAATGGTGAATCACAACTTAATTGCAACTATTACAAAATAGCTAAATATTAGTGAGTAAGCTAGACTATAGAGGAGGTACATTTTCTCTCGAACAATTTACGCTGAATCAAGTGAATTTCTCTCAAACATCATCAAACAGGCAAAATAAGAACAGCCCCCACCTTTGTCCATTCACTCTCTCGAGCTGAACCCAGGTCAACCCAATACCCACACACCATTAATCAAAAACCTTAGTTCTAAAACTCTCGAGCAGGACAACAACACAAAGGTAGAACTGCATTTACAACTATAATTCTTAAGATTAAACAATAATTAATGACGCATCTAAATACCATTTAAACTAACAATTAGCAATACCCATATACTAAATCAGCCCATAATCACATAATCACACCCCAAGAATTGGGGTTTAAGATAGACATCATAAAAAGATAAAAATAGTTACCAAATTGTGTTTCCATCAACTGGGTAAGATTGATTTCGTCTTTACAACTTTCCAGTTCAAAGAATATCAAAGACCCACTTCCAATTTATCAAAAGTGAAAAACTTTAGTTCTCCAAAACTTAGGGAAAACTAGAGAAAACATTCTCTAAACCTTGTAAACTTATCCAAAGCTAAAAATAAAATAAACTTCGATATTAAACTTAATGTTTAAAAATGTAATATAGTCGCCAAAATGTGCTGCAAAGAATCACAAGGCAAAGTAAGTCAGGCTCGCCAATTTACTCAGCAATTCGCCCTTTTGTCAATTCCATCACCCTTCTTCCTTGGCCTTCAGCAACCTCAGGGTCCGTAACTTTGGGAGATCTAACTCTGCATTACGAAACCACTAGGCAATCTGTCGACTGCTCCTTTCTCTCACCAACTTTATTTCTTCCTTCAGGGCTTGGCACATTGGAAATTTAGGCTGTCAATTGGCAACTCAGCGACTCGCTAAATGGACTTGGCGATCACCAGGTTATCTTTTCTTTATTCTTTCAGCTCGCTTTGTTACATCTAGCAACTTAGTGTCATTGCTTTGCTCCTCAATCCATAATCCTAAAAATCAAGAATTTTACATCAGTTATTGGCACAAAATAAGCATTTAGGACACTAAACCTATACAAATAAAGCCCTAAATGAGTCCAAATCTTGGACTCATCAACACTTCAAACTTAAACTTTTGCTTGTCCTTAAGTAAAACTCATGTTTAGCATTTCAAAAAGGATGTTTCAAAAAGTGCTACAAAAGGCTCAATCATAAATGCACACAACAAGACTCAACTTACTCATGCCAGAATCAATTGTGCACTTAAGATTCGAGTTGTGACTCACCATTATCAAAGATTCTCAAATTCACAATACTTGCTTCAAACGATAGTTCAAGCTCAACAAAGGTACTCAAATGCCCTCACACCAAGATGATTTCATATGTACATATAATTACTCAATTTATAGCTCTGGAATCACAAAAAACTCTGACACTAAAAAAGAGGAACATATGCATGACATCACCTATAGGTTTGCCCTTATTTTTCAGCCACCATTTGCTTCAGCTCACTCAAGATCAAAAGCATTTTTTCAAGGCTTGTAACGAGGCTTAGTGTAAAGGTATGGTCATTTAGGCTCAGTGGCTGCTATCCTCATGAAATGTGGTATGAATAACTTTCCTTTCTTTTTTTCAGCATTGTCATTCATGCTCAAAATTCACCCCATTATTCACTTCTCATGGACTATCGGACACCCCATTTTCTTTTGCAGCTTTCTCTATTTTATTTCACAACTTTTTCATGTGTTTTCTTTTTCTTTCTTATTTGCATTCCTATTTTTTTTTTTTATGTATAGAGGGGTTCCATCTTTTTCAAATCCATGGATCATGGGGGACTTCTTCACACTTCTTGATTTTCCATCTCTTTTCACCACACCCCTAACTTAGGCTTTTGGCCTAAGGTGGCTATTCAAAGACACCACACTTTATGAGGATTATAGGTGAAAGGATAAAGGGAGGTCTCATTTGCTTAAGGTTCCTTCCAAGAAAAGGATAAGGCTCAAAGGGGTTCAAGCAAGGTTTACACATTCATAAGGTTTACCACAAAAGAGGTATAATGTCAAATTGTTACTCTTCAAAATTGTTGCCTAAGATCATTTCAAGAGTTTGCATCACTTAGTCAACCGGACCAATGGAGAAAATTCTAGGTATCATCGAACATGGTTCACGATAAGCTCATCACACACAACATTGGCACCAATATCAAACAAGACTACACACATTCGCTAGTGTGCAATGTTCATCACAAGAGAGTCAATTTGATAACCAACAAGTAACAACGAGATGCAAAAAGTTCACATATTGTCTATGCAACTTCATATGGCCTCATTATAGCCGCACATTCATTTTTGATCAATTAAGAGCACTATTCAAATCATCAGTATTGATCATAACAAATATTCAAATTTGCACAAGAACAACCACAACTATATGCACAAGAGGTGGCCTAATGTTTCAGAAAAGGGTCCAAAAACCATTTGTAATTAAAACAAGTAGCCACAAGCTCAAACATCCACAAAACTGTGCCAATACACAATTTACAGCACAAAACCCAATATATAAACAAAAGTAATAATCATAAGAGGTAGGTATGAAAGTGTCACCCACTACAAATAAAAATCAATTTGTCCTCAAATGCAATACAAAAACTAAAAATCAATAGAAATGACATAGAGGGAGGTAATGAAAGGTCATGTCTAAATAGTCTCTCCATCTGTCGGGGGATCATTGCCCGGTGCAACACTTTGAACCTGGGTATTAGTGCACGAACTCACATCAGTAGTACCAGCTCCACTTGAGTCAGCCAACGGTGTGTCTACCAAGAAGGTCATCACAGTTGCATCTACCATGGCCTCCTTAATCTCCATGAGACCCTCATAAGAAGCCTCATCATCAACACGAAACTACTCCTCATCAGTCTCATTCTAGGACTCAGCAGCAGCGACACCATTTTTATTTGACGTATCAAGGACACTTAATCCAATTATAAGTGTCAACGATCGCTATTCAGTAAAACAACCAACTAAATGAGTTGGGGTCGAATCCCATAGGCAGTGGTACGTACTTGAGATTATATAATGAAGTATGAACATGTTCGAATCAGTCATAGAAATAAAATTTATCGAATAAAAACATCATTCAAATCAAGGGGTGACACAAATGTCAAATGGGGGATTTGGTTTTGAATTATCAACTACAGGACAACAACAAATAATACGAAATAACATAATGAGACGGGTTCTTGCCACGTGATTTGATATTAGGCTAATTTTGACAAATGGGTAAATGTAACTATTAGAAAATAACAATATATTAGTAAGTAAGCAAGACTGCAGATGAGGGAAATTTTTCTCGAATCAAGTCGATTTCTCTCGAACATCAACAAGCATGCAAAATAAGAACAACCCACACCTTAGTCCATTAACTCTCTTGAGCTGAATGCGTGGAATTGCGTTTAGGATTCACTCTCTCGAGCTGAACCCAGGTCAACCCAATACCCACTGACCATTAATCAAAAACCTTAGTTCTAAAACCTCTCTCTCGAGCAGGCCAACAACACAAAGGTAAAACTGCATTTGCAACTAAAATTCTTAAATTTAAACCACAATTAATGATTAAACTCAATTAGTAATTTAAACTAACAATTAGCAATACCCATAAACTAAATCAGCCCATAGTCACATAATTACACCCCAAAAATTGGGGTTTTCTCTAGACATAATAAAAATATAAAAATATTTACCGAATTGTGTTTCCATTAACTAGGTAAGATTGATTTCGTCTTTAAAATGTTTCAATTCAAAGAATATCAAAGACCCACTTCCATTTTATCAAAAGTGAAAAACCTGAATTCTCCAAAGCTTAGGGAAAGCTAGAGAAAATTGTCTCTAAACTTTGTAAACATAAACAAAGCTAAAAATAAAATGAACTTTGATATTAAACTAAATGATCAAAAATGTATTTATAGCCATCAAAAATGTGTTATGAAGAGTCACTCGGCGAAGTAAGTCGGGGTCGCTGATCCACTCGGCAATCCGCCCTTTTGTCAATTCGATCGCCCTTCTGCCATGGCCTTCAGCAACCTCAGGGTCTGTAACTTTGGGTGATCTAACTTTGCATCGCGTAACATATCGGCGATCCACCGACTACTCCTTTCTCTCACCAGCTTGATTTCTTCCTTCAAGGCTTGGAAAATTAGAACTTTAGGTGGTTAAATAGCCATCGACAACTCGCCAAATGGACTAGGCGATCACCAAGCTTTGATTTCTTCATTATTTCAACTCGCTTCGATCCTTTTTGCAAATTAGTGTCCTTGCTTGGTTCCTCAACCCATATACCTGGAAATCAAGGGTTTTACATTAGTTATTGGCAAAAAATAAGCATTTGAGGAAACTAAACCTATACAAATAATGCCCTAAATGAGTCCCAATCTCAGACTCATAAACACTTCCAACTTAAATTTCTGCTTGTCCTCAAGTAAACCTCAAGTTCAGCAGTTCAAAAAAAAAAATGTCTCAAACAGTGCTACAAAAGACTTCATCATAAATGCACACAACAAGACTCAACTTACTCATGCAAGGATCAATTGTGCACTCAAAGATTCAAGTTGTGACACACCATTATCAAAGATTTTAAAGTTCACAATACTTGCTTGAAATGCAAGTTAAAGCTCAACTAAGGTAAATGCCCTTACACAAAGATGATTCCATATTCACACACACTTGTACGATAAGTTATAGCTACGGAATCACAAACAAATCTCACACTCAAAAAGATGAACACATGCATGACTTCATCCATAGTTTTGCCCTTATTTTTCAGCCAACAGTTGCTTCAGCTCACTCAAAATCAAAAAGGTCTTTTCAAGGCTCGTAACGGGGCTGAGTGTAAAGGTAAGACTATTTAGGCTCAGCGGCTACTATCCTCATTAAATGTGGTTGAACAACTTTCCTTTCTTTTCTTCATCATTTTCATTCATGCTCAAAATTCACCCCATTATTCACTTTTCAAGGACTGCCAGGCACCCCGTTTCTTTTGCAACTTTCACTACTTTATTTCACAACTTTTTCACTCTTTTTCTTTTTCTTTCTTCTTTTCATTTCTCCTCTTTTATTTTTTATGGAGGGGTTCCATAGTTTTCAAATCCATGGCTAAAGGGGGACTTCTCGACACCTCTTTATTTTCCCACTTTTTTAACCACACCCCTAACATAGGCTTTTGCCCTAAGTTGACTATTCAAACGAACTGGACTTCATAAGGATTATACATGAAAGGATAAAGACAGGTCTCATTTGCTCAATGTTTTTTCCAAGGAAAGGATAAGGTTCAAAGGTGTTCAAGAAAGATTCACACACTCTAAAGGTTGGCCACAAAAGAGGTATAATGTAAAATTGTTACACTCTTTAAAATTGTTGGCTAAGATCATTTTAAGAGTTTGCATGACTTAGTCAACCTGAACAATAGGGTAAATTCTAGGTGTCATCACACATGGTTCACGGTAAGCACATCACACACGACATTGGCACCAATATCAAATAAGACTCCACAATTTCGCCAGTGTGCGATGTTCATCAAAAAAGACTCAATTCGATAACTGGCTAGTCACAATAAGACACAAAAATTTCACATATTGTTTATGAGACTTTATTTGGCCTCATCGTAGCCACACATTTTGTTTGATTAAGAGCACTATTCAAGTCATCGGTATGGATCAGAATTGATACTCAAATTTGCACGTGAACAACCACAATTAAATACACAAGAGGTGGCAGAATTTTTTAGAAAAGGGTCTAAAAACCATTGGCAATTCAAACAAGGAGCCACAAGCTCAATCATCTATAAAACAATGCCATAATTTACAGCACAAAACCCAATATATAAAAAAAAGTTACAATCAAAAGATGTAGGTATGGAAATACCTCACCCTAAAACAAATAAAAAGCAATTTGGCCTCAAATGCAATACAAACACTAAAAATCAATAGAAATGACAGATAGGGAGGTAAATAAAGATCATGTCTAAATAGTCACTCTATCTGTCAGGGCATCAATACCCGGTGTAGCAGCAGCACCACTCAAACCACTAGGGCCTGTCATAGACGTCTCTGTCAGCGATGTCTGAATCACTGACTATACAATCATCTACTGCAGATCTGTTAGATCTTTATAGATGCTCTCTTCTCACCCCTCAATCTCTTTCTCGCCGGTCTCTGCCTTCGACTCATTAGCTACTATCCATCAATCTGTATATCTCCGGTGGTAGTTTGAGAAATCTCAGACATAGCTGGAGCACCCTTTGTCTCGGATGCCACATATAAAAAGGTGAAGTCTGTAGACTTGAGATAGTCTACATCCTTCCTCAAATCTAACACCTTAGCTCTCAAAGCTGTCACCTCTGAAGTCGCCCCCTATCTATTCTCACAAGTCTCAACTCTCGCTATGAGAGTGTCAATTGATGCTCCTAGGGGTGTCAGAGAAACAAGAATAACACTCTCGATCATCCATTGTATTGCAACCTCTAATTAAGTAGCCCTCACATCCGTAGAATAGGCTAAGTACCCCATATTTAGGATCATAGCCTGAGTAATCCTGGCTGGACCGGATGTGGCAGAAGTACGAGGAATATGGGAGGAAGTGGAAGACCTGAAGGCCCGAAGGCCGGAGAAGGCTAGGATGCCTCTACAGGTATAGAATCAACATCCACCTCCAGGGATATATCCGCCGCAACTGCTCTCCTCCTATCTGAATCCTTTCGTATATACTCAGCCTCAATATACCAGATGTCTGTGGAGGATGTGGGAGTGATCTCAATATCTCTCGTCTCATCAAGAGGAACTCCAGCACGCCAGCATAACTCTATAATCAAAATCTGGAAGAGAAGGGACGTCTCAATTTGTTTGGCCCTCATGGCCATCTCCTGCTCTATGATAAGTCCCATGTTCTTTGCTAAGATTGATCCTAAACAGGTTGCCTTTGCATGATGGAGGATGAATTCATTCTTTGAAGGCATGACGGAGCTACTAATGAATCCAAACAAATACCATGCAGCTAAATTCAAATCCTTCCTCTCTATCTGGGCTCCCACCTCGATCTACCTCAGAGTGGTGTCAGAAATAAGGGGGGCAAGATAGCCCTTACGGTTATCTAGGGACTGAGCAGTCGCCAGACCTTCACACTCATGCTCAAATCTTGTGGCTCTGTCAAGCAAAACATTTATATAGTCACTGCTGCACCCCACTTCTCTTCCTCAAACCATGACCGACTTCACCGATCTGAAGGCACTGGCCTTCTTCTTCCCTTGAGGAACCAGATCACCGTAAGTATAATAGAACTCACAGACCCGTGTGGGGATATATAGGCCTCGAGGCTTAGTGAAAATAAGGAATCTGTGCCATTGGCGTATCTCCCTCACACAATAGTATCTGCCATCTAGGCCCTCGGTGGATAGTAGTTTCTCCTCAAGAATGGTATGCAAGCCATCAACTTTTAATTTGTTGAGTAGGCTGAGAAGAGGGACTTGTACTGGGAGCACTGGGGCCACAGTCGGTGCCGGAGTTGCAACTGTATCTACTGTAGGAGGAGTGGCTGCTGAGGCTCTCTAAGAGTCTGGGTGAGACCTAGCATAGATCTCCGCTCGCTAAGACTGTAGGGGCTGGTCATCATCTGGCTCTAAGAGTGTTGCCTGGGAGTCAACGGACACTCTCTCACTGTCATAGTTGTGCTCTGGAACCTTAGAAATAGGCCTTTTGCCCTTGCCCTTTCCCTTTGGAGGCTTTGTAATTCCCTTTATGGGAGGATTGGGTCCCCTTTCATTTATCACTATGCCCCATGTTCTTTTATGGGGTTGCCTATCGAGGTTTGTTCTAGCCATATCTGTAAAAACATCAGAAAAAGTTAGATTCATTTCAAGGAAAGTTACAGAAAATTAGTTGTAGACAGACTCGCTGAACCGATCGGCTAGTTGCCAAATCACTTTGGTGAGCTAGATCGAGCTCGCCGAGAGGATTGGCTTAAAATTTCCCAGAAAAAATTTGCATGTCAGTGATGGGAAGGGCCTTTCAGCAAGTTGTCAACAACTTTCAATGAGTACAGACAAGCCCGCAAAAAGATACAGAGTATTTTAAGGGTTAGGGGTGCAAAATGGGCGATCAAAGAAGAATTTTGGTGAGTCGTCGAGTGCACTCGGTGAATTCTGGGTTCTTGCCAAAAGTTACAAAATGAAAACTCAACATTAGCATGAAAATAAAAGGCATTCTATGGCGATTTGGTAAACCACCAAGTGGTTCGGTGAGATCAACCCAGTTCACCAAATTACCCAACGTGCCTACTTTCTACCCCAACTTCCAAAATCAACCCCGCTGCCTACAAAAACAAAATCAAACCATATAGTAGTACAATTAAACTCAGCCCCATAAGATCCATGTCCCGGGGTACTCAGATTTCTCCCGTTTTGGCCAAAATGGGTCATTTGACTACTTACACGCTTAGGAATGACGTCAAACGCTCCATCATCGGAAAAAAGACATCATTTAGCACAATTTTGGGCTACTTAGACTTCACTTGACTGGACCCAAAAATAATTTAGCACCACCCACAAGATTTCAATCAATTTTAAGGCATGCAATATGGGAAATCAATAATTAGGCATTTCAGGCATAACTTCAAACTTAAAATAGGCAAACAAGAACAAAATCAAGATGTCAGAGAGGACCAACACACATCACTAAGACCAAACAATTGCAAATGAGTAAAAACCGCTAAATATGAGTTTGGGGTTTGGAAAACCAACCTTTTATGCCGAATATATACTCTGAAAAGCTAGGCGTCAAAGAATTCCAACTCCGAATAAACAAAAGATGACAAAGACATGGTAATAATGCAAAAATATAGAAAAATATCGTGCGGGTGTGAGTTTCGAAAGTTAAAAAGTGAGGGAATATGAAAGAGTTTAAACTTTAGAACCTTTGGCCTTTAAAAACCATCCAGTTCTCACATTTTTGGCGATATTAATTTACCTTCCCAAACCACTCGGCAACACACCGAGTGGTTACTTACCTTGTCGAGTTTTACAGGACCTCTGGTTAATGTAGGGGTCAAAATGGCAGACTAAGTCAGGATCGCTGACCTGTTCAGCGACTTGTCGACTAGTCCAAAGGGCCACCGAGTTTCACAAACTCCAACTTCACAATTCATTGAGTCCAATGGCGGTCCAAGTTGGGCTCGTCGACTGGACATTTGGCTTGCTAACATTCACTTTCAAACACATTTTATACTTTAACCTGCACATTCAACACATGAGTATTCCAAACACAAAAATAAAGCAATAAAACTTGAGTTGCCTCCTAAGAAGCGCCTTAGTTAACATCGTGGTACGATGCAAGCCCTCAATCATTCTTTATTCTTTGGGTTTTCCCTAGGCTCACTAGGCAACCCTCCTCGTTGTCTTAAGTAGAGGTAAGACAACAAATGACCCATTTTGGTCTCTAGCAGCTGAACAGAGCTGAAATGAGAAGCAGTCATCTGCTTTAGAATTGGGATATTCTCTTTTATCTCTTTCAACACTCTGTCGTGTTCTTCGACTTTGTGGAGAATAAGTGAGAGCATCTCTTTGACTTGTCCACCCTTATAGTCCTTGGGCTTTCAACGCTCATGAGGGGGAATGTACCTATCTTTTTTTTTTCTAAATTCCTTCAATTTCCATGACTTCTTTGGATAAGGTTAACAATGCGACCAATTCTTGGTCCTTTTCTGCCTCCTTGTTAGTCTTAATAATGCAATCAAGGCATTGGGATACAATTGCATAGAGTTGTAGTATTAGACCACCCAAAGTAAGTTGATTAGCCACACCTCTGTTCTCAGGACCAAGACCTCTGTAGAAGCTCTCCAATGACATATTATCTGGAATTCCATGAGATGGGAAGTGCTGTAATAGTTGCTTAAATTTCTACTACAACTCATGGATTGTCTCAACCTCCAATTGTTTGAACTTTAGGATGTTATCCCTAAGATTCATCATTTATGGAGAAGGGTGAACCACTGGGTTACCGTTGCTACAAGACATGCTCATCTTCTCTATTCTAAACAACACACACAAGCCAAAACTGAATGTAAGTAGATTCAACTATGACTAAAAAAAAAAATTCAACTTTACCAAAATAATTTCAAACAACACCACTTCCCGGTAGAGGCCCCATTTTGATTTGACGTATCAAGGACACTTCATCCAATTCTAAATGTCAACGATTGCTAGTCAGAAAATACCCCAACTAAAAGAGTTGGGGTCGAATCCCACATGGAGCGGTACGTGCTTTAGATTCAATAGTGAAGTATGAACATGTTAGAATTAGTCATAGAAAAAAAAGTTATCGAAGAAAAACATCATTCAAATGAGGGGGTGACACGGATGACTAATGGGGGATTTGGTTTTGAATTATCAACTACAGACATTAACAAATAATATGAAATAACAACAATGAGACGGATTCTTGAGATGTGATTTGATTATAGGCTAATTGAAAAATGGGTAATTGCAACTATTAGAAAATATTTAAATATTAGTGAGTAAGCTAGACTATAGAGGAGGTATATTTTCTCTCGAATAATTTACCCCGAATCAAGTCAATTTCTCTCGAACATCAACACGCATGCAAAATAAGAACAACAAACACCTTATTCCATTAACTCTTCTCAAGAAGAATGTGTGGAATTAGGTTTAGGATTCACTCTCTCAAGCTGAACCGAGGTCAACCCAATACCCACTAACCATTAATCAAAAACCTTAGTTCTAAAACCTCTCTCTCGAGCAGGCCAACAACATAAAAGTAGATATGCATTTGCAACTACAGTTCTTAACATTAAACCACAATTAATAATTAAACTTACTTCTAAATAGCATTTATATAAACAATTAGCAATACCCATAAACTAAATCAGCCCATAATCATATAATCATATCCCGAGAATTGGGGTTTTAGCTAGACATCATAAAAAGATAAAAATTGTTACCAAATTGTGTTTCCATCAATTGGGTAAGATTGATTTAGTCTTTACTATGTTCCTATTCGAAGAATATCAAAAGAACCACTTCAAATTTCTCAAAAGTGACAAACTTCAATTCTCCAAATCTTAGGGAAAACTAGAGAAAATTGTCTCTAAACTTTGTAAAGTTAACCAAAGCTAAAAATAAAATGAACTTCGATATTAAACTAAATGTTCAAAAATGTATTTATAGTCACCAAAAATGTTCTTCGAAGAGTCACTAGGCGAAGTAAGTCGGGCTCGCCGATCCACTCAGTGATCCACCCTTTTGTCAATTCCATCGCCCTTCTGCCTTGGCCTTCAACATTCTCAGGGTCTATAACTTTGGGCGATCTAACTCTGCATCGCAGAACCACTCAGCAATCCACCGACTGCTACTTTCTCTCGCCAACTTGATTTCTTCCTTTAGCACTTGGAGCACTAGAACTTTAGGAGATCAATTGGTCATTCGGGGACTCACCAAATGGACTTGGCAACCACCAGGCTCTCGTTTCTTCATTCTTTCAGCTACTTTGTTCCTTCTTGTAACTTAGTGTCCTTGCGTTGCTCCTCAATCCATAATCCTGGGAATCAAGGGTGTTACATTAGTTATTGGCACAAAATAAGAATTTGAGGACACTAAACCTATCCAATTAAAGCCCTAAATGAGTCAAAATCTCGAACTCATCAACACCCCCAACTTAAACTTTTGCTTGTCATCAAGTAAAACTCAAGTTCAGCAATTGAAAAAAGATGTCTCAAACTGTGCTACAAAAGACTCAATCATGAATGCACACAACAAGACTCAACTTACTCATGGAAGGATCAATTGTGCACTTACAGATTGAAGTTGTGACTCACCACTATCAAAGATTCTCAATTTCACAATACTTGCTTCAAATGAATGTTCAAGCTCAACAAAGGTACTCAAATGCCCTCACACCAAGATGATTCTTTATTCACACGTAAAGACTCAAAAATTTATTGCTCTGGAATCACAAACAACTCTCACACTCAAAAAGATGAACACATGCATGACTTCACCCATAGGTTTGCCTTTATTTTCAAGCCAACATTTACTTCAGCTCACTTAAGATCAAAAAGGTCTTTTCAAGGCTTGTAGCGGGGTTGAGTGTAAAGGCATGGTCATTTAGGATCAGTGGCTATTATCCTCATGAAATGTGGTATGACCATCTTTCCTTTCTTTTCTTCATCATTTTCATTCAATGCTAAAAATTCACCCCATTATTCACTTCACATGGACTACTAAACATCCCACTTTTTTGCAACTTTCACTACTTTATTTCACAACTTTTTCATGCTCTATTTTTCTTTCTTCTTCGCATTCCCCTTTTTTTTATTGAAGGGTTCCATATTTTTTAAATCCATGGATCAAGGGGGACTTCTTCACACTTCTTGATTTTCCATATCTTTTCACCACACCCCCAAGTTGGCTATTCAAATACACCACACTTCATGAGGATTATAGGTGAAAGGATAAAGAGAGGTCTCATTTACTCAAGGTTTCTTTATAGAAAAGGATAAGGCTCAAAGGGGTTCAAGCAAGGTTCACACACTCACAAGGTTAGCCACAATAGAGGTATAATATCCAATTGTTACATTGTTCAAAATTGTTACCTAAGATCATTTTAAGAGTTTGCCTCACTTAGTCAACCGGAGGAACGGGGCAAATTCTTGGTGTCATCGCACATAGTTCACAGTAAGCTCATCACACAGGGCATTGGCAAGAATATCAAACAAGACTCCGCACTTTTGCTATTGTGTGATGTCCATCATAAGAGACTCAATTCGATAACCGGCTAGTTATAACGAGATGCAAAAGAGTTCACATATTGTCTATGCAACTTCATTTGGCCTCATCGTAGCCGTACATTCATTTTTGTGTAATTAATAGCACTATTCAAGTCATCGATTTAATCATAATGATACTCAAATTTGCACAAGAACAACCACAATTAAATACACAAGAGGTTGTTAAATTTTTTAGAAGGGTTCAAAAACCATTTTCAATTAAACAAGGAGCCACAATCTCAAACTTCCACGAAACATTGCCAAAACACAATTTACAACACAAAACCCAATATATAAACAAAAGTAATAATCACAAGAGGTGGGTATGGAAATAAGTCACCCCATTACAACCAAAAAAACAATTTGTCTTCAAATGTGATAAAAACTCTAAATATCAATAGAAATGACAAATATGGAGGTAAAGAAAGGTCATGTCTAAATAGTCTCTCAATTTGTCGGGGCGTCAGTGCCCGGTGCAACACTCTGATCTTGGGCATCAGTGCCCGGATTCACATAGCAATACCATCTCTACTAGAGTAAGCCAAAGTTGTATTCACCAAAGAGGTTTGCACAGTTTCATCTACCATGGCCTCCTTAATCTCCGTGAGACCATCATAAGAATCCTCCTCACAAACACCAAGCAGCTCCTCATCAGTCTCATCCTAGGACTCAGCAGCAGCCACCTCCTCAACTCTAACCTCATTTTTGGTAGTATCTAGAGGTACATATAGATCAGCAGGCATATCAAGGATCTCCACAGTCCTGAATATCATCGACTTGTCAATGGAATTCAGCTGGTCGACATCGTTCCTCAGCTCAACAATAGAGGCCTTTAGAGCCATCACCTCCTTAGTGGCCCTTTGGTCTTGCTCATACACTGCTATCTGCTCTGTAAGGCATCAATGTCACACTCAGATGTGTCACAACATCAACAAGGACCCTTTCGATCATGCCAGGAATGGTGGCCTTAAGCCTAGAGGCGCACCTATTAGCATAATGGGCGAGCTACCCCATCTGTAGTAATTATGCCTAGGTGAGCAGAGATCAGGCAGTAGCAGTACCTGATCTAGGAGGCAAGGGAGCAGTAGAAGAACAGGGAGTAGCAGAAGGGATAACACTAGTTGTACCGAAGGCCTAGGGGCTGGAGTAGGCAATGCTGCCTCTACAGGTAAAGTCTGAATATCAATAACTTGGGAAGTCTGGAACTGCTTGGTCCTCATGACCATCTTATGTGCAATAATCATGCCCAAGTTTAGCCTCGTCCCATGAATGATGCAACCAAGACAGGATACTTTGGCGTGGCAGATAATCTCCTCATTCTTGAGTTGGCATGAGAGACTGCTAATGAAGCCAAACCAAAACCTTTCTGCTATGTTGAGGTCCTTTTTTTCAATGGGTGTTCCAACCTCGAGCCACTTGGAAGTACAGGCAGATAATAGAGGAGCCAACCATTTCTTCATATTTTCTAATGTCATTGTCCTTATCTTTTATTGGAAGTCATCTTTAATTTGTGTTGAAACCTCAAGGATTGCATTGATAGTGCCACTATCACACTTCACGTTTCTACCTCTGACAACCACATAGTTGACTGGCTTGAACTTGGCGGCCTGCTTCTTTCCTTGTGGCACTAGGGCTCCATAAGTGGTGTAGAATACCCGAACCCAATTTGGAACATAAATGCCTCGGGGTCGAGTGAACAGCTGCAACTTGTGAGACCTCAAACAACTAATGATCTCTAGGTATCTGTCTATGACACCATCAATAGACAACCTCTTTTTCTTTATGATGGTCCTCAACCCCTCAATCTTCAGTCTGTTTAGAGACCGAGGAGGAGGACCCTGCACCGATGGTATAGAAACCACAGCCTATGCTGGAGTAGGAAGAGGAGTAGTGGCCTGGGGGGTCCTAATCCTAGACTGCTCATTCAGCCTCTTGGATCATAGCTCAGCTCTCTAGTGGTGAGGTGAGCTGTATAGATTTCGTCAGTGTCAGAGCTGGCCTCTAGTGATGCAGGAGCAGTAACTCTACCCTTTCCTTTTCCTTTTCCACATATCGTGGGAAGTTTAGCAACCTTTGCCCTGGATGCAGCAACACCTCGTCAATGGTGATTTCTTAAGCCTTCTTGCGGAGTGGCATGTCTCTTCCTGCCACTTTTGTTCTAGCCATCTCTGCAAACACATCATAGAACTTTAGGAATAGTTCAAGCAAAGTTGTAGAAAAATAATTGCAGACAGACTCACCGAACCGATAGGTAAGTCGCCAAATCACTTTGGTGAACCAGATCGGGCTCGCTGAAAGGATTGGCTCAAAATTTCCATTAAAATTTTGCATGTTGGTGATGGGTAGGGCATTTCGGTGAATCGCCGACAGCTTTCGGCGACCATAGATAAGCCCGTCAAAAGTTACAGTGTATTTTAAGGTTTAGGGGCGCAGAAAGGGCGGTGAAAAAAGACTTTCGATGAGTCACCGAGTGCACTCGGCAAACTCAAGCTTCTCGCCGAAAGTTACGGAATCAAAACACAACATTAGCATGAAGATAAAAGCGATCTATAGGGATTCGGCAAATCGCCGAGTGGTTCGGCGATCTCGACCCAGATCTTCAAACTGCTCAATGTGCCTACTTTCTACCCCAACTTCCAAAATCAACCCCGCATCCCCCGAAAACACAATCAAACCATACACTAGTACAATTAAACTCAGATCCATAAGACTCATTTCGTCGGGGTACTTAGATTTTTCCCAGTTTGGCCAAAATTGGCCATTTGATGACTTACGCCCTTAGGAATGACATCACACGCTCCATCATCGAGAAAAATATGTCATTTAGAATAATTATGGGCTACTCAGACTTTACCCGACTAGACCCAACAACAATTTAGCACTACCCATAAGATTTCAATCAATTTTAAGGCATGCAATTTGGGAAATAAACAATTAGGAATTTCAGGCATAACTTCAAAATTAAAATAGGCAAACCAGCACACTATTAAGATTTCAGAGAGGCCGAGCACATCACTAAGATCAAATAATTGCAAATGAGTAAAAACCGTTAAATATAAGTTCTATGTTTGGAAAACCAACCTTTTATGGCGAATGTATACTTTGTAAACCTAGACGGCAAAGAATCCAACTTTGAACACACAATCAATGACTAGAAAGTAGTAAAAACACAAAATACGGGAAAATATAGTGCGAGTGTGATTTTGGGACAATAAAAGTGAGGGAATGTGAGAGAGTTTGAACTTTTGAACCTTTGGCCTTGAAAAACTGTCCAGTTCTCGCCCTTTCGGCGACACTAATTTGCCTCGCCGAACCATTTTGCAACACACCAAGTGGTTACATACCACGCCACATTTTATAGGACCTTTAGTGGATGTGGGGGTCCAAACTGTAGACTAAGTAGGGATCACGAACCTGTTCGGTGACTCGCCGACTAGTCCAAGGGCCCGTCGAGTTTTACAGACTCCAACTTCACAATTCCTTGAGTCCAACAGTTGTCCAAGTTGGGATCGCGGACCTCTCGGTGACTCTCCAACTGGACATTTTGCTCACCAACCTTCACTTTTCAAATACATTCTACATTTTAACCTGCACAATCAACACACGATTATTCCAAACACAAAAGAAAGCAATAAAACTTGGGTTGCCTCCCAACATGTGCCTTAGTTAAGGTCATGGCACGATGGAAGACATCAATCAATCTTCATTCCTAGGTTTTTCCATAGGCTCACTAGGCAACCTTCCTCGTTGTCTTGAGTAGAGGTAAGACAACAAATCACAAATTTTGGTCTCCAACAGTTGAATGGAGATGGAATATGAAGCACCCATCTGATTCAACATTGAGACATGCTCTTTGATCCCCTTTAACATTCCTTCGTGTTCTTCGAATTTGTGGAGATTGAGTGAGAGCATCTATTCAAATTGTCCACCCACATAGTCCTTGGGCTTTCTACGCTCATGAGGGGAATGTACCTATCTTTCTTTGGTACATTCGTTCAATTTCCATGACTTCTTTGGCCACGGAATCCATCTAGGTTAACAATGCAACCAATTCTTGGTCCTTTTCTCCCTCCTTGTTGGTCTTAATCATGCAATCAAGGAGTTGAACTACTATCGCGTAGGATTGTCGTATTAGACCACCCAAAATAAGTTGATCAGCCACCCTTCTATTCTCAGGGCTAAGACCTTTGAAGAAGCTCTCCAAAAACATGTTATATCGAATTCCATGAGTTGGGCACTACTACAATAGTTCCTTAAATTTCAGCCGCAACTCATGGATTGTCTCACCCTCCAATTGTTTGAACGTTAGGATGTTATCCCTAATACTCATCCTTTTTGGAGAAGGGTGAACCAATTGGTTACCATTGCTACAACACATACTCGTATTTACTATTCTAAACAACACACACAAACCAAAATTGAAAGTAAGTAGATTCAACTACGAGTAAAAACAACAAAATTCAACTTTACCAAAAGAATTTCAAGCAACACCACTCCCCGGCAGCACCACCATTTAGATTTAACGTATCAAGGACACTTCATCCAATTCTAATTGTCAACAATCGCTTGTTAGTATAAAACCCAACTAAATGAGTTGGGGTCGAATCCCACAAGGAGCGGTACATGCTTGAGATTCAATAGTGAAGTATGAACATGTTCGAATCTAACAGGAATAAAATTTATCAAATGAAAACATAATTAAAATCTGGGGGTGACACTAATGTCAAATCGGGGATTTGGTTTTGAATTATCAACTACAAACTGCAAATAACACGAAAAAACAATAATGAGACAACTTCTTGGGATGTGATTTGATTATAAGCAAATGTAGACAAATGGATAATTGCAACTATTAGAAAATAGCTAAATATTAGTTAGTAAGCTAGACTATAGAGGAGGTAAATTTTCTCTCGAACAATTTACCCCAAATCTAGTCGATTTCTCTCTAACATTAACAAACATGCCAAATAAGAACAACTCACACCTTAGTCCATTCACTCTCTCGAGCTTAATGTGTGGAATTGGGTTAAGGATTCACTCTCCCAGGCTGAACCCAGGTCAACCCAATGCCCACTGACCATTAATCAAAAACCTTAGTTCTAAAACCTCTCTCTCGAGCAGGCCAACAACACAAAGGTAGAACTGCATTTACAACTACAATTCTTAAAATTAAACCACATTTAATTATTAAATTCACTTCTAAATAGCATTTAAACTAACAATTAGCAATACCCATAAATTAAATCAGCCCATAATCATATAATCACACCCCAAGAATTGGGGTTTTATCCAGACATCATAAAAAGATAAAAGTCGTTACCAAATTGTGTTTCCATCAATTGAGTAAGATTGATTTGTCTTTACAATGTTAAAATTCGAAGAATATCAAATAGCCACTTCCAATTTCTCAACAATTGAAAAACTTCAATTCTCCTAAGCTTAGGGAAAGCTAGACAAAACTGTCTCTAAACATTGTAAACTTAACCAAAGCTAAAAATAAAATGAACTTAATGTTCAAAAATATATTTATAGTCTCTAAAAATGTGCTGCGAAGAGTCACTCGACAAAGTAAGTGGGGCTCGGTGATCCGCCTTTCTGTCAATTCCATAGCTCTTCTGCTTTGGCCTTCAGCAACCTCAGGATATGTAACTTTGGGCAATCTAACTCTGCATTGCGGAACCACTTGGCGATCCACCGACTCATCCTTTCTCTCGCCAACTTGATTTCTTCCTTCACAGCTTGGCACACTGGAACTTTAGGCGGTCAATTTGATACATAGCGACTCGCCAAATGGACTTAGTGATCACCAGGCTCTCTTTTCTTCATTCTTTCATCTTGTTTTGTTTCTTCTTGCAACTTAGTGTCCTTGCTTTGCTCCACAATCCATAATTCTGAAAATAAAGGATTTTACATTAGTTAATGGCAAAAATAAGTATTTGAGGACACTAAACCTATAAAATAAAGCCCTAAATGAGTCTAAATCTTGGACTCATCAGCGGTCACGATTTGGCTCGCCGTCCTAGCCTCAAGGAAGGGCTGCAATTTTGAAATATTTAGTGAAACTGCTAGGTCACTCAGTGATGCGCTAAAGAGGTTTGGCGAGCCTGACTTCCACCACCCTCTAATCTTTCCTTAAGGGTCCATGTTATGGAAAATTTTGCGATGCGCTAAGAGCACTAGGAGATGCACCGATGCTGTTCGGCAAGCCTATTTTCACTCGCCTTTTCGTCTGAACTAGAGAGCCAGTGTTCTGGATATTTCAGTAAGTTGCACACAGTTAGGCGATTCGGCACTCTCCACACACTTCACTGAATGGTCTCATAGTGAAGAATCCTCCTAACCCTGTACTTTTTGTTTAGTGCTATTGTATCTCTGTCTTTATTTCATGCTCGTTCCTTTTCACATTGAGGGCAATGCCGAATTTTTTTTGGGGGTGGGGAATTATTAGGAACACCACCTCTGGATGTGTTTGAATGAAGCTGTTCTCTTGCATTTTCAAGTGTCAATTATTGTCAATACCAATTACTTAAATAGTGTTCTTGATTGCACAACATGAATCTGTGGCTAGGATGAGGCAAACTGAGTTACATAAGCCACATGTGAGCTCTTAGCATGTCATTCTAAGGCAAACATGGAAATAATATAGGAACCTCAATACAACATTCACAACTATAAGGAATCATCACTTACTAGTGCCTTCATCCGGATTAGCTCATTTGTCCTTGTTAGCTTGAAGCACATAGAAACGATTCCTCATAGGGGCATCAAGATTCGGGCCACTAAGAGAAGCTTTCTTAGCCTCCCTTCCCTTGGCCACAAGAGTAGGGCCATCTCTCACTTGGTTATCATTCTTCCCACAACCATAGCACCTATTAGTATCGGCTAGGCACTTCCCATAATGCCTTTTTCCACAGGTGGTGCAAGTAGGTTTAGAAAATTGAGATCCACCACATTTCTCTTGGTTAAACTTAGGAGTGCTTGAAGAATCTTAGTTTGGATCTCTCTTCTTGAACCTTGGTTGACCTTGCCCATCGTGCCTAGACCTCTTCATCTCCCTATTCCTTCTCTTAAGTTTGGACTCCTCAATAGATTGAGCATACACCATAAGTTTAGAAATGCTCATTCATCATGGAGCATCGCTGTACGACACTCTTCCTCAACTAGGTCGGATATACTGGTCACTAATTGGCTCATCGCATCCCTAGGGTTAGACACCAAAGATGAATCATACTTAGACAATTGGGTAAACTTCAAGGAGTACTCTTGGACACTCATGTTACCTTGCTTAAGGTTTATAAACTCCTCCACCTTAACCTCTCTCTTCTCACGAGGAAAGTACTTTCCAAGGAAAGCTTTCTTAAACTCCTCCAATTCTATAGGACCCACTCCTATAGGCCTATTGGTCTTCCATTGGGTAAACCAAGTTTGGGCAACATATTTCAATTGGTAGGCAGCAAATTTCGTCTTTTCAATAGAAGTCACTCTCATAGCATTGACTATCTTATACACCTCATCCAAAAAGTCTTGGGGATCCTTTCCCACCTAGGAACCTATAAAAATCGGAGGATTCATCCTCACAATATCCCTTAATCTAGAAGCAATAGTACTCTCAATAGTATTCATTCGAGGCCCCACATCTCTAGTAACTTAGGCCATCATAGCTTGGGATAAGGTTAGAAAAAATTATTGGTCATGGCCGGAGCATCAACAGGAACTTGGTTATCTTGAGGAACTTGGTCACCTTGAGTACCTTAAGGATCTTGGGGAGGAACTCCCTCATTCACAATCTCCTCTTCCACTCTCCTTGCGGGTGTCCTTTTAGTATTCATATCTTATAAACACAAGAAAGGATTAGGAAAAGGAAAAGGACACTTATAGAGTTAAACTCTAAAGCACGACTTCAAGAATAATGAAAGAAGTGTAACTTTCTAACGTCGTATAGACTCTCACTCATACAAGTGTCGCGACTCACACCAATGAACAATACTCTACTAGGCGTGGCTCTTGAGACATCAATCCTAAAAACCATTTCCAAAATCTTGTGCACTAATACTATGTTTGTCAGGACCCGGGGTTGCCCCTAGATGCGACACGGCGTACAATACTCCGAAGAGCCTCATTCAAGCCTTATAGTATTCATAACATTCGATATATAGAAATAGTGCAGAAAACTCATTTAAATCCAAACAATCAAAAATTCATTTAAAAACACTTGCAATAAAATGAAAGTCTATTGTCTCTCATGGCTATCTATAAACAATGACTTCAAAACTAAAGTAGGGTCACAATCCTTTACAATAGAAAAGTCTAACAATAGTCTTTTACATGAAGGAAAATGAAACTTGAAGTACTTGTCCTCGATCTATGAGTACATACCACTAAGTCTAGGAGGATCTCAATCCAATCCTTTAGCCATGCGGAGGGTCAAATTGAGTGCCGATCCCTACACTTATAGTAAAATAAGAGAAATATGGGTAAGCACACAAAAATGTACCAAGTATGATGACCATGTAAAAACATGCCTTAAAATGGACATTTTGGTTGGAAACCATGCATTATGCCACTTTTTAGAAATATCATGTATATTAGCTTAAGAGACATAAAATACAAGTATAATCATCACACAAGTCATAATCATCACATTTGAACATTTACCTTAAATAACCCTAAGCTACACTTGTGCAATGTAAGTATAGGATCCCATACTACTATCCCCACTTAGTGCCAGTTTGACGTCACCTTAGATGAACTTGCCATTTCATACTTGTGTCCAATTAATACTCATGCAAAAGGAACACATACATTTCATAATTCATGACAAGGAAGTAAATCATAAATACAATCCAATTATAGCATGCATAATTTCATTTATGCATATAAGAGTCAACATTCTTCATTAGCTTTAATTAGAGCACTTTCATACATTAGTCATTAAGACATTAGAGAACTCACTATCACCCTCTCAAAGCCTACTCGTGCAATTCATGGATGGCATCCCATACTACCACCCACACTTCATAGAACTTCTCAAGAAACCATAATGCACATCTTAGATGATGGGAATAAGCATTAACCAACATAGACCATGAGAGAAAACCATGGAATGTAATGTCATATAACCCCACACCGTAAAAAGGAGTCTTATTTGGCTAAGTTTGAACTAGGTACATTTAGCTTAGGTGGATCCACTAGCTAGACCTATGTGGGAACATAATTTATGAGATAAGGAAGATGATCATTGAAACCCGGCCTAAATATCGGGAGATCCTCTATCTAACCAAATCCACTAGCTGCTTAGCCTATCCCATAGATTATTTCATTACTTTTTAATTATTACACATGAGAGGGTGCCATTGGCCTACTGACCCAAAGTACATTCATTAACTCATGGAAAGGAGCCATGAACCTATGATTTAGGGTATATTAGGAAAGCTCATTGAATCCTTACGAGAGGGTGTCATAAGCCTACCGATTCAAGGTTCATCATTAACATTCATAGAAGGGTGCCATAAGCCTACCGATATCAAGGTTCATTATTAACATGTGTGGAAGGGTTCCATTAGCCTACCGATCGAAGATTCAACAATCAACAATACATTCATTTATACAGAAAGAGGATGCATAATTCCATCTAATTTAAGATATACAAATACCATGAAAAACCCTTCACATTCCTTCATAAACATACATATGTGTCAAATTGAGAAATATCCTTTCAGTAATAACACAAATATATTCAATACATGATCACATTAACTTTATTGGATTCACATTCATATACAATATATCATGATAATAACTCAAGTCCTCATATTATGCCCTTCAAGGTCATGAATCTCAAATCACCAACACACCAACAATTTACTACAACTAAGGCATGGATAAAGATACAATTCAATAGCCAAAAGCAATTTAAAGAATTTCTATTCTCACGCTCTCATATTCAACAAATCCACCTCACAACGACACAATTTAGGAATTAAGAGAATTCATGGGCTCATAGAGTATTTTCAGCATAAATCATCAATTATACACTAATACAATCATAATATGCCACTAATAGCGATTTGAAAATGTTTGAAGAAGGAACCCATGAGTAAGAGTAAAACACTAGGTTTTGAGAAACTTAAAACCTTTAAATCCAACTTTGAATGGACTCTAGGGGTGAAAGCTAACCCTAAATGAAGGATCACCATACCTTGCTTGTGATTACCCAAGAAATGTGAAGAAGAAATTCCTTGAATCCACAACCCTAGCTCCAACTTCTTCTTCTTCTTCTTTGGGAACTTCTAGAGAGAGAATTTTTGAAATGAGGTATTCTTTGATTGATATGGGGAAATATGGAGTAAATGACTTGTTTTAAGACTTAAAACTATATATACTAGTGATAAAAAACCATTATAATAAACCCCACATAATTATTAACTAAAATGAAATTACTTAAACACCCTCAACTAAGGCAGCCTCGTCAGGGACCACACCCGCTTTGACAGATCATGAGGGGCACCATGGCTGGTGGTGCCTGTGGTCCCTTAACCAGTGTGGCTCTTCACCTTGCCTAGCCCTCAAGGGCCTAAGGCAAGACCACGAGACCTCTCACTATTTGGGGTCAAGACCACGGTTGTGGTGATGGTCGTGGTCATGAGCCAGTAGCTTGGCCAAGTTTCCTTGCCTCCCCTTGAGCCCAAGTAATCTTCATGACTACTTGTACGGACCGTCTAGGGTACCACAACTCGTAGTGGTGCCTGTGGTCTTTATGGCAGTAGCCTCCCTCAACTTGCACAACTCCTACCAAGCTAAGGCAACCCCACGAGCCTTCCCATGGCCCGTGGTCATGACCACGAGCCGTGAAGTGGCCTGTGAAGGAGTGCCTTGGCTTAGCACCACTCTAGGTCACACTTCCTTGCCAACAATGGGTGGCACCATGACTCGTGGTCGCCACCACGGGTCGTGAAGACCCTCATGGTCATGGTAGGCAGTGGCTAGGACTTGTTTTTATGCAGCCTTGGCTCCTCACCATAGCCTTCACCCAAAACCTTTAGCCCTTGCCCATAAACCTTTATATTAACCTCCACGTATAAGATCTAGTTTAACCTATCATTTTCCGAGTCGTTACAAAGCAATTCCAAGCTTTAGCAACAACAAGGATTACCTTGATAACCGGACCCTATACTTGGGGAAAGATGTAGGAAAAGTATGTGTTAGTACAAAAATGCACTAAGTATGATAGCCATGCATAAAAACATTTAAAACATGCTAAAAAGGACATTTCATTTGAAATTATGCAATTTATCAATCGTAAAGATCATCATAAGTATAGTGGAAAAACACAAGTTATAGACATAGTTAATACATAGACATGATAACATAAAAGAGACACTACATGAATAACCTTAAAGCATGCTTGTGAAATGCTTGAATAAGACCCCATAAATCTCAACCATGCTAAGTAAACCTCCTTAGGCCATCACTCATATTCATCAACTTTAAGACTTTTAACCTGATATGAATGATCCTTGAGTAACCATAGCTCATAATTCATATTCATGTTCTTGTTGTTGTGGGAATAAGCCTTAAACGACATGATACCATGTGAGCTTAACATAGAATCCGGTGAATCCCACACTAAAAAGGCTTTGTCTACTTGTCTAAGGTAGAACAGATAAGTTTAGCCTAGGCAGATCCACTAGGTAATAACCTATGGGGGCATATACTTTATGGGATAAGAGGATTGCTGCTATAAACCCAGCCTGTAGTATCGTGAGGGCTTCCATCCCAAGAGATTGCTCTTAGAAACTCGTGCTCAACTAATGTGAGGTCTTCCATCTCATATCAATATCAACTTGGTGCTAAGCATTAATTCCCACCAATTACATATTAAGTCTTGAATTAAGTTCATATTCAAGGAAGAATGTCTTGACACTCAATCCAACATAATTCATAGGATAGCTCTTAGATCATGCATGAGCAACTATCACCATCCATGACATATTTATGATGGATCTACACCCTTTGATTCAATTAGGTGAGAAAGCCTTTCAACCTTAGATTCTTCATATTATGAGTAACCTTTCACATCATATCATATTCATGCATAAGTATGTATATGAGAACATCTCTTCAGCAACACAATAATTACATCATAATCATAGACACTTCACTCTCAAAGTGTTCTTAAAGCATATACATAACCTTCATAAAACATGCATAATATCATATCTTGCCCTTTCAAGGGTCAAATCTAAGATCAAATTAACACATCTAAAATTACTACATTATACATGGATATTATCATAATTTAAATAACCCAATCACTACATGCATAATTTCATAACATTCGTCTATAATCAACAAACCCGCATCACAAGATCATAATTGAGAAATATGGGGATTTCATGGGTTATTGGGGATTCATAATAAGAACAACAATAAATCATCAATTCATACATAATATAACATAATTCAATCAATACAATCGATTTTAAAAGGAACCCATGACTTTGGAATCAAACCCTAACTTTTCGGGAATTCTACTATTTGAAATTGGGATTTTAAAAAGGCTCCATCGATGAATTGTATCCATGGATGAATAGCTACCATACCTTAGAAATGAAATCCAATGAATTTGATGTGGACAACCTTGCTTCTTGAACTCTATCTCCAACTTTCTTCCTCCTTCTCCTTCTCCTTCTCCTTCTTCTTCTTCTTCTTCTTCTTCTTCTTTACTAGAGAGAGAATATTTGACAGAATGAATTTGGAATTGATTTGGTTTTTTGGAACTAATGGTGTGAATGGGTGTATTTTGACTTAAAATGGCTTATATAGTGACCCTAGACTTACCCAAAACGAATTCACTTTGATTGGACATAAATCGGAAAAGACTAATTTAACCCTCAACTTAAGTGACCTATAGAGGGATCGCGTGAGGCCCCATGAGCCGTGGTCCCCTTCATGGACCTTGGGGCACTGGCTTGTCAATTATGCCTTTAGCCATAAGGCCTAAGGCATCTTCACGAGGGGCACCACGAGATGTGGTGCTGGCCATGAGCGGTGGTCCCTCTCGTGGTCCTTGAGGTAGTGGCAAAGCCACCTCACTCTCATCCTCTACCACTAACTCCCCTCCATGAGCGTTCCTACAAGTCGTGGTCTTCATCACGATCCGTGAAGTGGCTCATGAAGAGGGGGACTTTTTCTTGGCAGATTTTGTAAGGCTATTGCATAGCCCACTACAAGCCCTCCCACGAGCCTTGGTTTTGACCATGAGCCATTGTTGTGGATGTGGTAGGTGGGGTAGTGCCTACACCAATGAAGGCTGCTTATTCCACTCTTTTGGCCCTTGCCCTTCTTCCTTGACTCTAACCCTCACATTTAGCTCTAGTTTAGCCTACTAGTTTCTCGGGGTGTTATAGAAAACAAAATAGAAATGAAAGAACAACAAAGCTGAAGACCATTGACCTTTGAATGGTCTATTCAATTGCCAAAAGTTACATTATGCCACTTTTGAGATGAGAGAAATTTGTCAAAAGATAGTCCTTATTGGTGACAGTTGATTGGATCGGCGAAGGGGAGTTAGTCCACCGATTTTTGTAGGACAATCAATGAGGATGCAAGGAAAATGGTGATCATAAAGAGCAAATGGTGCATCGTGGAATCCATCCCATGACTTCGACATAGATCGCCTAAACTCACAATGCGCATTAGATGAAAAATCAAGATAAGAAGGCAATAGACAGGGGCGATTGGCAAATAGCCAACCTGTTGGAGAAGGATGACTTACCTTGCCGACTTACCTCAAAGGACAACTTTTGAAAGGGTATAAAGCAACCATTTATTGTGAAAACTCTGACATTGAACAAAAACAATGTTCTTATTTAGTTTTGAAGCATTTTTAAAGAAAATTTTGAATTTAGTTTTTTTGGATTGAAGCTACATTAAGTCATTGTAATGATTTGGAGATCAATACCTAACTATGGAAAATATAATAGCTTTTTACTTTATATGATGAATAACTAAAGCCCTCATTCTGTGACTATGTGACTAATGTATAATTTAGTTCGTGGGTGTTAGGGATTATAGATTTTATTGCTACTTTGAAGTGGGTTTGATTTATAGATGTTGTTCAATTGATGAATTGGATTAGTTGTTTTAGCTCTAATTTAGTGTTCTATGATTGCTTAAGAGAGAAGTGTAAAACCATGGTTGTAAATCAACGTTTGTAGTAATTGGGTTGTTGTGGGTTCAACTCAAGAGAGTGAATTCTATGCTCAATTCTACCTATCTCACTCGAGAGAGTAGATAATGTGAGGTAGTGGGCAGTTTATAGCGTTAATCTTGTTGAGGCTTGAAAGAGCTCTGTTGAATCCAAATATTTGTTCAAGAGAAACTATTGCATCTGGGGTCCAGTGATGAGTCTACAATTTGGACTCATTTAGGGCTTTATTTGAATAGATTTAATGTCCTCAAATACTTGTTTTGTGCCAATAATTGATGTAAATCCTTGATTTCCAAGAATTTGGATTGAGGAACAAAGCATCAACACTAATGAGCAAAAAGGAATAGGGCAGCTGAAAGAACGAAGAAAAGAAGGTCTAGTGATCACCTAACCCATTGGGCGAGTCACTGAATGGCTATGATCTCACCTAAAGTTCTAGTGCGCCAAGCCTTGAAGGATAAAGTCAAGTCAGCGATGGAATGGAACAGTAGGCAGGTCGCTGAACGGTTCTGCGATGCAGTGTTAGATCACCCAAAGTTACAGAATTTGAAGATGTTGAAGGCCAAAGCAAAAATTTGATGCAATTGACCAAAGGGCGGATCACCGAGTGGATCGGTGATCCCGACTTACTGCGCCGAATGGTCCTTCGCAGCATTTTTTTGGCAACTATAAATACATTTTTGAATATTTATTTAAGTATCTAATTTTTATTATTATCAATTTTCAAGTTTGTAGCTCAAAACTTAGAGTATTGAGACACTTTTTTCCTTCGCTTAGAAGATTTGAAGATTTCCATTTTTAATAAATTGTAAGTGGGTCTTTGAGATTCTTCAACCTTGACCTTTGTAAAGACGAAATTAATATTACCTAGTTAATCGAAACAGAATTTGGTAAGAATTTTTATCTTTTTAAGATGTCTAGATAAAACCCTAATTCTTGGGGTGTGATTATGTCATTATGGGTTGATTTAGCTGTTGGGTATTGTTAATTGATAGTCTAAATGATATTTAAAAGTGATTTCAATTAATAATTGTGGTTTAATTTAAAGGGTTGTAGTTGCAAATGCAACTCTACCTTCATGTTTTTGGCTTGCTCGGGAGAGAGGTTTTAAAACCAAGATTACTGAATTGATGGTCTGTAGGTATTGGGTTGCCATGGGTTCAACTCAAGAGAGTGAATCCTAAACCCTTTTTCCACACATTCAGCTCAAGAGAGTGAATAGACTAAAGCGTAGGCTGTTCTTCATTGTTGCTTATTGGTGTTCGAGAGAAACCAATTTGATTTGGGGTAAATTGTTCAAGAGAAAGTCTATCCCCACTAAAGTATAGGCTATTCACTGATTTACAACTATTTACTATCAGTTGCAATTACCCAGTTGTCTAGCTTAGCCTATAATCCAATTACATCCCAAAAACCCGTCTCTTTACTTGTTTATTTGTATTATTTGCTGCTGTTGTAGTTGATAGTTAAAATCAAAACACCCTGTTATTTGACACTTGTGTCACCCCTAAATTTGAAATATGTTTTTATTCATAAATGTTTCTACCTATGATTGACTTGAACATATTTGCACTTGGCTCTTGTATCTTAAGCATATACCACTCGCTGTAGGATTCGACCCCAACTCACTTACTTGGGTTATATTACTGAAAAACGATCGTTGGAACTTAGAATTTGAAGAAGTGTCCTGATACGTGAAATCAAAATGGCGACGCTTTCGGTGAATGGTTTTGTTAAAGATTCTTTAGTTAAGTTGAACTTTGTTCTTGTTAGTCATAGCTAAACTTAATTTTAGTTTTGTTTTGCTTGTTTATGTTTAGAAACAGGAAGTATGAATGTGAATGGCAGCAATGGTAGTCAAGTAGGCCATCAAGATGACATCGGTAACCTCAACGATGTTAGCAAATTGCTAATGACCCCCATCTTATGGGTGGAATTGGTGCCATTCGCTTGCCTCCAACCGAAGGGAATGTGGTATTCCAACTATAAGTACTATGTTGTAGCTCTTGCTATTAAAGAGGTTGTTAGGTGGTTTGGCTCATGAGGATCCACATGAGCATATTAGAAACATTGTGGATGTGCGAAGACCATTCTCCTTCAAGAACATATCCCAAGAGTCGGTCTGATTGAGTTTATTCCCATTCTATTTGATGCAAGAAACATGTATGTGGCTGGCTGAATTGCCACGTGAATCAATCACTTCTTGGGAGGAGCTAGTCACCGCATTTTAAGTGCGATTTTTCCCTCATTCGAAGATGATGACTCTTCGGGACAACATTCAGAGCTTCAACCATCTGGAGGGCGAGCCAATTCATGAAACTTGGCTACGATTCAAAAAATTAGAGCTCCAATGCCCAACTCATGGCTTGCCTGACAACGTGTTGCTGCAGTATTTTTACCGGATCCTTCACTCGAAAAATAAGGGGGTTGCGGAACAACTTTCTCCTGGAGATTTGATGCAACAACCTTATGTGATAGCGGCTCAGCTAATGGATGGCAGGACCCCAATCAACCAGGCATAATACACCTGTGAAAACCTGGTCTCCCGACTCACATTTAAATTGACCAAGGTACAGATGGAGAAAGACGAAGACAGGGACCAGAATATGGCCAAGATCATGACACAACTTAACATTTTGTCCAAAAATGTCATGGGAGCTGTTGCTTGAGGTGTTCATTTCGTGGGTGTCCGATGTGTTAATCCGGATGAGGCTAGGTTTGAGGCTTTGTATAATGAACAGGTGAATTTCCTAGCCAAAAAAGGTGGTGGTTATCATTCAAACTACCAGAGGCAAGGTAGTAACCAAGGTTGGAACAGGGATGAAGTTTGGAAGGATTGTGATCGAGAATGAAGGGATTGAATTTCCAATTGGAAGGATGGGCAAAAAGATAGGTATGTACCTCCCTATAAGTGCCAAAAGCCAAAGGATTCGGAAGGTGGCCGGTCGGAGGATATGTTTTCTCGTATCCTCAACAAAGTTGAGGGGTCTGACAATATTTTGAAAGAAATGAAAGAAGTGTCAACCCTGAGCTAGACAGTTACCTCTCATTCAGTATCGATCAAGCAGTTAGAGACCCAAATGTGTCATATCTCGCCTCATTTAAACCCGAGACAGCAAGGGAGTTTGCCTAGTGATACTATGGCTAACCCAAAGAATGACATTTGAATGTGGACATGCATCGTACTGCGATGTTAACCAAGGCACTGCTTGAGAGGCAACCCAAGTTTTATTTTCTTTCCTTTTAAGTTTGAAATAATGGTGTGTTTATTGTGCAAGTCAAAGTGTGGAAGGTGTTTTAAAAGTGTAGGTTGGCGATCTGAAAGTCCAGTCGGAAACTTGCCAAAAAGGTCAGTGAGCCCTACTTAGACCGTCGTTTGACTCAAGACAATTTGAAATTGGAGTGTGTAAAACTCGGTGAGCCCAGGAGCAGCTTGGCAAATCGCCAACTAGGTCGGCGATCATGATCTAGTCTGTCGTTTGGACCCTAACATTTACTGGAGGTCCTGTAAAACTCGGCAAGGTAAGTGCCCACTTGGCATGTCGCTAAGTGGGCTGGCGAGCAAAACTAATGTCACTGAATAGGCGAGAATTGGATGGTTTTTAAAGGCTGAAGGTTTAAACTTCTAAGTCTTTCACTTTCCCTCACTTCTGAACTTCCAAAACTCACACCCGCACTTTAGTATCCTATATTTCTTGCATTTTTATCACAATTTTGTCATTGGATTTGTGTTCAGAGTGGATAGCTTTGTCGCCTAGCATTTTAACTTATTTAATCGACATATCAGGTTGGTTTTCTGAACCTCGATTCATTTTTAGCAATTTGTAGTGTTATGCAATTGAAATTTATCTTAGTGATGTGTGTTAGGTCTCTTTGATGTTTGATTTAGTGCTTGCATCCTGGTGTGCCTAGTTTAATTTGATAATTTTGCCTGTAATGTCTTTATTGTTGAAATCCCGTGATTTTGTGCCTTAAAATTGGTTAAAATTTGTGGGGTTGTGCTTTCATGTTGTGGGGTTTAGTCGGGTGAAGCCTAAGCAGCGCATTTGTGCCAAATGACATATTTTGTTCAATGATTGAGCGGTTGACTTCATTCTTAAGGGCAAAAGTCGTCATATGGCCAAATTTGGCCAAACCAAGAGAAGTCTGAGTATCCCGGGGGCATGGCTATAATGGGTCTTTGTTCAATTTGTTAGGTGCATGTTTTGATTGTGTTTTTGGGGGCTGCGGGTTTTAATTTAGAAAGTTGGGTTGAAAGTAGGTACGTTGGGTCGTTTGGCGAGCTGGGTCGAGCTCGCCGAACCACTCGATGATTTGCCGAAGTTCCCCATATCGCCTTTAATTTCATGCTAAAATTGAAGTTTGGTTCAGTAACTTTTGGTATGAAGCCTGAGGTTGCCGACTGCACTCGGTGACTCACCGAAAGTTCTTTTTGATCGCCCTTTGTCTGCACCCCTGACCCTAAATTGCACTGTAACTTTTGGCAGGCTAATGCTTGCTCGCTGAATGATGTTGGCGATTCACTAAAAGTCCTTCCCTTCACTGATAGGCCAAATTTTTCTGAGATTTATCAGCCAATCCTTTTGGCAAGCCCAATCTAGCTCTCTAAAGATATTTAGCGACTCACCAACTACTTCGGCGATTCTGTCTGTAACTATTATTCTGTGTTTTTGGTTGAAGAGTTTCTAACTATTTTTGATGTTTTTGTAGCTATGGCCAGGACTACAGTATACCTACCACCTCATAAAAGAGCGCGAGGTATTGTGTTAAATGAAGGGGAAGCAAATCCTTCTATAAAGGGAAGAACAGAGCCTCTAACCGAAGACAAGAGCAAAGGCAAGAGGCCTACATCTGAGGGTCCAGAGCACAATAGGGAGAGAGTGTCTGCTGACTCTTAGGCTGCATTAACAGAGCCTGAGGATGATTAGCCCTTATAGTCCCGGCAGCTGAGATCTGTTCTAGATCTCACACTGAGTCCGTTAGAGTCCCTTCAGCTTCTACCCCAGCAGGTTCAGTGCCAGCTCTGGCACCTTCTATTGCTCCAGTGCCACCAGTAGTACCTCCTCCAAGGCTTCTCATCAAGTTGAAAGGTGATGGATTGCGAACTATTCTTTAGGAGAAGTTGTTATATATAGAAGGCCTTGAGGGCAAATACTCCAGGGTGAGGGAAACCCTCCACTTCCATTGGTTTGAGCAGTTCACCAGGTCCCAAGGCCCCTATATTCCTTGATGGATCTGGGAATTCTAGATAGTGTATGATTACTTGGTCCTGAAGAGCAAGAAGAAGGCCAGCGAGTTCAGACAAGTGAAGTCAGTTAAGGTCCAAGGAAAGGAAGTCGGGTGCGGTAGTGAGTACATTAATATCGAATTTGACAGGGCGTATGACTTTAATAACCCAATCTGGCTGCCACTACAATATCATTAGATGAGTTCAAGGTCTGGCTGGTGCCCCTCATCTCAGACACCACCCTGAGGTAGATAAAGGCAGGAGTCCCAATCGAGAAGAAGGACTTAAGTGTAGCTGCACGTTATTGGTTTAGATTTATCAACAACTCTATTATGCCTTCCCAAAATAAATCTGTTCTCCTTTCTCCGTTATCCTATGGTAGCCTTCCTTGGGTGGATTATTTCTAGGAAGAGCATTGACATGGGGCTTATTATTGAGCAAGAGATGGCAATGAGGGCCAAGTAGAGGCAGAACTCAATTCCATTCCCAGTCTTGATCACGGTGTTGTGATGGCGTGCTGGAGTGTCCCGAGGTGATACTAGAGATATTGAGGTTACTCCTTCTTCCTCCACTAACATCCGACATATTTAGGTAGAGAACACACAGGAGGAGGCCAACAGGAAGAGAGCAGCTATGGTGGATACATCCCCAGAAGTGGACATCTACTCGATACCTGTAGAGGTATCTTTGCCTACTCCGACCTCCAGACTTTCAGGTACATTTGCTCTGACTTCTTCCTCTTCACAGGCTCCGAGTGCCTCTACCTCTACCCAGCCCGCCAAGATCACTCAGGCTATGATCCTGAAGATGGGGCACCTGGTCCATTCAGCTGATGTAAGGGTGACCTAACTTCAGAGATCCATCCTATGGATGATCGAGAGTGACATCACTGCTGCACTGACCCACCCTTAATACTTTCGTTGACATTCTCACTATGAGAGTTAAGGTTTGTGAGAGAAGATAGGGGGAGACCTCCGAGGTTACGTCTTTGAAAGCTGAAGTAGCATATTTGAGGAAGGACATAGACTATCTAAAGTCTACTGACTTCACTTCATTATTAGATGCTACTGATGACATGGACATTCCTGAGACTTCAGAGATTCCTCCGGCTACCACCGGAGATGTACATAGGGATGATACATCAGTTGATGAGTCAGAGGCAGAGACCAACGAGGAACAGATAGAGATAAGGGAGGAGAGCATATATGGAGATTTACCAGATCTTGAGGAGACGATTGTGTAGTCGGTGATCCAGACATTGCTGATAAAGACATTCATGGTAGCTCCTAGTAGACCCATTCCTTTTGAGGTGACTCCGGGCACTGATTCCCAAGTTCAGAGTGATGCACTGCGTACTGATGCCCAGACAGATGGAGCTACTTCCTAAATAAGATACCTTTTTACCTCTCTCTCTGTCTTATTTTTTTGACTTTTGGATATTATTTTGCTTGCATTTGAGTACAATAGCTTTTATTTGTGGTAGGGTAAGGCCCACCTTTTGTGATTATTTATTTGTTCATGCATTGGGTTTTGTGGTATATATTGTGTTTTGAACTGTTTTTGTGGATGATTGAGCTTGTGGCTCCTTTTTTTTAATTGAAATGATTTTTGGACCCTTCCAAAAATATTTGTGCCACCTCTTGCTTGTGTTTGAATATAGTTGTTCTCTTGCAAATTTGATAATCAATCTTGATCAATACTGATAACTTGAATAGTGCTCATAATTGAACAAAAATGAATGCGCGGCTACGATGAGGGTAAATGAAGTTGCAGAGATAATATGTGAACTTTTTGCATCTCGTTGTGACTAGCCAACTATCAAATTGAGTCTCTTGTAATGAACATTGCACACTAGCAAAAGAGTGGATTCTTTTTTGACATTGGTGTTAATGCCTTGTGTGATAAGCTTACCGTGAATCATTTGTGATGACACATAGAATTTGCCCTGTTGGTTTGGTTGACTAAGTGATGCAAGCCCTAGAGATGTCCTTAGGAAATTTTGAAGACTTTGAAACAATTTTACATTATACCACTTTTTGTGGCCTCTCTTGTGAATGTGTGAACTTCGCTTCAACACCCCTTGAGCCTTAACCTTTTTCTTGGAAGAAATTTCATAAAATTGTGACCTTTCTTGATCCATTACCCTTAATCCTCATGATTGTGGTTTGTGTGAATAGTTAACTTAGGCCAAAAGCCTAAGTTGGGGTGTGGTGAAAAGAGAAGGCAAATCAAGAAGTGCAAAGAAGTCCCCTTTTGATTCATGGTTTTGAGAAATATGGAACACCTCCATACAAAAAAAAAAGAGAGAGAGAGAAAAAGAAGAAAAAAAAGAATGAAAAAGTTATGAAATTGCAAAAAGAAATGGGTTGTCTAATAGCCCATGGAAAGTGAATAATGGTGTGACTTTTGAGCATAAATGAGAATGATAAAGAGAAGAAAATAAAGTGTTCTTCACACCACATTTCATGAGGATAGCAGCAACTGAGCCTAAATGACCATACCTTTAAACTCAGCCCCATTACATGCATTGGAAAGGCCTTTTTAATCTTGAGTGAGCTGAAACAATTGTTGGTCGGAAAATACGGGCAACATTATGGGCGAGATCATGCATTGTGTTCATCTTTGTGAGTGTGAGTGTTGCATTGGACTCCGGAGCTTTAAATTGTTGAACCTTTGTGTGTGAATATGGAATCATTCTTTGTGTGAGGGATTTTGAGTACCTTTTTTGTGCTTGAACTTGCATTTGAAGCAAGTATTGCGAACTTGAGACTCTTTGATAATGGTGAGTCACAACTTGAATCTTTGAGCGTACAATTGATCCTTGCATGAGTAAGTTGAGTCTTTTTGTGTGCATTCATGATTGAATCTTGTGTAGCACTGTTTGGGACATCCATTTTAAACTGCTAAAATTAAGTTTTACTTGAGGATAGGAAAAAGTTTAAGTTAGGGGTGTTGATGAGTCCACGATTTGGACTCATTTAGGGCTTTATTTTAATAGAATTAATGTCCTCAAATGCCTATTTTATTCAGGTAACTGATGTAAATCCTTGATATCCAGGTATTTAGATTGAGGAACAAAGCATGGACACTAATGAGCAAAAAGGAACAAGACAGCTAAAAGAACGAAGAAAAAAAAGGCCTGGTGGTCACCAAACCATTGGGCAAGTTGCTAAATTGCTATGATCTCGCCTAAAGTTCTAGTGTGCCAAGCCCTGAACAAGAAAATCAAGTTAGCGATGGAATAGAGCAGTCGGCATGTTGCCGAATGGTTCCCAGATGCAGTGTTAGATCGCCCAAAGTTATAGAACTTGAAGGTGTTGAAGGCCAAAGTAAAAAGGCGATGGAATTGACCAAATGGCGGATAGCCGAGTGGCTCAGCGATCCCGACTTACTATGCCAAATTGTCCTTCGCAACATATTTTTGGTGACAATAAATACATTTTTCAATATTTAGTTTAGTATCTAATTTTTATTATTATCACTTTTCATGTTTTGAGCTTATAACTGAGAGTATTGAGACATTTTTTTCCTTAGCTTTGAAGATTTGAAGATTGCCATTTTTGAGAAATTAGAAGTGGGTCTTTAAGATTTTTCAACCTTGACCATTGTAAAGACGAAATTAATCTTACCCAGTTGATGAAAACATAATTTGGTAATGATTTTTATCTTTTTATGATGTCTAGCTAAAACCCCAATATTTAGGGTGTGATTATATTATGGGTTGATTTAGCTGCTAGGTATTGTTAATTTATAGTCTTAATGCTTTTTAAAAGTTATTTCAATCAGTAATTGTGGTTTAATTTCAAGGGTTGTAGTTGTAAATGCAACTCTACCTTGGTGTTATTGGCTTGCTTGAGAGAGAGGTTTTAAAACAAAGATTAATGAATTTATGGTCTATGGATATTGGGTTGTCATGGGTTCAGAACTCTTTTTCCATACATTCAGCTCGAGAGAGTGAATGAACTAAAGCATAGGAAGTTCTTAATTTCTTCTTATTGGTTTTCCAAAGAAATCAATTTGATTCGGGGTAAATTGTTGGAGAGAAAGTTTATCCCCACTAAGTCTAGCTTATTCACTGATTTTCAACTATTTACTATCAGTTGTAATTACTCATTAGCCTATAATCCAATCACATCTCTAGAACCCCGTCTCTTTACTAGTTTATTTGTATTATTTGATATCGTTGTAGTTGATTGTTAAAAGTAAAACCACCCTATTATTTGACACTTGTGTCACCCCTTAATTTGAAGTATGCTTTTTTTCGTAAATGGTTTTACCTATGATTGACTTGAACATATTTGCACTTGGCTCTTGAATCTTAATCATGTATCACTCTCTGTGGGATTCAACCCCAACTCACTTAGTTGGGTTATATTACTAACTAATGATCATTGGCACTTAAAATTGGAAGAAGTCTTCTGATACCTGAAATCATCCTGCTAACCCACTAAGATTTGGCAAACTTTAGTAATCAGCGATCACTCATTTGGCGAAATTTAGAATTCTTCAGTCACACCGTCAAGTATCTTTTAATTAGTTGATCAATCCAGTGCTGTTCATAATTGTTTTAGTTGCTAGTTGACATTCTATTTTCCCCTTCCTGACATTCGTGTCACTTCTTTACTTATCTAATTGAATTCGATAATTTCTATTCCTATAATCGATTAGATCATATTTATGACTTCATAACTGAATTCAAACTCGTACCGATCCCTATGGGTTCGACCCTAACTCACTTGTTAGGTTTCATACTAGATAACAATCGTCTACACCTAGAATTTGTTGAGTTGTAGTTGAGCGTATATCAATCACTTGTAGGGAATTAGCCTTAACCAACATTGTAACCATGTGAGCTAAAATATGGAATCCAGTGTCTACCCCACACCGAAAAGGGGTGTCCTACTTGTCGAAGATAGAAACTTGAACTTATAGCTTAAGTGGATCCACTAGCTAATCAACCAATGTGAGCACATAGTTATGGATAAAGTGATTGCTACTACACGAAGGCTTCCATCTCATGAGATTACTTTGGAAACTCGGCCTCTACTACGTGAAAACTTTCATCTCATATTCAATATCCCCTCGGTTCTAAGCATAAATTCCCATGGAATAGTCATTTCTTACTTCACTTCATTACTTATGAAAAGGTTCCCTTGGACAACCAATTCAAGCTAGTTTCATCAAGATAGCTCCTTAGGTTTGATTTAATTAGGTGAGAAAGCCTTTCAACCTAAGAATCCTTTCTATGTGAGTAAACCTTTCACATCATGCTAGTATATGTACATGAGAAAACCATTCAACAATATATCATACTCATAATCATTGGTAATTTACTCTAAAAACTTAAAATATTTGCATAGATTTCATAGGCTATGCATAAGTCCATAATTCACCTCCTTGAGGTAAAACTTAATTTCAATCATCAACTATTAGAAAGCATGGATTAGATATGGATTTCATCATAAATTCAAGTAAAACTAGTAATACATGCTCAATTTAATAAAAATCTTCCTTCAAGATCAAAATCACACAACATATAGTTCATAACATGAAAACATATGGATCGCATAGGTTCATAGGTGAATTATTCATAAAAGGAATCCAATTCATCAATTCATTCATAGAAGATCATAAATAACTCATTTTAAATCCATAATGATAAGAACCCATGCTAATTGAAGAAACACCTAACTCAATTTGGGAATTATACTTTAAAATAGAGGATTTGGGAACTCTACGGATGAAAACTATCATACCTTGACTCCAATTGATTGCAATCCTAGGTGAATCCTTCTTCTTCTTCTTCAAGTTTCTAGAGAGAGAATATATGAGAGGAATTGGTTTTCTTTTAGGAATTTTTGAAGAATGAAATAAAATGGGGTGAATTTGGGGGTTAAAAGACTTATATAGGGGTCTTAAACATAGGCAAAACGACATAGTATAGGAATAAATTAATTAGGAAAACACCCAACAAACTTTGAAAAATCAATGTCAGCTGCCACCAATGGACCTAGTCGACGAACCATGCTTTGACCCACAACCCGTCCTGGTGGACCATTGATGGTGGTTAGAAGATATTTTTTGGGCCATCAACCCACGTACCCAAACCATGGATCGTGGTTTGTCCTATGGTCTGTAGGTCAGGCTGTGGTTTTGGACCCCTGAAACTTAGCCAAAGTGGCCAACCCACCTACGGTCCGTGGTTTACCCTACTGGTTGTGGTTGGCGGCCTCTGTGATTGGCACCTGCAACTTCTCAAAATTTCTTTCATTTTCCTTTGCGGATACGGGGTCTTACATTACCTCCCCCTTGGGACCATTCATCCTCGAATAAGATTTAAAATAGTTCTAAAAAAGAAGGAGAGGACCTAACAACCCAACCTACAATGCAATGCATATAACTGAGGAAGAACTATCGACTCAAAGCTAGTACGTTCTCTAAACATCACTAGAGGGGTGAACTAACTCTATCAGCCCATTATGCATACAATGCACACCAATAAGGAGGAAACATAAACATCATCTAAACATATTCAATGCATCAAAATGAAGTAGGAACTATAACAATTGACCTAATATGCATGAATTCTCAAAATTACTCATGTTCAAGAAGGAACTACCTTCTCCAAGCAAAAAGCATGTTCAACACAATCTCATGCTGCCTCTATGAAATTCATCTCATGAAGTCTATAGGCAACTCATACTCAAAGCACAACAACATGAGGAAAATCGATTATATATACTCATTTTCTTTCAATACATAAGTTTTCATGAACATGCATAATCATAAGGCAATCATGGAATACACATATAAACATATGACTCCCAAAATAGGAACAACTTAAGAGGAAATATTTACCTCGAGCTAGAATAGGAGTGAAAGGAAAAAGATGAGGATATTGGGACTTCATATCGGCCTCGGCCTCCCAAGTTGCAGCCTCAACTAATTGATTCCTCCACAAAACCTTCATGGAAGCTATTTCCTAGTTTCTCAACTTATTAAATTGTTGGTCCAAAATATCAACTGAAACTTCCTCATATGGAAGGCTCTCATCAACCCCCCACCCTTCTAGGGATACTATGGATGTCGGATCTCCAACACATTTCTTCAACATAGAGACATAAAAAAGGAATGCACGATTGCCAACTTATTGGGGAAATCTAACTCATAAGCAACTTTACCAACACGCCTTAAAATCTGATATGTGCCTACATATCAGGGACTATGCTTCCCCTTTTTACCAAACCTCATTACACCCTTTATGGATGAGATTTCAAGTAAACCCAATCATTAATATCAAACTTTAGATCCCTTCTTCTCACATCGACATAAGATTTTTGCCAACTTTAAGACATTTTCAAGCTCTCTCTAATGAGCCAAACTTTCTCAATGGCCTCATGTACCAATTCGAGACCTATTAGGGTAATTCCACCCACCTCAAACCAATCTGTGGGAGATCTACAACTCTTACCATACAAGGCCTCAAATGGAGCCATATCGATACTTGAGGGATAACTATTATTATAGGCAAATTCTATCAAAGGATAATGGTCATCCCAATTACCCTTAAAATCAAGCACCCAAGCAATCCACATATCTTCTAAAGTTTTGATAGTATGCTCCACTTGCCCATCGCTTTTGTGATGAAAAGCTATGCTAAACATAACCTTAGTGCCAAGATCCTTTTGGAATGACTTTTAAAACTGAGATGTTAATTGGATACCATAATCGAAAATAATGGACAAAGGCACTCCATGTAGCCTTACCATTTCTCTTAAGTACATCTGGGCATAGTCGTCTGCCGAACAAGAAACCTTGACAGGAAGAAAATAACCTGATTTGGTCATCCGATCTACTATAACCCAAATAGATTTATGTTCTCACCGAGAGCAAGGTAAACCAAAAATAAAGTCCATATTCAAGTCCTCCCCGCTTCACAATAGGGAAACTAATATCTTGAGATAAACCTCCAGGTTTCTAATGCTCAACCTTTACTTGTTGGCAATTTGGACACTTAGCCACAAATCCTGCAATATCCTTCTTTGTCCCATTCCACCAATAGACCTCCCGTAGGTCAAGTTACATCTTGGTGGCTCCCAGGTAAATGGAATACCATGAACTATGAGCTTCAATTAAAATTTATACCCTCAAGTCATCCACATTTGGAACTCATAAATGACCATGGTATTTAAGTACCCCTTATCCCCCTTAGGAGAAAGCTTTAACGGATTTCAAAAGCATCGCCTCTTTAGACTCTACCAAAATAAAATCAAGACCTTTCTTGGCTATCACATCCACCACAAAAGATGATTCGGAATCATTATAAACCATAACACCACTGTAACACCCCAGAAACTAGCAGGCTAAATTAGAGCAAAACGTGAGGTTTAGAGTCAAGTAAGGAAGTCAAGGGCTAAGGAGTTGGGCTACGGCAACCTACCTCGGTGTAGACACTGCCCATCTACCACGCCCACCACCACGGCTCGTGGTTAACACCACAACGCTTGGTGTGTCTCGTGGTGGGCTAGGCAGTAGCCTCCCAAAATCTGCCAAAAATGAGCCCCTCTTCACGGCTCGTGGTGAAGACCACAGTTCGTGGGAAGGCTCTTTGAGGGGAGTGAGGGTGTGAGGTTTGCATAAAGGTGGCTTATCCACTTCATCAAGGCCCACGAGAGGGACCACGGCTAGTAGTAGGCACCATGGTTTATGGAGCCCTTCGTGAAGGTATCTTATGCATGTGGGGCTTAAAGCACACTTTGCTAGTGGACCTCACATGGTCCCTGGGCAGATCACTAAAAGTTGAAGGCTAAGTGGTTTTTTTAGGTTTTAATCCAACTTAAGTGAGGTCGTTTTAAATAAGCCTAGAGTCACTATATAAGCCTTTTTAACTCCAAAATTCATCCAATTAAGTCATATTTCCAAAACCCCAAATCAATTCCCCATAGTTCATCCGCTGAAAATATTCCTCTCTCTAGAAAGTTAAAGAAGAAGAAGAAGAAGAAGAAGAAGAAGAAAAACAAGAAGAAGGAGATGCAATCTAGGGTTTCAAGAGCTCAAGAGCAAGCTTTTACAACTCAATTTCTTTGGTATTACTTTTAAGGAATTGTAGTTTTCATCCTTGGGTAGCTTTCATCCATGGAGTCCTCTCAAAATCTTACATTTCAAAAGATAAAAATCCCCATTTGTTAGGGTTTGATTCCAAAGTCATCAGTTCATTTCAAACTTGATTTAAATGATTGAATTGAGTTATATTATGAATTGATGTTTCCTACAGTTTTTGTGATGTATCCCCAAGAACCCATGTAATTCCCATATTTCTCAAAGTTGATGATATGATGTGGTTATTTGTTGATGAAAGGAGAATTTCATGAATTAATGTATAAGGTGATCGAATCACTTGAGTTATAATGATATCCATGTCTAATGCTTAAATTCTATATGTGTTGATTGAAAGTAAGTATTAAACCTCAAGGAGGTAAAGTATGAGATTATGCATTTTCTATGAAGTCTGTATAATTGTTTTATTGATGCTTTGAGAGTATAGTATCATTGATTACGATGTTGTTGTTGTGTTGTTGAAAGGACGTTCATAAATACACACCTATGCATGAATGTGAAAGAGTTCTCACATAATGAAGATTGTAAGGTTGAAAGGCTTTTCTCACCTATTTAAATCAAAGGCTCAAGAGCCATCATAAATAGATCATGGATGCTGATAGTTGCTCACAGAAGGTCTAAAGATTTAAAATAATGATATACCTTGAATCGGTAGGCCAAGGTCACCTTTCATGCGTAACTAAAGAGAGCTATTCTAATGATCTAACTTGAATAGGTAGGCCAAGGGCACCCTTTCATTAGTAATAAAGTTAGTAAAGAGTTAACTACTCCATGGGAATTTAATGCTTAACACCGAGTGGCTATTGTATGAGATGGAAGCTCTCCCGTAGTAAGGCCGAATTTCTAGAAGCAATATCCTTATCCCAAAAACTTCGTTCCCCTGTAGGATATTTAGCTAGTGGATCTACCTAAGCTAAGAGTTACTAGTTCTGCCTTAGGCAAGTAGACCAACCTTTTTCTATGTGGGTGTCACCGGATTCCATGTTAAAGGTCACATGGTCTGATGTTGGTTAAGTCTTATTTCCCACAATACAAAAAATTTTAATATTGAACTAAGGCATGCTTAAGGAAGTATCTCATAGTTTTCATAGATTTTAAAGATGATGCTACTTGCATTGAAGATGATGATTTTGACTTATGTTTCCAACTGTCTCTTTTATGATGTTTAAACTTGTTAAATTGCATGCTTTCAAATGAAATATCCCTTTTAGAATGTTTCAAGTGTTTTTATGCATGGATAGCATACTTGGTGCATTTTTTTACTAACGCCTACTTTTGCCTACATTTTTCCCAAGTGTAGGGTCTGGCACTAGAGGTGATCATTCTTGTGGCTAGAGCTTGGATTTTGATTGTTCCCGAGCTTGGTGAGTCCTTATGCTTCGAGGACAGAGTTTTATTATTGTACTTTCCATTTTTAGTACTTCCCTTTTGGACATTTTGTATGGGCTAAGCCCTATTTCATTCACTATTGTAATAGATGGCTATGATAAGACAAAGTGTCTAGATTTTGCTTTCTTTTAAGAAAAACTTTTTGAGACTTGAAGTGTATTTTGCTCTTATTGTTCTATTTCTTATGTTATGAGGACTAAGTTTCTTGTATGGAGTCCTTGGGGTTTCTGTACGCCTTATTACATCTATGGGAGTACCACTGGGTCGTGACAAACTTTGTAATTAGAGCATAAGGTTTAGAATGGTCCTAGGATGACGTCTCATAAGCCACGTCTAGTAGAGTCTTGTTCATAAGTGTGAAGCGCGCCATATTTATGAATGAAAGGCTACAAGAAGTTAAGGAAACTCCACTTCTTTCATTACTCTAAAGTCGTGTGATAGAGTTTAACTCTATAAAGTCTTTCACCTAATCCTTACCTGATGGTCTACATGATATGACTAGTCGAAGGGCATTCGCTAGAAGGAATGAGGAAGACATTGTGAATTAAGGAGCTCCTCCTCAAGCTCCTCAAGCACCGGTTGATCCTTTGGCTGAGAATGTAAAAAATGCGAAGGTTAGGTCGGGTTTTAAAATGTTGGCTCAAGCCTTGATAGCTCAAGCCAATAGAGAGGTTGTAGCTCCCGTGAACCCTAATGTGAATTTGGCGGCTTAAAGAGTGAGGGACTCTACATGGATGAATACTCTGGAATTTTATGGCTCCAAAGTGGAGGAGGATCCTCAAGAGTTTATTGACGAAGTCTTTAAGGTATTTTTATTATGACGGTGACTCTTGTGGAGAAGGCGAAATTGGCTTCTTATCAATTGAAAGGTGTTGCTTTAGTGTGGTATAATCAATGGAGTTGGTCCCGTAGAGTAGGAACTGTTTAAATCGGTGTTTCTTTATAGGTTCTTGCCCCTTGAGTTGAGTGAAGAGAATGTGCAAGAGTTCATTAACCTACATCAAGAAAGTATGAGAATGAGGGAGTATTCTCTAAAGTTCACCCAACTATCCAAGTATGCTCAAACTATGGTGGCGGATTCGAGGTCTAAGATGAGTAAGTTTGTGATGGGTGTATCAAACATGGTCGAAAAATAATCTCTTATGGCAATGCTCATCCATGATATGGATATCTCACATCTTATGGTGCACGCCCAATAAATTGAGGAATCGAAACTCAAGGAATAGAACAAAGAGGTACAAAGTGCTAGAATCGGTGATGGGAACTTCTCCAATGCAAGATCCGATGGAAAAGGTCTACCTAGGTTTAGACAAAGGTTTTTCGGTCAAGGTTTTTCTAATGCTCCAACCAAGTTCAACCGAGAAAGGGTATCTAACCCTAAGCCTCAAGGAGGTAATGGTAATGGATCTTCATTGTCCAAGTCTAATTGCACTGAGTGTGGAATGAGGCATGAGGGTAAAGGTCTAGCTGGCACAGATGGTTGTTCTGGTTGTGGTAAGAGTGGTCATCAAATGAGAAATTTTCCAATGCTTATGTCTAAAGGAAGAGAGGGAAATCAAGCTCCTACTAATGGTTCAAATTTCAATGCATCAAACCAAAACTGTTTTTATGCTCTCCAAACCTGAGGTGACCAAGAGATCTCTCCAGACGTACTCTCCGGTATGTTAATAGTTTTCCATTTTGATGTGTATGCCTTGTATGATACCGGTGTTGCTTTATCCTTTGTGACACCATATGTGGCAATGAGATCTGATGTGCTCCATGATGTAGACTTTTTTTCTGTCTTTACTCATGTTGGTGATTCTATTATGGCAAAGAGGGTCTATAGATGATGTCCCATTTCCTTATCCCATAGAGTTACTCTTGTTGATATGGTAGAGCTTGACATGTTTAACATTGATTTTATCTTGGGTATGGATTGGATGCATGTATGTTATGCTTCCATATATTGTAGAACCCGTGTGGTTAAGTTTTAGTTCCCAAATGATCCCATTGAAGAGTGGAATGGAGGAAATTTTATGCCTAGAGGTCAAATTGTGTCCTATCTTAAAGCTAGAAAGAGGATTTCAAAAAGTTAATTTTACCCTCCTATTAGGGTAAGGGATATTGATTCCGAAACCCCCTCTTGAGTCGGTCCATGTTGTAAATGAGTTTCTGGAAATGTTCCCAGATGACTTACCCAGTATTTCTCCCGACCAAAACATAGACGTCGGTATTGACCTTCTCCCAGATGTGCAACCTATCTCTATTCCTCCTTATAGAATGTCCCCGATTGAGTTAAAGGAATTGAAAGAACAATTGAAGGAATTTTTGGATAAGGGTTTCATCCCACCGAGTATCTCTTAATGGGATTCTCCAATTTTGTTTGTGTAAGAAGTATGGGTCTCTTCGAATGTGCATTGACTATCCTCAAATGAATAAAGTCACTATTAAGAACAAATATCATCTTGCAAGGATAGATGACTTATTTGACCAACTTTTAGGGGCTAGTTATTTCTCTAAGATTGATCTTCGTTCAGGTTATCACCAATTGAGGATGAGAGGAGTTGATATTCCAAAGACGGCTTTCCGAACTAGGTATGACCATTATGAATTCCTAGTGATGTTGTTTGGTTAAATTAATGCTCCGGTGGTGTTTATGGTCTTGGTGAATAGAGTGTTTAGGCAATATCTAAACATGTTTGTGATTATGTTTATCGATGATATTTTGATCTATTCAAGTAGTGAGAGTGAGCATGTGGATCATTTGAAGATTTTGTTGCACGTTCTTAAGGACCAACAACTTTTTGCAAAGTTTAGCAAGTGTGAATTTTTGGGTGAAGTTCATAGCTTTCCTTGGTTATATTGTGTCTAATAAGAGTATTGAGGTAGATCCTAAGAGTACGAATGTGGTCAAGAGCTGGCTTAGACCTCCAACTGCATTAGATATTAGAAGCTTATTGGGTTTGTTCGGTTATTATAGAAGGTCTGTTAAGGGGTTCTCTTCTATTGTGTCTCAGTTGACGTCTTAAACTCAAAAGAAGGCTAAGTTTATTTGGTTAGAAGCTTGTGAGAAAAGTTTCCAAGAGTTGAAGGATAGACTTACTTCCTCTCCGATATTGACCTTATCGTAGGGTACGGATGATTTTGTGGTGTATTGTGATGCCTCTAGAGTTGGGTTGGGCTTATGCAAAATGGTAAATTAATTTCCTATACTTCAAGGCAACTTAAAATCCATGAAAAGAATTATCCTACCCATGACCTTGAATTAGCGGCGGTTTTTTTTGCCTTAAATATTTGGAGGAACTATTTGTATGGGGTTCATGTTGATATTTTCACCGATCATAAGAGTTTACAATACATGTTTAGTCAAAAGTACTTAAATCTTCTCCGAAGGAGGTGGCTTGAATTATTGAAGGATTATGACATGAGCGTCCTTTATCATACCGGTAAGGTAAATGTGGTTACGGATTCTCTTAGTCGGTTATCTATGGGTAGTGTGGCTCATGTTTATGATGATAAGAAAGAGTTTGTTTGAGATGTTCATAGGTTGGACCAATTAGGTGTTCAATTGGTGTACTCCACCAAGGGTGGTGTTATGGTTCATAATGGGTTTGAATCGTCTTTTGTAGCAGATGTGAAATCTAAAAAAGGCATTGATCCTATTTTGGTTCAATTAAAAGAGGCGGTGCTTAAGAAATCCATTAAGGCTTTCTCCCAAGGGGGAGATGGTGTGCTTAGATACCAAGGCTGGTTGTGTGTTCTTAACGTGGATGACTTGAGGGAACAAATTTTATTGGAAGCCCATAGTTCTCTATATTCTATTCACCAGCGAGCCACCAAGATGTACTGTGATTTGCAGGAAATCAATTGGTGAAATTGGATGAACAAGGACATTGCGTAATTTGTGACTAATTGTCCTAATTCACAACAAGTTAAAGTTGAGCATCAAAGGCCGGGAGGCTTATCCTAAGATATAGGTATTCCCACTTGGAAGTGCGAAGATGTACACATGGACTTTATTGTTTGTTTGTCTCGCACCCAGAGACAACATGATTCTATTTGGGTTATTATAGATCGGATGACAAAATCACCCCTCTTTATTCCCGTCAAGGTTTCTTTTTCGACGAAAGACTATTCTAAGTTGTATATAAGGGAAATGGTGAAGTTTCATGGAGTTCCTCTATCAATTATTTTCGATCTGGGTACTCAATTCACTTCTCACTTTTGGAAGTCTTTCCAAAAAAGCCTTGGCACTAAGGTGAAGCTGAACAAGACATTTCATCCCCAAACCGATAGGCAAGTGGAGCATACAATCCAAGCGTTGGAAGATATGTTAAGGACATGTGTAATAGACTTCAAGGGTAATTGGAATATCCACTTTCCATTGATAGAATTTGCCTACAATAATAGTTATCACTCAAGTATCGGTATGGCTCACTTTGAAGCCTTGTATTGTAGGAGATGTAGGTCTCCAATTGCTTGGTTTGAGGTAGGTGAAGTTTCCCTATTAGGTCCCGAATTTGTTTATGAGGCCATTGAGAAAGTCTGACTCATTAGAGAGAGGTTGAGAACAGCTCAAAGTCGGCAAAAGTTGTATGCCAATGTGAGGAGAAGTGACTAGAATTTGAGGTTAATAATTGTGTCTATCTAAAATTATCACCCATGAAGGGTGTGATGAGGTTTGGCAATAAGGGAAAACTTAGTCCCTTGTATATAGGCCCATACCAAATTTTGAAGTGTGTTGGGAAGGTTTCTTATGAACTTGAATTGTCAAATGAGCTGGGTTTGGTACATTCGGTATTTCATGTTTCTATGCTTAAGAAGTGTATTGAAGACCCGACATCCATAATTCCCTTAGAGGGGCTGGGAGTTGATGAAATTATTTCCTATGAAGAGGTTCCGGTAGAGATCCTAGAGCGACTGTTGACACCCAATTTTGGATCTCTACAATATATATTTATTATCGAGATTCTTAAATTTCACACGATTTAAAATAATTTGTTTTATAAATTCCATAAAAAAAAGAGGTTGTTTTATGTAATTTTTTCGCTTTTGGATTTCCAAAATAATATAATTTCTTACATAATGATGTATATAATTAGTATATTTTATGAATATTGAAAAACCGTCTCAAAATGATTTTAGTTTTACTTAAATATTTGGTTAATTAGTTTGGTTATATAATAGTTTGTTTTTTTTTTTTGAAGTAATTAGTTTACAATTTAGTTAATTATTTTATTTTGTTAAAATTCAGAAGCTCATTAATTAATTAATATTAATTCGTCTTATTTAAATTTTAGTCAAATTCTCTAAATTTAATTCAATTTGGCAACATCTAATTCATATGTCCATTTCGTTATTACTTATCTAGCCAATCTTGGATTCTAATCTTACAACCCAAGAATTGATACTTTGGGCCAAAACCAACCCAGTTCCAATTCTCCCTTCAAATTTCAGCAGCACATTCCCTCTCACCCATCACAAGTCCGCCTTTCAAATTTCCTCAACAATTCATTACCCACCCCAAAAATCCCAAATGCCTAACCCATTAGATATAACAGCAGCGTACACCAATACATACGCATACCAAACGACCCATGTACATCGGTCTTCCACTCTAAACCCTAAAACTCGGGACTAAAATCGCAATCCATCAGCCCTTACATGATCCAGTCCAGCAACACACGAGTAGTCGTATTCTCTCCCTCTCTCCTTAACCTCTCATACAAATTCGTTCGAGAATTGAGAGAGCTTTTGCAATTGTATTGCTCCCTCGTCCTTACCTCACAATCAAGCAGCCTCCACCATTATTCCATTGGTAATTTGCTACTAATTGAAGCTGGCTACCTTATCCTCAAGATTTTTGATTTTCAAATTTTGAATCCATTATGTTTTCCCCTCAACCAAACCCTAGATTTGCCCCTTTAAATACCCCTTCTTGTTGGAAAATATTAGGATAGCTTTATAGAGAAACACAGATAAAAAGTAGAAAATAGAGTTGGAAAGGACAGGGGAAGAGAGCGAGAAAGTCATAAGAAACAAGATATACAAATAGGCTAAAAACGTACAACAAGGATTTCGAGTTGGGTTTCTTGATTTTCTCTTTTTCATTCCTCACTCACTGAAGTTTTTGTAGTCTTGTTGTGCTGGTGAGATTCACTCGTTTCAACTCATCGGTGTCCCAGGTCGCTGCTTCGGAAGAGGTAAACTCTACTTCGAGTCGTGATTTCATTTAGATGTTGCTTGTTTCAGCAATAATTGAATCGTTTTCCCCTTCATAAATGAGAGATATTTGATTTGGTCTTTTTTTAAACACTATAGTTTGCTTCTTAACATTCTGTTCGTTCTGAATGTGGATATGAGGTCTCTTTGAATGTATAAATTTTGTTGTTATTTCTTCTCTAAGTTAATTGTTGGCTTCTACTCTTGTTTACTTTATATTGATTTTTCCAAAATATAATTGTTGCTTAGCAATCCCTCTTAATGTCTATGATTTCTTCTACAATTCCAGTTTGGTTTGGATTGCTGATATGTTTGTTTTGATCTCCAATGCTCTTATTTGTATAGATGTTTACTTGGCTATATAGGATTAGTTTCAACATGTTAACTTGATTCGATTTCTTTCTTTCTAGCTGAAAGTTGTATTCGGAACAGTAGGCTTGGTTTTGAAGAGTTGTCATAAAATGTAGGATCATTTTTTTTAGTCTTAATAAATTTTAGTCTTGTTCATTTTCCTCTCCAATTTTTTGCCTTCATCTTGTTAGATTTCTTACTTTGATTGTTTTTTTTTTTAAGTGTAGGATTTTTGTATTAGTTAATCTTCAACTAATAAAATATGAAATAGAACTTCGAAAGCTAACCAATGTGCAGGTTGTGTGTTATCTGTTCTATTATTTGTTGATGTAGTAGCTTGTTTGGTTCATAAAACCATTTATTGTCCCTCTTTTACTGTATTGGTGTAGCTTTTGCATCATGGAATTGAATTCCTTCTTTCGTAATTGTTCCCTAGCAACATTCTTACCAAAATGGGATGTTCTGTAATTGATTGTTGTCTTTATTAAAATGATTATTATTTCATATCTTTTATGAGTCAATGTGTTGTTACCGAAATTATATAAATTTTGATCAAGTCTTTCCCTTGAGGTACTATTTTTTTTAAGATTCCATATATTGGAGAGCTTTAAAAATCATTTGAGTATCAGGAATTGCGTGTTATTTCAAATGTATGTTATTAGAGTATATCTAATTTGAATCTGATGTGTCATCCTCATGCTTTAAATTATTTTTTCTTGATTATGAGCATGGGCGTATATTAATACATACTTGTTTTTATGTGCATTTCCTTTAGATTAGTCAAATGGACTCTTTCCCCACTTTGCATTTCGAAGATGGGCCATGAGGTCCAATTGCGTCCTTTATTGAGTAGGCCAACATGAATAATCGAAGAGCAACTCCTTGACATTGACATACAGGTGTTCGAAAAGAATCATACTTCTGGATACGCATATTATACAACAATATACATCAATCGTATACTCTGTATATTGCATTGAAAATGGGCTAAAAGAGCCCTTAATTTTCAACTTTGTATTTTGTTACTTTTTGGCTTATGCCCTTCATTTGCAATTATTATTATCACTTGTTAGTTCTTACAACAGGTGGAAGATGGGCCTAAGGCCCAAAGAAATCAATTTTAGGATTAGTCTATGACATGTATTAATTAATGGGCCAAAAGCCCAAAGCTGAAATTAGACCAAAGTGTTGGCCCAGGCGGAGAAAATACTAGACATGGGCCCAAAATTCATTGTTTTTATTTTATATGTTTTGTATTTGTTTAGTTGTTTATTTACTAGTTAATTTTAAGGTTTTTCCTTAATTCAATTCCCCAAAAAGATGATTTAACCAAAACTGTTAAAATCAAATTAGTTTATTTTCATGTTATTTTGACTTTAAAACATCTAGTATTTTGTACTTAAGAAACATTTTTCATTTCCTTTACCCTAAGATAAAAATGAGTTCAAAAGTTGTTTACTTTCTATATTTATTTATGTATGCATATTTTCTTAAAATTGTTTGGTCAAATAGTTAATTACCAGATAATCTCATGTTAGCGGGCCTTTCTGGTGCTTTCAAATCCTTTTCGAAATACTAATATGAACCTTGAACCCCCTTTAATATTTTCTTTAGATTTTTTGTTTTTAATATTTTTAAAAAATAATTTTCTTCATTTTCACTTTAAAAACTAAGTGGCGACTCTTAAAAACCCGTCGTTTCTCTTTTTAAATAAATCACCGACAGGTCAAGAAATTGAGAAACAAGGAAATAGCTTCCATGAAGTTCTTGTGGAGTAATCAATTGGTTGAGGATGCTACTTGGGAGGCCGAGGTCGATATGAAGTCCTGATATCCTCATCTTTTTCATTCTACTCCTATTCAAGCTTGAGGTAAGGAGTTCCTCTTGAGTTTTCTTGTTTTGGGAGTCATGTGTGTTATATGTGTTTTCCATGATTTCCCTTATGTTATGCATGTTCATGAAAGCTTATATTTATAAAGAAAATGAGTTTTTATGATTGATTTTCCTCATGTTGTTGTGCATTGAGTATGAGTTGCCTATTGACTTCGTTAGATGAATTGATGAACATGCTTTCGATATACTTTTTGAGAGTAAATTGATTATAGGCTCCATGATATTTGTATGGGCATGATTTTAGCTTGGAGAAGGTTATTCTTCCTAAGAACATGAGAAATGTTGAAATTTCATGCATAATGGGTTGTTAGATGTAGTTCATCTTTCCTTGTGATGCATTGTGTACGTTTGAGTTGGAGTTGATATTTCCTCCTTATTTGTGTGCATTTGATGATGTTGCATGCATGATGGGCTGCTAGTCTTAAGTGTTTACTTCCGTAAGGTGTGTAAACCGTCATTCGATGATCAATGTTCCCAAGAGGGAGATATTGTAACACCTCGGAAACTAGTAGGTAAAACTAGAGCTAAATGTGAGGTTAGAGTCAAGAAAGGAGGGCTAGGGCAAAGGAGGTGGGATAGGGAAGGGTACCTTGGGGTAGACATTGCCCCACCTACCACACCCACCACCATGACTCGTGGTCAAGACCACGAACCTTGCTGTGGCTCATGGTGGGCTAGGCAGTAGCCTCCCCAAATCTGACAAAAATCAGCCCTTCTTCATGAGCCATTTCACGGCTTGTGGTGAAGACCATGCCTCGTGGGAAGGCTCATGGAGGGGAGTTAGTGTGTGAGGGTTGAGAAAAGGTGGCTTAGCCACTGCCTCAAGGCCCACGAGAGGGACCACAGCTCGTGGATCCCTCTATGAAAGTTCTTTATTTGTGTGGGGCTAAAGGCATACTTGCCTAGCCACTTCCTCAAGGTCCAAGAAGGGGACCACAACTCGTGGTCATGACCATGGCTCGTGGGACCTCACATAGTCCCTGGGAAGTTCAGTAAAAGTTGAGGGCTAAGTGTTCTTTTTCGGTTTTAATCCAACTTAAGAAAGACCATTTTTCCTATGCCTAGAGTCACTATATAAGACTTTTTTAACTCTAAAACTCACCCAATTAAGTCATATTTCCAAAACCCCACATCAATTCCCCAAAGTTCATCCTCTCAAAATATTTTACTCTCTAGAAAGTCAAAAGGAGAAGATGAAGAAGGAGATTAAAGATAGGGTTTCAAGAGCAATCTTTTACAACTCAATTCCTTTGGGCTTGTTGTTAAGGTATGGTAGTTTTTATCCATGGGTAGCTTTCATCCATGGAGTCCTCTCAAAACTTTCAATTTCAAAAGATAGAAATCCCCAATTATTAGGGTTTGATTCCAAAGTCATGGGTTCCTTTCAAAGTTGATTTAAATGATTGAATTGAGTTATATTAAACATGAATTGATGATTTGTATGATCTTTATGATGTATCGCCAAGAACCCATGTAATTCCCTTATTTCTGAAAGTTGATAATATGATGTGGGTCATTGTTGATGAAAGGAAAATTTCATGAATTAATGCATGGTTTGATTGAATCACTTGATTTATAATGATATCCATGTCTAATTCTTAAATTCTAGATGTGTTGATTGAAAGTAGGTTTTGAACCTCAAGGAGGTAAAGTATAAGAGTATGCATTTTCTATGAAGTCTATATAATTGTCTTAATGATGCTTTAAGAGTATAGTATCATTGATTAGGATGTTGTTGATGTGTTTTTGAAAGGATATTCTCATATACACACCTATGCATGAATGTGAAAGAATTCTCACATAATGAAGATTGTAAGGTTGAAAGGCTTTTCTCACCTATCTAAATCAAAGGCGTAAGAGCCAACACAGATATATCACGGATGGTGATAGTTGCTCACGCATAGTCTAAAGAGTTAAAGTAATGATCTACCTTGAATCGGTAGGCCAAGGGCACCCTTACATGAGTAACTTAAAAGAGATATTGTAATGATCTAACTTGAATTGGTAGGCCAAGGGCACCCTTTCATAAGTAATGAAGTTATTAAAGAGTTAACTACTCCATGGGAATTTAATGCTTAGCACCGAGTGGATATTGTATAAGATTGAAGATCTCCCGTAGTAAGGCCGGGTGTCTAGAATCAATCTCCTTATCTCATAAACTATGTGCATAAACTACATGCCCATGTAGGATATTTAGCTAGTGGATCCACTGAAGCTAAGAGTTACCGGTTCTACCTTAGGTAAGTAGACCAACCCTGTTCTGTGTGGGAGTCACCGAATTCCATGTTAAAGCTCACATGGTCTCATGTCGGTTAAGGCTTATTTCCCACAATAAGAAAAAGTCTAATATTTAACTAATACATTCTTAAGGAAGTATCTCATACTATTAAAAAGTTCAAAAAATGATGCTAGCTTGCATTGAAGATGATGTTTTGACTTATGCTTCCAACTATCTCTATGATGATGTTTAAACTTGGTAAATTGTATTCTTTCAAATGAAGTGTACCTTTTAGCATGTTTCAAGTGTTTTTATGCATCGCTACCATACTTAATGCATGTTTGTACTAACGCCTACTTTTGACTACATTTTTCCTAAGTGTATGGTCAGGCACAAAAGGTGATCATTCTTGTGGCTAGAGCTTGAATTTTGATTATTCCAGAGCTTGGTGAGTCCTCATGCTTTGAGGATGGAGTTTTATTGTTGTAGTTTCCATTTCTTGTATTTCCCTTTCGGACATGTTGTATGGGCTAGGCCTTACTTCATTCACTATTGTTATAGATGGCTATGATGAGACAAAGTGTCTAGACTTTTGCTTTCTTTTATGAAAAACTTTTTGAGACTTGAAATGTGTTTTACTCTTAATTTTCTATTTTTTATTTTCTGAGGACTAAGCGGTGTGTATGGAGTCCTTCGGGTTCTATACACCTTGTTACATCTAGGGGGTACCCCTAGGTCGTGACAACAACCTTTGGTGGAGTCCACTAATTGAACACCTAACCGAGCCAACCTATGAACATCTCGAACATGGTATTTCTTTTCTTCATCAATATGAACCACACTACCTATAGATATCTGCCTAAAGGCATCCACCACCACATTAGCTTTATCAAGGTGATAAAGAACACTCATGTCATAATCCTTCAATAATTCAAGCAACCTTATTTAGCGAAGATTCAAATCCTTTTGATTAAACATATATTGCAAACTCATGTGATCGGTAAACACATACATATGAACTCTATACCTATAGTATCTCTAAATATTTAGTAAAAAACAACCGCCGTTAACTCATGGAATTTAGTCGGATAATTCTTCTCATGGATTTTATATTCCCTTGAGGCATAGGTAATAACTTTCCAATTTTGCATTAGCACACACCCTAGCCCAATTCTCGAGGCATCATAATATACCACAAAATCGTTTGTTCTTTTTGATAAGGTCAACACCGGAGCAGAAGTAAGTCTATCTTTAAACTCTTGGAAACTTTTATCACATGCTTTCAACCATATGAACTTAGCCTTCTCTTGAGTCAAGGTCGTCAAAGGAGAGGAAATTAAAGAGAAACCTTCAACTAACCTTCTATAATAATCAGCCAAACCCAAGAAACTTCTAATGTCCAAAGGAGTTAGAGGTCTAGGCCTACTCTTGACCACATCCATCTTCTACCTGCAATACCATTGCTTGACTACGACCTTAACCAAAATTCACATTTGCTAAACTTTGCAAAAAGTTGTTGGTACTTAAGAACTTGCAACACAATTCTCAAATGATCAACATGTTCATTCTCACTCCCTGAATAGATCAAAATATCATCGATAAAAACAATCCCAAACATATCGAGGTACTATCTAAACACTCTATTCATCAAGTCCATAAATGCCACCGGAGCATTAGTAAACCCAAACGACATTACTAGATACTCATAGCGAGTTCGAAAATCCTTCTTAGGAATGTCATCATCTTTCACCCTTAATTGGTGATAACCCGATCAGAGATTAATCTTATAAAAATAACTTGTCCCTTTAAGTTGGTCAAATAATTTTTCTACCCTTGTGAGAGGATACTTGTTCTTAATGGTAACCTTGTTCAACTGTCGATAATCAATAGACATGAGAAGAGACCTATCTTTCATTCTGACAAACAAAACTAGAGCACCTCATAGAGAGATACTTGGTCGAATGAAACGCTTATCCAACAAATCATTCAATCGTTGTTTGAACTCCTTAAGTTCTGTCGGAGCCATACGGTAAGAAGGAATAGAGAAGATCAATACCGAAGTCTATTTGCCGCTCTGGAGGAATAACGGGTAAGTCATCTGGAAACACTTTTGGAAACTTATTTACAACAAGGATAGACTCGAGAGAAAGGGTTTTAGAATCTACATCCCTCGCCCTTATTAGATGCTAAAAGCAACCCTTAGAAATCATATTTCTAGCTTTAAGATTTATAAACAAACTGACCCTTATGCATTAAATTTGCCCATTCCACTCTAGGATATGCTCATTCCAGAACTTAAACTTGCTACATGACTTCTACAATCAATAGAACCATAACAAGAGTTCATTCAATCTATACCCAATATAACATAAAAGTCTAACATATAAAGTTGTACCAAATCAACAAGAGTAACTCTATGGGACAAGGAAATGGGACACTTTCTATAGACCCTCTTAGCCACTACAGAATCACCAATAGGAGTAGAGATAGAAAAAGGTTCTAACAACACATCTAGGAGCAAATCAAACCTCATAGCCAGATATGGTATCAAAAATGATAAGGTAGCACCGGGATTAAGTAAAGCATAAATATCAAGTTGGAAAACTTTCAACATACCGGTAACCACATCTGGAGAGCTCTGTTGTTCAACTCTAGTATGAAGAGCATAAAAGTGGTTTGGCTTAGGAGCGTTAGAACCTGAACCACTAGGAGTAGCTTGCATACCCTCTCTTCCCTTGTTTTTAAGAATTGGGCAATACCTCATTTTATGACCACTCTTACCACAACCAAAGAAACCATTCGTGCAGGCTAGGAACTTACCATCATGCTTCCTTCTACACTTAGTACAATTAGGCCTACTTTTACCTCCTTAAGGCTCAGGGTTAGACACCCTATCTTGATAGAACTTTTGAGTAACATTGAAGGAACCTTGATCGGGAAACTTTGTCAGAATCTTAGATTACCTTATCCATCAGACCTTGTGTAAGAGAAATTACCATCACCAGTCTATGCCTTTTGTTCCTCCCTAGACCTTTCCTTGAGTTTTTCCTCCTCAATTTGTTGTGCATGCACCATAAGACGAGAGATGTCCATATCATGACTGGGCATTGCAATTCAGCACTCTTCAACCACCATTTCAAACACACCTCATACAAACTTACTCATATTGACCCTTGAATCCGCAACCATAGTTGGAGCTTACTTAGACAATTAAGTGAACTTTAGAGAATATTCCCTCACACTCATACTCTTTTGTCGAAGGTTAATGAACTCTACCACCTTTGCTTCCCTTATCTCAAGGGGAAAGATTTGTCAAGAAACGCGGTCTTAAACTTCTTCCAATCAATAAGACCCACATCTTCTGGTCTACCTTCTTTTCATAGATTATACCAAACTTTAGCCACACCTTTCAATTGGTAAGAGGCCAACTCCGCCTTTTCCATCGACGTAACTCCCATGATCATCAACACTTTATAGACCTCATCAATAAAATCTTAAGCATCTTCCTTAACTTTGGAACCATGAAAATACGGAGGATTCATCCTTGTGAAGTTTCTCACTCATGAAGCCGTCTAATAAACATATGAGCATGCGGGAACCACAACCACCCTATTGTCTTTGGCCGTCACCGCTTTAGCCAACAATTGAAAAACGACCCTACACTTCGCATTAGATACATGTTCGACCAAAGGATCAACGAGAACTTGAGGATATTAGGGAGGAGCTTCTTGTTCCACATATTCCCTCACATTCCTTATAGCATATGCTCTTTTAGTAGCCATATCCTGAAGAAAATAAGATAAGGATTAGGAGAGAGACTTTATAGAGTTAAACTCTATCACACGACTTAAAAGTAATGAAAGAAGTGGAGCTTCCTAATCATCTTGTAACCCCTTATTCATAAATGTGGCGTGCTTCATACTCAAGAATAAGACTCTACTAAATGTGGCTTATGAGACATCCTAGGACCATTCTAAACCTTGTGCTCTGATTACCATTTTCTTCATGACCCAAGGGTGTACCCTAGATGTAACAGTGTATAGAACCCCAAAGAACTCCATACAAGCCACTTAAGTCTCATAACATAAGAAATAGAACAATAAGAGTAAAACAATTCAAGTCCAAAACATTTTATAAAAGGAATAGTAGAAGTCTATACTCATGTCTCAACATAGCAATCAAATACAATAGAATGAAATTGGGCCTAGCCCATATAGCATGTGCAAAAAAGAAATACAAGAAAGAAACTTAAACAATAACTCCGTCCTCAAACCATGAGGACTCACCAAAGCTCGAGAGTCAACCAAATTACCTACTAGCCATGAAATAGGAAATGTGTCTGTTGGATGCTACATTTGGGAAAAATGTTGGAAAGAGTATGTGTTAGTACAAAAAAATATACCAAGTATGATAGGCATGCATAAAACATTTAAAACATGCTAAAAAGGGACATTTCATTTCATGACATGCAATTGACCAAGCTAAAACATAATATGAAAGAGTTACAAAACATAAGTTATAAATCATAGTCGATGCAATCTAAATTCTTCTTTAACATCTTTAAACTCATATGCTATACTCCTTGAGTAACCTTAGTTCATTATTACTTGTGGAGAATTAGCCTTAACTGACATTGAGACCATGTGAATGGAATCTGGTGTCTACCCCACACCGAAAAAGGGTGTCCTACATACCGAAGGTAGAACCTTGAACTTCTAGCTTAAGTGGATCCACTAACTAATCAACCTATGTGGGCAAAATAGTTATGGGATAAGGAGTTTGCTACCATAAACCCGGACTCTACTACGTGAAGGCTTCCATCTCATGAGATTACTTTGGAAACTCGGACACTACTATGTGAGAGCTTCCAACTCATATTCAATATCAACTCAATGCTAAGCATAAATTCCCACGGAATAGTCATTTCTTACTTGACTTCATTACTCGGAAAAATTTGCCCTTGGACAACTAATTCAAGCTAGTTCCATTAAAATAGCTCCTTGTCTTTGATTCAATTAGGTGAGAAAGCCTTTCAACCTAAGAATCCTTTCTATGTGAGAAAACCTTTCACATCATGCTAGTATATGTACATGATAAAACCTTTCAATAACACATCATACTCCTCATCATTGGTACTTTACTCTCAAAGCACCCTTAAAGCATTTGCATAAATTTCATAAACAATGCAGCAATCCATAGTTCTCCTCTTTGAGGTCAAAACCAAATTTCAGTCATCAACTCTTAGATAACATGGGTTAGATATGGATTTCATCATAAATTCTTGTAAGACTAGTAATACTTGTTCTATTTCATAAAACTAATCCTTGGAGATAAAAATCCCACATCATATAGTTCATGACTTGAAAACGTAGGGATCACATGGGTTCGTAGGGGAATTCATCATAAAAGCATTACATTTCTTCAATTCTTGCATAAAAAATCATAATTAGATTATTTAAATCAATAATGATAAGGACCCATACTAATTGAAGAAAACTCTAACTCAATTGGGGAATTCTACCTTTTTAAAATAGAGGAATTTGGGAACTTCAATGATGGAAGGAATCCATGGATGAAAACTACTATACCTTGACTCCAATTTCTAGCCTTCAATGGAGGAATTAGAATTTTAGCTTGAAACACTAGGTGAATCCTTCTTCTTCTTCAAGATTCTAGAGAGAGAATATTTGAGAGGATTGATTTTCTTTTGGGAATATTCTAAGAATGAAATAAATGGGGTAAATTAGAAAGTTAAAAGACTTATATAGGGGTCCTAAACATAGGCAAAACGACATAGTATAGGAAGTAATTTATCAGGAAAAGGCCCAACTAACCCTGAAATATAACTGTCAACTGCCACCAACAGACTCAGTCGATGGATCGTTGTCTAACCTACTGCCTGTCCTGGTGGATAGTCGATGGTGTTTAGAAGATAGTTTTTGGGCAATTAAATATGGACCCTAGCCACGGACCGTGGTTTGGTCTACGCTCTGTAGGTCAGGCCATGGTCCTGGACCTCTGCAACTTAGCCAAGGTGGCCAATCCACGGACCCACTTACGGTCCTTGGTTCAACCCACGGGTCGTGGCTGGCACGTACAACTTCCCAAAATTTGTTTTATTTCCCATTTTTGGAAATGGGGTGTTACAAAATTAAAAGTGGGATGTTGAGGATTATTGTTGATTATCAACACTTTGATAGATGAAAATAAAATTTGTATTATTTCCTTCCCTTTTACGATGTTTGGATAAAACCCCAATTCTAGGGTTATGATTATGGTGTTTTGTGTTAACTAATTTAGAGGGTGCCTTTCTTTGGTTTTTTCTGCTACTTATTCATGTATTTGAGCTATTTAACATGGATTTAATTTATGGGCTAAAGTTGCAAACTTAGTCCTAGCTTAGATCTTTAGTTGGTTCTTGAAAGAGATTAATACTTGTAAATTATATTTGATTGATGTTGTTTGCTCGAAAGAGAAATTGTAGTTTCATTTTTAATTGTTAAATCTGCTCGAATGAGAAATTTTGTTAAGTAGTAGGTTTATTTGTATCTTCTCATGGATGAGACCAAAAGGAGATTCCATGATATGAAAGAAGAATTGTGTAATTTACGATTACCTAGCCTATCCATGATTGTCTAGCATTATTAAGCAAACACTTGTACACTTATTTAATGTTGACACCTACTCCCACACCCCTAGATCATCTTTTAGTTATTTAAACCCCTTTTTTGGTTAAATTGTGATATTTGACTTCAAAAAGTTGTCTTAAACTTGGTGGAATCATCCACACATTTGTCCTAATTTCTACGATAAATTGGTTTGCTCCTTAATTTCCTTATTGAATTCTTCAAATTAGATCCCTCCCTATGGGATTCAACCACGAGTTTCATGTTGGATATTTTAATTTCTAGTGATCGCTAACCCATTTAATTATTTTAATGAGTAATTTGAGCATAATAAAGATACCTAGAATTACCCCATCTAGAATAAGCATGAACTGTTGTACCTTAACATAAAAAATATATCATGACCCACTCACTAACAATCTCTACAATGGATCTCTTGAGGCAATGTAGTTAGATTCTGCAACATTCTCAATAACGGTAATGGCGCACAATTCTTTATACATTTCAAGTAGCATCAATTCTCCAAAAATGTCAAATACCTCAATTTTACCATGAGCCTAATTTTTAATTGCCCTGCTACTGCATCTATCAATGCACACCTAGTGACCAAGAAAGGTTTCCTTAATATGAATGGTATCTTAGGGTCTAGCTCACAATTCATCACTAGAAAGTCTACTGAGAAGATCAATGACCACACTTGAACTAACACATCTTCTACCACCCCTTATTGTCTAGCAGCTGATGGATTTGAAAGTTGTAAGATGATAGTGGTTGGTTTAGGACTACCATGACCCAATTTATTGTACAACGATGCAACATGAGATTAATTGTAGCACCACAACACACAACTTTCGAGCATGGATACTTTTCCCTATATTATCTGCATAGTGAAACTACCTATATCTTTCAGTTTGGTGGGCAGTCTGCTATTAATGCTAGAGATGCACTCCTCGGTAGGTGTTATTTTCAAGTAATCTATTAGCCTTCTCTTATTCAACATAATCTCATATACATACTTCACATATTTTTGGATTCCCTATAAGACATCAACAATGTAACACTCCAGAAAATGCTAGGTTAATCCAGAGCCTAAGAATGTGAGCTAATGTTAAGGTTCAAGGAGTTTAGTGACCGTCAAGATTCGAGTTGTAAAATAAGTTTGCTAACCTAGTACTAAGGTCCTAGAGTTTATACGTCAAGGGAAGGCTCCCATGCCCCATAGACTAGAGTCGTGAGTCCATACTTAGCCTTAACCAAAATCCAAAAAAAAAAACCATGTCTCAGCCCCCTTTCCATGGACGTGTAGCATGGTCTGTGGACCAACTCACACTCCATCGATACGCCTCGTGAGTTGAGACATGGTATCCTCACCAAGGCCTTCAACCTCCCCTCTCTGACCCAAATGACGGTAAAACAGCACACTCCATAGCCCCACCTACGATTCGTAGGTGAGGGAGTCATGAATGTGGCCTGCATATCTGTCAAGGACTCAGGATAGGTGAGGGTAGTTTGGTAATTTACTAATTAATTAAGTTAGGGTGTGGGATGGTTATATTTAGTTTTTTAAGTATATTAAACTATTTTAAGTAGTAAACAAGTCTTTGAACCCTCATAACTCTAAAAATATCTTTTAAATTCTCTCTTCTCAGTCTAAGAAGTTCATCCATTGTAGAACAAATGCGAAGGTGAAGATTAGGGTTCAAGTGTCAAGATCTTCACTCAAATTTCATGGGTTATAATCAAACAAGGTATGGGAAACTTGATTCATGGAATACTTTCCTCCATGAAGCCCTCTCAACTAAATTTCGAAAATGGGTTTTATTGTTCAAAAACTAGGGCTTTCATTCTAGTCATGGGTTCTTCCTAAAAACATTTTCATTATGTTATTTGATGTATATTATTGATGATTTGACGTTTTAATGGTGATTTTATAGTAAAACTCCCCATGAACCCATGAACTACCCCATGACCCCAATTTCATGAATTTCAATGAGGGTATTGATGCAAGATGATTTCTACTATGTATTGTGGTTATGTTAATTTGGTCATGAAACCTTCCCTTATTCATGTTGATGATAGTATATCTTAAATGTAAGTGTGAGACTTGATCATGACCTTGCAAGAGGTAAATTGTGAAGGATTGTTTGTGAATGTTAATAGTTATTGATGAACTTATGAACTCATTTGAAAGGTGAGAATCCTATAACTATTGTGTGAATTGAGGTGTCATTGGAAGACTAATTTCCCGTATACTTTCACATGTTTATGTATAAATTGACTAGAATAATGTTGATGTTGTTGTGTTGATTGAAGGGCTAGTTCTTATGAAAAGACTATGAATAATGAGGTGAAAGTTACTCACCCTAAAATGATGATTCTAAGGTAAAAGGTAGTTCTCACTTAAATTAATCTATGAGATATTTTGGTGAGTTGTACGGAACGAAGGGTAAAGTATGCTTTATCCTTGAATGAAAAGTTAGACAAGGATGAAGAATATAATACCTTGCTATTGATTCCACACAAAATTTAAGGAAGAAACACCTTGAATCCAAAAACCCTAGCTTCAATGACTCCCTTCTTTTTTCTTGAGTTTAGAGAGAGAATTTTTGGGACGGAGAACAACTTTGGGTTTTTGATTTGGGTATTTTGAATAAAGGAGTAGAATAGGTGTTAGAAGAGTTAGAACAATATATATTTATGATAAATAACATTGAAAAACAACCTCATTAACTAATTAGTCAAATAGGAAATTACTAAAAAGGCCATTAACTAGGTTATCCCGTCCAGGGACCACGCCCTAGTTCATGACTCATGATAGGGGACCATGGCCTGTGGTGGTGCACGTGGTCCTCTAGGCAGTAGCCTCCTTCAACATACCAAGTCTTTATGAGGCTAAGTCATGACCACGAGACCTCACACGATCCATGGTCAAGACCACGAGTTGTGGTGAAGGTTGTGGTCTTGACTTTGGCTTTGTGAAGGCAAGGCCTTGGTAAGGCCTTGAAGCCTAGGCACCAAGTGATCTTCATGATTACTTCTACGGACCGTCAAGGGCACCACAGTTCGTGGTGGTGCCAATGGTCTTGAGGTAATAGCTACCTCAATTGGGCACAACTCCTTTGGCTCTAAGGGGTCTTCACAGACGGTGGTCATGACCATTGGTTGTGAACCCTGGCAGTGCTTATGTAACACCTCGTAAATTAGTTAGCTGATCTAGTGAATTCTAGGCTAAACTAGTGAGTTGAACTAGTGTGTTGTAGGGTCTTGTAGTAGAGTTTTGGTGTGTTGTATGAGGGTTAAAATCAAGATAAATGGTTCCTGTACTTATAATTACATGTTTAGGGGTTAAAAGTCTGGGTACAACTCCCCATGGACGACCCAACGGGTCCTTGAGGAGGATCCCAAAACAGTCCCCCAATATTGTCAAAAAGTATGACCTACGGATGCAATCCACGCCCCTTAGATCAACCTTTGCCCCGTAGGTCATGCGCATTGATCAGACCTACAAAATATGAGTCTCTGACCCAAACCACGAATAGTAGATCAATCTACAGTCCGTAGATGGTCAGGTTGTAGGAATAGTGTTTAGGGGTTAGTATATTAATTAGTTTAAGGGTTAGGAAGGGCAATTAGTTAGTTAATTTACCTCCTATAAGTAGTTAATAGACCCTAAACTAATCACTTTAACTCATTCATCTAAAGACCCCCAAATTATTCTCTATGAAATCCTCTCTCTAGAATAGAAGGAAAAGAAGAAGAGAAGAGAAGAGGGGGAACATCTAGGTAGATTCTCCATTGATTTCAAGCTTTGTTTGGGGCTTTGATTGAATTTATGTGAAGCTTATTCATCCATGGGTTCTTTCACCCATGGAGCCGTCATATATTCCCCCCAATTATGAACTCAAAACCTAATTCTAGCTAGGGTTGTGATTACATAGTGGGTAGGGCTTGGGTGTGACTCCAATGTAGGAGATAGCATCCAATTATGATTGAATTGTAATTTTTGAATGATATTATGATGAATTCATGTGATTTCTATGATGAACCCTTATCTAAGAGATGAATGTGATCTTTGTAGGTTTATGTCATTAGAGGCAAAGTTGAAGGTTCATATGTGATCTTCCTAATTCAATCTTGTGTGTTGTAATTGATAAAAGCTAGGATCATATAATCATGAATTGAACTAGACTCTATTGTATACGATTGATCGTGACTTGTAAAGTTAAAATTGAATCTTTATGATCAATTAAGGCTAGAATCACCTAGCAATGAAAAATGTGATCAAATTACTTTGAAATCAAGGTATAAATAAGAGATTAAGAAAGAAACCTTGAGAGTATGATTGTGATCCTAATAACTAGGGTTTTAGAGTGAAGCTAGCGTGATTAAATAATGATGTTAAGGCTTTGAGAGTAAAGTCTAAAAGAGAATAGAAGTCAAATAGGTTTAATTGTGATGAAAGTCCTATACTCATCGAACCTACCTTATAAATGCTTGATAGATGAAAGTGATAGATTCAGTTGAGCATGGTAGGGTTGTCAATGACATCCTTCCATGAGAGATGAGTGTTAAGCAAGGTTTAACAAGTAAACCTTGGGCTGTATGCTTGGCTCCAAGTGGATATTGACAATTATATGGAGTGTCACACAAGATAGTGTTTGGACTCCAAGAAGAAAGGAGAGCCACACCTAGTTGATGTGAGGACTATCTAAGTAAAAGGGGGAACTCTTAGGTAGTAGAATGTGGGTTTTCCCAAAGTTATGTCTCATGAGATAGGATGCTTCACATAGCTGAGTTAAGGTTCCTAGTAGCAATCTCCATATCCAATGAACTAAGGCATGCTTGAGAAACATCTCATAATGTTCAAAGTGTAATGAACTATGTCTTACATAATGAATTGATCCATAGTGTTCAAAGTATAAATGGAGTTAGACATGCTTAAGTAAGTATCTCATAGTATCCATGCTAGTAATGAACTTAGACATACTTAAGATAGAACCTCATAGGGTTCAAGTTATTAATGAACTAAGATGTGCTAAGAAAGTATCTCATAGTGTTCTAAAATTAAGAGAGGAACTAGGTTCCAAACCAAGAAGAGTTAGCATGAGGACCTAAAGGTAGTACTTAGCATGTATAGTATTATGGGATGCTATGCATTCATTGCACAAGTATGACTTAGGGTCACTAAAAAGAAGTCTTGAGATAGGATTGGACTAGAGTTGCCTTTCTTAGTTATACTGAACAAAAGGTAAGAGATTCCCTTAGTTATGAAAGCTAAGCTAAAAAGGAGGCCAAAGTAGGGTGAATATGACTAGGATGACTTCAAGGCTATACTTAGTGTGAATGTTAGTATGGGATGCCTTTCATGCATTGCACAAGTGTGTGTTGAGGTTACTTGGAAGTATGATACCCTTATGTCATAGAGAAGCTTAAGAGTTGAGCATGTATAGAGTGTAAGGTTAAAATTACATGAAGACCTAAGTCTTTAATGTGAAGGTGGACTATGACCAAGAATGACTAAAGAGAGGTACTTAGCTTGGATGGCAGTATGGGATGCTATCCTTGCAATGCACATGTATACTTGAAGGTAGCTTATGAAGTAGTTCTCTTGTATCATGAAAGACTTAAGGTGGAAGTATGTAACCATGAAAGTCTAAGTAAAGACTAGGCCATGAACATGATGTATCTCCTATGCTTATTAAATATATCTTATGTGACTTGTGTTTATATAATGCTTATATTGGAGACGATGCTATGACTATGATGATTATATTGTGATTATGTTATTGTCTCTTATGCTTATGTCTTATGTTGACTAACAATTGGAGATGCTCTTATGATGATGTGTTAGCTTTCATACTTAGTACGTTTTGTACTAACACATATTGACTATATTCTAACCAAATGTAGGGTTGGAGGCTTGAGTTGCTTTGGCAGCTAGAGTATCAAGGATTTAGAAGAATTGAAGAATTGGTGAGTCCTCATAGCTTTGAGGATGAACCTTTTATTTCCTTATGTCATTTTTTAATGTTTTTAGACTTTGTATGGGCTGCGTCCCAAAGACTTTTATTCATGATTTAAAATAGATGATTTGAGACAAAGGTTTTAGTAAGACTTCCACTTGCTTTACGAAATAAGACTCGATTGTAAAAGTTTTCAATTTTTCTATATTTTCCATTATCTTATGTTAAGAATGTGCTAAGGGCTTGTGTGCGACCCCTTCGGGGTCAACTATGCCATGTTACAACTAGGGGCTGCTCTTGGGTCGTCACAGCTTGGTCAAGGGTTGGCCAGCCTTGGCCTTTGTCTAGGCTTTGCCCCCCTTGCCTTGGCACATGCCCTTACAACCCTCAATACAAACCTAAAATGGTCTTTCAACTACAGAGTCTACCACGTACCTTGACATTGACCCTCACAATTCGGCTCTAGTTCATCCTACCATTTTTTGAGTCGTTACACCATGAAAGGTGTCACAAAGGACAGTGTAGCGAAGTGATCTAACAAAGCATATACATCAACAAAAACACTTGTAACAAACCGGTCACCACATTCGGCGAACTCTCTTGGTCACCTCAGGATTGAAGAGCATAAAAGCGGTTTTGCTTTTGTGTATTGGAGTTTGAACTGCTTGGAGGAGCTTGCTTATACTCTCTCCCCTTAACGTTGAGCATTGGACAATATCTCATTTTGTTGTCATTCTTTCCACAACCATAGAAATTGTCCCAGACAATTACGCACTTACCATCATGTTTTCTACCACATTTTGCGTAATTACACCTAGCAAAATAAGAACCACCACTATTACCTCATTGAGGTTTAGGGTTGGAAACCCTATCCGTGTTGAACCTTGAAGCACTAGAGGAGCCTTGGTTAAAGAACCTTTGTCTAGACCTTGGATATCGGACCTAGCATAGGAGAAGTTCCCATCATCGGTTCTAGCTCTTTTCACCTCTCTATTCCTTTTCTTGAATTTTGACTCCTCAATTTGTTGAGCGTACATCATAATCCTTGATATATCCATGTTATCACGGAGCATTTTCGTATGACATTCCTTTTCAACCAAGTCAGACACACCCATCAACAACTTACTCATCTCATCCCTCGAATGTAACACCGAAGATGGAGTATACTTGGATAATTGAGTGAATTTTAGGGAATACTCTTTCACGCTTATACCTCCTTGACGAAGGTTAATGAATTCCTCCACTTTAGCTTCCCTCAACACTCGGGGAAAGAATCTATCAAGAAATGTCGATTTGAATGTTTCCACCTCAACCGGGCCTGATCCTACCGGCCTATGGTTCTTTCATTGAGTATACAACACTTGAGCAACACTCTTCAATTGATAACCGGCTAGCTCCGCTTTCTCTACCGAAGTCAACACCATGGCATCAAGTATTTTATAAACCTCTTCCACAAATTCTTGAGGATCCTCTACCACTTTGGAACCAAGAAACTCGGGAGGGTTCATTCTAAGAAAATCCCTCAATTAAGAAGCTGCAGAATTCACATTACTGTTCATAGGAGAAATCACCTCTCTATTGGCTTGAGTTGTCACAACTTATGCCAATAATTGGATAGTAGACCTAAACTCAGCATGGGTCACATTCTCCACTACAGGATCAACCAGAGCTTAATTATCTTGAGGAGGAGCTCCTTGATTCACATTCTCCTCTTCCTCCCTTCTAGGATTAGCCCTTCATGTATTCATTTCCTGAAGTCACAAGAGAAGGATTAGCAGGAAGACCTTATAGAGTTAAACTCTATCGGATGACTTAAGAGTAATGAAAGAAGTGAAATTTCCTAATCATCTTATAGCAACTGATTCATAAATGTCGCGCGCTTCACACTCATGAACAAGACTATACTAGACATGGCTTATGAGATATCATCCAAGAATCATTCTAAACCTTTTACTGTGTTACCAAGTTTGTCACGACCTAAGGGAACCTCATAGACGTAACACGACACATAGAACCATGAAAGGAACTATGTAATCCACTTAACATATCATAATATAAGTAAAGAACAATAAAGAGTAAAACACATTTTCAAGTCCAAAATTTTTATAAAGAAAAGAGGAATTCTAGACTTGTCTGTATTAGCCATTTTTATAATATTGAAATCAAATAGGGTCACAACACTTTACAACATAATCCAAAAGTCAAATACAAGAAATAAAGGAACTTCAAAGATATGCTCTGTCCTCGAACATGAGGACTCACCACAAGCAAGGAGAATAGTCGAATCCAAGCTTGTATCAAATTAAGATCACCTCAAACACCAGACCCTATAGTTGTGGATAGTGTCAGAAAATATTGGTTAGTACAAAAATGCACTAAGTATGAAAGCCATACACAAAATCATGAAGACATGCTAAAAAGGATGATTTAGTTTAAAAGCATGCACTTTGTACAATTTAAGAGTCATTATGAAGAATAGGGTAAAAGCATAAGTCATAAGCATATTACGCATGTAGATCGTCATATCACAATGCAAATACACCATGAGAACCCTCAAAGTCTAGTTCTGCAATGTATGAGTAAGATCCCATAATCCTACCCATACTAAGTCAAGCTTCTTGAGTAACTATAGTTCATAATTCACGTTCTTACTCATACTAGCATAATAGGGAATAAGCCTTAACAGACATAGACAATGTGAAGTTATCATGGAATCAAGAGTCTACCCCACACTGAATATGGGTTGTCCTACTTAGAACCATATTCTTAGCTTAGGTGGATCAATTAGATTAACACCTATGAGGGCATACAATTATGGAATAAGGAGATTTTCTTCTACAAATCCAGACTCAATTAATGTAGAAGGTTTCCATCTCATGAGATACATACTTTGGGAACCCAGACTCAACTATGGTAGAAGGAACCCATTCAAAAAGCCGGACTCAACTAGTGTAAAAGCTTTCAAAGGGAAGCCAGACTCAACTATCATATAAGCTTCCATCTCATATTCATATCCACTTGGTGCTAAGCATTAATTCCCATAAATTATCTATCAAGTCTTAACTTAACTTCGTATTCATGGAAGAATGTATTGACACTCAATCTAACATAATTCATACTATACCTCGTATGTTCAATAGGTGAGACTTATCTTCAAACCTTATAATCACTATATGTGACAAACCTTTCACATCATATCATATTCATACATAAGTGTGTACATAATGGTAATCTTCCAATAACACAACAACTAGATCATAATCATAATCACTTTACTCTCAAAGTGTTCATAAAGTATATACTTAAATCTCATAATCATGCATAATTCATATACTTTTTCCTTCAAGGACCATAGGTCATTATCCATCAACACATCTAGAATTACTACGTTAGACATGGATGACAACATAATTCAAGTAACCCAGCTATAACAAGCATAATCTCACATCACACTTCTATAATCATCAAACCCATATCATATGTTCATAATTGGGGAATATGGGGTTTCATGGGCTCTTGGGGGAATTAAATATTTAAAAAAAAAACATAATTCATCAATTTATTCATAATATAAAGTAATTAAGTCATTTAAATAATTTTAGAAGAGAACCCATGAGTTAGAGTCAAACCCTAGCATTTTGGGGGAATTTCTAACTTTGAAATTGAACTTTAAAGGGCTCCATGTATGAAAACTATCCATGGATTATGGACTACCATACCTTAGTTATGATTCTCCAAAGAAATTGAGTGAAAATGCCTTGTTTCTTCAATCCCTAAACCCAACATTCCTCTTCTTCGTCCTTGAGTTCTAGAGAGAAATGTTTTGAGATAGGAGATGAACTTTTGAAAATAATTGGGTGTTTGGAAACTATGACTTAACGTGGGTGAATTTGACTTAAAAATAAGTTATATAGAACCCCTAAATTTACCCAAAATCACTCCACTTCTATTGGAGTCAAACATGAAATCCCCAAAATAACCCTCACTTAAAGTGAGTTCCCTAAGTTCCACGAGGGGATCCATGAGCCGTGGTCATGACCAGAGTCATGGTCCCACTCGTAGACTTTAGGTAGTGGCTTGGGCAAGATATTCACGTAGCTCACAAACTAAAGGCATCTTCACAAGGGGCTCCATAAGTCATGGTTAAGGCCACAAGCCGTGGTCCCTCTCATGGACCTTGAGGCAGTGGATAAGCCACTTCTCTCACCCCTCACACCACCAACTACCTCCCATGAGACTTCCCGTGAGCCGTGGTCATCACCACGAGCTGTGAAGTGGCTTGTCAAGACAGAGGGCTATTACTGGCAAATTTGGCAAGGTTATAGCCTAGCCCCCATAAGTCCTCCCACGAGTCGTGGTGATGAATGTGGTAGGTGAGGTAGTGCCTACACCAAAGGTGGCTGCCTTCACCCACTATTTTGGATCTTGCCCTCCTTCCTTGATTCTAACTCTTTTCTCTTGACATTAACCCTCACATTTAAGCTCTAGTTTGGCCTACTATTTTTTGAGGGATTATACGGGTTCATGTAATCCCCATGTTTCTAAGTTATGAATCATCTGGTGTGGGATTTTGATTTTCAAGGAAAAGTTTTATGAAATTAAGCATGTATTGCAAGCTTTATATGTATTTATGATTAAATCCATATCTAACCCATGTATTCTACGCATTGATGATTAAAAGTGGGGTTAGAGCCTCAAGAGGTAAATTATGGACTTATGCATTGTTTTATGAAATCTATGCAAATGTTTTAAGGGTAGTTTGAGAGTAAATTACTAATGATGATGTGGTATTGTGAGAGGATATTGTCATAAACACATACTAGCATGATATGAAAGGTTTTCTCACGTAGAAAAGATTCTTAGGTTGAAAGGCTTTCTTACCTAATTGAATAAAAGAGTAAGGGCTATCCCAATGAACTAGCCTTGAACGGTTGTCTAACAGCACCTTTCTATGAATAATGAAGTCAATTAAGAAATAACTATTTCGTGGGATTTATGCTTAGCACCGATTGGATATTGATGGTGAGATAGAACCTCCCCCATTAATAATGGCTGAGTTTCTAGAAGAATTTATATGAGATGGAAGCTCTCCTGTTAGTAGAGGTCAGGTTTCTAGTAGCAATCTCCTTATCCCATAACTATGTGCCACCATAGGATGTTGTCTTAGATGGACATTCGTTAGTTGATCCTCAATAGCTAGAAGTTCATGGTCTTGCCCTGACAGGTAGGACACCTTCTTTTGGTGTGGGGTAGATACCAGATTCCATGTTAATAGCTCACATGGTCTAACATGTCAGTTAAGGCTAGTTCCCCACAATTAATAATGAACTAAGGTTACTTAAAAAAGTATCACGTCTGAGTTCAAAGGTTTTAAAGATGAAGTTAACTTGCATTGACCATTAATTATGACTTATGTTTTATTACTCTCTTATATCATGTTTAGCTTGATCAATTGCATGTCATGAAATAAAATGTCCCTTTTAGCATGATTTAAATATTTTATTTCTTATCGATATTTCCCCAAATATAGGATCTGACTATCAGTTCAGGGTTTCACAGGTAGATGTTGCCTTGAGATATACTTCCAAGCTTTGGTGTGTCCTCATTCTTTGAGGACAGAGCTATTGTTTCACTTTTCTTTCATGTATTTTCTCTTTTTAACATGATGCATGAGTTAGGCCCTATTTTATTCTATTGTATAAGATGACTATGATAAGACAAGTGTTTTAGATTTCCGCTATGCTTTTATAAAATGTTCTGGACTTGGACTATTATTTTACTATTATTGTTCTATTTCTTATGTTATGAGAGCTAAGTGGCTTGTATAGAGTCCTTCGTGGTTCTATACGCCATGTTATATCTAGGGGGTGCCCCTAGGTCCTGAGAAATTTGATATCAGAGCACAAGGATTAGAATGGTCCTAGGTTTTCTTATAAGCCATATCTAGTAGAGTATTGTTCATAAGTGTGAGGTGAGCCACATTTATGATTGAGAGGCAACAAGATGATTCGTAAAATCAACTTCTTTCATTACTCTTAAGTCATACGATAGAGTTTAACTCTTCAAAGTCTCTCTCCTAATACTTATCCTATGTTCTTCAAGATATGCTTCAGGAAGAGCTTATACTAGAAGGAATGTAAGGGAGAATGCAAAATAAGAAGCTATTTCCCAAGCTCCTCAAGTTTCAGTCAATCCTTTGACGGAAAAAGTTTCTAATGCGGAGTTTACGACGTATTTTAAAGTATTCGCCCAAGCCATGAATGTCCAAGACAATAGGGAGATAGTGGTTCCTGTAAAGCCAAATTTTGGTACGACGGATTTAATAGTGAAGGTCTTTATGTGGATGAATCCTTTAGAGTTTCATTGTTCTAAATTTGAGTATGCTCTATCAATAGTTACCGATTCAAGGGCTAAGATGAGTAAGTTTGTTTCAGGTGTGTCCAAAATAGTGGTAAAAGAGTGATGAACCGCTATCCTCTTTAATGACATTGACATCTCTCATCTCATGGTGCATGCACAACATATTGAGGAATAAAAACTCAAGGAAAAATCTAGAGAGGTAAAAAGGACTAAGACTGGTGTCATGAACCAAGGGTACCCCCAAGATGTAACAAAGCACATAGAACCCCGAAAGGCACCATGCAGACCACTTAGCATATCATAAAATAAACATAGAACAATAAAGAGTAAAAACACATTTCACTCCAAAATTTTCATAAAGGAAAGCAAAAGTCTAGAATTGTCTCAATATAACCATCTATTACAATACTTGAATCAAATAGGGACACAACCCATATAACATAATCACAAAAGCAAATACAAGAAAAGAATTACTAAGAGATAATATCCATCCTCAAATCATGAGGACTCACCAACAAGCTAGGACAATGAGCAAATCCAAGTTTTAGCCACAATGATGGCCACCTTGAGAACCGGACCCTGCACTTGGGGAAAATGTAGGAAAAGCTTGGGTTAGTTCGGAAATGATCTATGTATGATAGCCATGCATAAAAACCTTGAAAACACACTAAAGGGGACATTTTAGTTTAATGCATGCAATTTACTAAGTTAAAGAATCATTTTGAAGATAATGGAAAATTATAAGTCATAAACATACTCATTACATAGATCATCATATCATAAGCGAACATGCCATAAGGACCCTCAAAGCATACTTGTGAAATGCATGAATAAGATCCCATAATCCCACCCAAGCTAAGTAAATATCTATGAGTAGCCATAGTTCATAATTCATATACTTGTTCATATTGTTTTCATAGTGGGATAAGCCTTAACCGACATAGACCATGTGAGCTTAACATGGAATCTGGTTTCTATCCCACACCGAAAAAGGGTCATCCTACATGCCTAATGTAGAACCATACTCTTAGCTTATGTAGATCCACTGGCTAAATACCTATAAGGGCACATAGTTTATGAGATAATGAGATTGATACTAGAAACCCAGACTCAACTACAGTAGAAGGTTTCCATCTCATGAGATAACATACTTTGGGATCCCGTACTCAAATAAGGTAGAAGGAACCATAATTGAAAGCCAGACTCAACTAGTGTAAAAACTTTCATTGGGAAGCCGAACTCAACCAGCGTATAAGCATCCATCTCTTATTCAATATCCACTTGGTGCAATGCATTGATTCCCAGGGATTACATATTAAGTCTTGACTTAAGTTCATCATTTATGGAAGAATGTCCTGATACTCAATCTAACATAATTCATATTATATCTCATATATTCAATGGGTAAGAATAGCCTTGCAATCGTAGAATCATTATATTGTGATAAAACTTTTCACATCATATCATAATCATACATAAATATTTATATGAGGATAACCTTTCAACAACACAACAACTCAACATAATCATAATCACTTTACTCTCAAAGTGTTCATAAATCAGATACATAAATCTCATAATCATGCATAATTCTCATAATTTGCCCTTCGAGGATCAAGGATCATATTCAATCAACACATCTAGAATTAATACATTAGATATGGATAATAACATGTTTCAACTAACTCAATTGCTACAAGCATAATCTCATGATATCCTTCTTTCATCAATTCACCCACATTAGAAGGTCATAAATTAGGAACATGGGGATTTCATGGATTCTTGGGTATTTCAACATAAAAACCATAGTAAATCATCAATTCAATCATAATATAAATTAATTAAATCATTAGAATCATTTTTGAAGGGAATCCCTTATTTGAAGTCAAACCCTAGCTTTTAGGGAACTCTAGCTTTGAAATTTTGTTTTGAAGGGACTCCATGGATTAACTATATGCATGAATTAAGAGCTACCATACCTTAGCTATGAATTCCAATGAATTTAAGTAAAAAAACTTGCTCCTTGAACCTTAGCTCCAACTTCCTTCTTCTATTTCCTTGAAGTTCTACAGAGAGAATTTTTGTTGAAGAGTTTATTTTGATTTTAAATTTTGGAATAATGAGGAAGATGACTTAATTTAGGGGTCTAAAATTATTATATAGTTATTCTATTTCAGAATAAAACAACTTCACTTAATATTAACTAAAATCGAAAAACCCCAAAGTACCCCTCAACTAACTCCCAAAAACTGTTTCCAGGTCACCACCCACGACCCTTCACAGAAGGATCATGGTTGGACCCACAGCCCATGCTGGTGAAGCATGGGTCACAGTGCAGAAAGCCTCATTTGCAGGCTTGACCTACGACCCCTCACCCACGAGGCGTCGTCTGATCCACGAGGCGTGGGTCCCCTCCGTGGGTGACTGCCTAGACAGATTCTAGGGGTCCCCCTCCAGGACCCGTGGTTGGTCCTTGGAGGTCGTACCATGACATTCTAACACAAAACCATTTTTTTTTAAATATGGAGAAGTTAAATTAAAGACTCTAATCCTCATGTCAAGCTCTTGTTTAACCTACTAGTTTCCAAAGTGTTACAACCGGTCATGGTAATTTCTCTAGCACAAGGTCCGATGGACAAGGTCATCCTAGATTCCAATAAAAGTTTTTTGATCAATGTTCCTCCTACGATACTTCTATGTTCAACAAAGATAGGGTGTCTAACCCTAAGCCTCAAAGAGTTAATGGTAGTGGATCTTCATTCCCTAGGTCTAATTGTACTAAGTGTGGAAGGAAGCATGAGGATATGTTCCTAGCAAGCACAAATGGTTGCTTTGATTGTGGAAAGAGTCATCACAATATGAGGAATTGTCCAATTATTATGGCTCAAGGGAGAGAGGGTAAGCAAGCTACTACTAGTGGTGCGGGTTCCAATGTTCTTTAGAAAAATTATTTTTATGCCCTTCAGACTCGAGGTGAACAAGAGAGTTTTTTCGATGTGGTTATCGGTATGTTGAAAGTTTTCAAACTTGATGTATATGATTTACTTAATCCCGATGCTACCTTATCTTTTGGGACGCCATATGTGGCTATGCAGTTTGATGTTCTTTCGAATATGTTGTTAGAACCTTTTTTTTGTCTCTACTCCTGTCGTTGATTCTATTGTGGCTAAAAGGTTCTATAAAAGGTGTTCTGTTTCCTTGTACCATAGAGTTACTCTTGTTAACTTGGTAGAGCTTGATATGTTATACTTTGATGTAACTCTTGGTATGCATTGGTTGCACTTATGCTATGCTTCTATCGATTGTAGAACTCGTGTAGTCAAGTTTAGTTCCCGAATGAACCTATCCTAGAGTGGAAGGTGGGAAATTGAATGCCTAAGGGTTATCTTGTTTCTTATCTTAAAGCTAGAAAGATGATTTCTATGGGTAGCTTTTACCATCTAGTAAGGGTAAAGGATGTAAATTCTGAAACCCCTTCTCTCGAGTCGGTCCCATTTGTAAATGATTTTTAGGAAATGTTTCCATATGACTTACCCGGTATTGCTCCCGAGCAGAATAGCCTTTGAAATTTACCTTCTCCCAGATACGTAACCTCTCTCTATTCCTCAATATTGTATGGCTCTAACAGAACATAAGGAGTTGAAAGACCAATTGAAAGACTAGTATCATCGGACCGATTATCTCTCCATGAGGTGCTTCATTTTATTAGTGAAAAATAAAGATGGTTCTCTTTGTATGTGTATTGATTATTGATAGTTAAACAAGGTGACCATTATGAATAAGTATCCTCTTCCAAGGATATATGATTTGTTTGAAAAACTTCAAGGGGCTAGTTATTTCTCTAAAATTGATCTCCAACCAGGATATATCCAACATAGGGTGAAAGATGATGACATTCCGAAGGCAACTTTTTTAGATACAATATGGTCATTATGAGTTTTTGGTAATGTCATTTGGGTTGACTAATTCTCTGGTGGCGTTTATGGATTTGATGAATAAGGTTCTTAGAAAATACCTTGAAATGTTTGTGATTGTGTTCATTGATGATATTTTGATCTAGTCAAGCAGTGAGAGTGAGCATATTGATCATTTGAGGATCGTGTTGCAAATTATTAATGACCAACAATTTTTTGCAAGGTTCAACAAATGTGAATTTTGGTTAAGCTCCATAGCTTTCCTTGGTCACATTGTTTCGTGCTAGGGTATTGAAGTAGATCCTAAGAAGACGGATGTAGGGTTAGCCTAAACCTCTAACTCCCTTGGATATTAAGAGTTTCTTGGGTTAGGCCAGTTATTTTAGAAGGTTTGTTAAGGGATTTTGCTCAATTGCATCTCTTTTGATGGCTTTGACTTAAAAAAAGGCTAAGCTCATATGGTTTGAAGCATGTGAGAAGATTTTTCAAGAGCTGAAAGATAGACTTACTTTCGCTTTGATGTTGACCTTACCAGAATGGACGGATGGTTTTGCGGTTTATTGTGATGCATCAAGAATTGGGCTAGGGTGTGTGTTTATGCAAAATGGGAAAGTTATTTAATATGCCTGAAGGAAACTTAAAATCCATGAGAAGAATTACCCTACTCACGACCTTGAGTTAGCAGTGGTCGTTTTTGCCTTAAAGATTTGGAGGCACTATATGAATGTAGTGCATGCACATATATTTACCAACCACAAGAGTTTGCAATATGTGTTTAATCAGAAATATCTAAATCTTCGCTAAAGAAAATGGCTTCAGTTATTGATGGATTTTGACATGAGTGTTCTTTTTCGCCCCAGTAAAGCTAATGTGGTAGCGGATGCTCTCAGTCGGTTATCTATGGGTAGTGTGGATTATATTGAAAAAGAAAAGTAAGAGTTTGTTAGAGATGTTAATATATTGGCTCGATTAGGTGTTCAACTAATGGACTTCACCAAGGTTTGTGTTATGGTTCAGAATGGATCTTAATCGTCTATTGTGGCAAATGTGAAAGCTAAGCAAGGTCCTGATCCAATTTGTGTAGAATTGAAAAAGGCGGTGCTTAATAAATCTGTTGAGGCTTATTCCCAAAGGGGGGATAGGGTGTACTTAGATACCAAGGTCGTTTATGTGTTTCAAATGTGGATGATTTGTGGGAATAGATTCTGATGGAAGCCCATAGTTTGCGATATTCCATTAATCCAAGAGACACAAAGATGTACCGTGATTTATGGGAAGTCTATTGGTGGAATGGGATGAATACGGATATTGCGTGATATGTTGCTTAGTGTCCAAATTGCCAACAAGAGAAGGTTGATCATCAGACGGTTTATCCCAAGATATTAGCATTCTTACTTAGAAGTGGGAAGACTTGAATATGGACTTTATACTTGGTTTGCCTCGCACTCGATGATAACATGATTCGATTTGGGTGATAGTGGATTGGATGCAAAAATCAGCTCATTTCCTTCCCGTCAAAGCTTCCCACTAGGAGGAGGACTATTCCTAGTTGTACTCGAGAGAGATTGTTAAGTTGCATGGAGTGCCTTTGTCCATTATTTCCGATCATGGTACCTAATTCATTTCTCAATTTTTGATGCCATTCAGAAAGGGACATGTCACGAAAGTTAAGATTAGCATGACTTTTCATCCCCAAACTAATGGGCAAGCGGATTGTGGATGTTCGACGTAATCAACTTGCACTATTTTTGTTCATGTGCCAAACGATCGCATTTAGTGATATAACCTAACCAAGGGTTGGGATCGTTCCCATAAGGAGTAGTTTTGAGAATTAGAAGAAAAATAAAATCAAGTTCTAACTAGTCATAGCTATAGATATTATCGAATATAAGCATACTAAATCTAAAAGGGGTGATGCAATATATATAGGGGTTTGTATTCTGCTAATAACAAAAATAGTAAAATATAAGAAAACGAGATAGAGAGACGGGATTCTTGGGATGTGATAGGAATACGGATTAAACTACACTATCGGGTACATGCTTTTAATAGTAAATTGTTGAGCATATGTGACTAGACTAGACTATAGTTGGGGTAAATTCTCTCTCGAGCAACTTACCCCAAATCAACTTGGTTTCTCTCAAACACCGAGTTTTCTCATTAAGCACAACCTCCGCCTTAGCCCATTCACTCTCTTGAGCTGAATGTGTAGGAGAAGGACTAGGATTCACTCTCTCGAGCTAAACCCATGTCGACCTAATACCATCGGCTATCAATTTATTAGTCTTAGTTTTACGACATCTCTCTTGAGCAAGCCAAAAACACTAAGATGAAATTGTTTTTGCAACTACAATCCCATTAAGTTCATACACAAGTACTAAATGAAATAACATTTAAACAACAAACAAACCATTAACAAGCATGACCCAACAGATAATTTAATCCATATTCACAAAATTACACCCCAAGAATTGGGGTTTTAGCTAGAAATGTAAGAGAGATAAAAATTTATACCAATATCAGTTTCCATCAACTGGGTATGAGGAATTAAGTCTTAAAACACGTCAAGAGTGAATTAAATTCGAGACCCACTTCCAATTTCTTAGAGTTGAAACCCTTTGAATCTTCAAGGTCTTAGAATAAAGTCTCCAAAATCCTCTAAAACTTAACTCTCTCAGAAATTATAAAAAGTTCGAATAATAGAAGTTCTATCTTTGATACTAGAACTTTAAACAAGTATTTATAGTGTTTGAAAATTTGTGCTGTGGAGGACCGGTCGGTGTAGTTAGTCGGGATCGTCAATATACTCGGCGATCCGCCTTTTGGTCAATTTCATGGCCTTCCTACTTTAGCCTTCAGCCTCTTTGTGTTTTGAATCGTTGGGCGACACAGTATTGCTTGGCGGTACTTATTGGCGACGCGCCAACTTCTCCATTTCATCACCAACTTGACTTTTTGCTTCAGGGCTCAACACACTGGAACAAAAGGCGATCTCAAGGCCCATCGGCGACTCGCCGACTGGGCTTAGCGATCTTCAAGCTTTCATTTCTTCATTCTTTTCAACCGCCTTGTTCCTTCTTGCCAAGTAGTGTCCATGCTTTGCCTCAAACTCTAAATACCTGAAACTTAAGGATTTTCATCAAATATTGAGATAAAATATGTATTCAAGGACACTAATTCTATAAAAAAAAATAGCCCTAAATGAGTCCAGTTTGTGGACTTATCAACACCCCAAACTTAAACTTTTCTTTGTCCTCAAGTAAACCTCAAGTTTGGCAGTTCAAAAAGGATGTCTCAAATAGTGCTACACAAGATTCACTCAGGAATGTATACAACCAGACTCAACTTACTCATGCAATGATCGATTGTACACTCAAAAACTCAAGTTGTGACACACCATTATCAAAGATTCTCAACCTCACTATACTTTCTTCAAATGCAAGATTGAGCTCAACAAAGGTATTCAAATGCCCTCACACAAAGAAAGATTCCATAATCACACAATGGTTTGATCATTTAAAGTTTTGAAATCAAATGCAATGCTTACTCGCACAAAGAAGAACACAATGCATGCTTTCACCCATAGGTTTGCCTGTATTTTCCAATCAACAATTGTTTCAGCTCCCTTAAGATGAGAAAGGTATTTTCAAGGCTTGTAATAGGCTGAGTGCAAAGGTATGGTCATAGGCTCAGTGACTTTCATCCTAATGAAATGTGGTGCTTTGAAAACTCTCTTTGCTCTTATTTCATCAATTTCTTTAGTGCTCATAAGTCATCCCATTATTCACTATCATGGATTGTTCGGAAAACCCATTTCTTTCGTACTTTATTTCGTCACTTTTTCTTTTCATTCTTTTATTTTCTCTTCTCTCTCTTTTTTTCGTCTGGAGGGGTTCCATTTTTCTCAATACCATGGGTTAAAGGAGACTTTTCTTGCACTTCTTGACTTGCCTTCTTTTTTCACCACACCCCAACTTAGGATTTTGGCCTAAGTTGCCTATTTAGTCAACCATAAATCAAGAGGATTATAGGTAGTGAATTAAGGGAGGTCATGTTTTCATCAAGTTTCTTTCGAAGAAAGGTAAGGCTCAAGGGGTGTTTAAAAGAGGTTCACAGACTCACGAGGTAGGGCACAAAAGAGGTATCTATCGAATTTGCTCACACTCTTCGAATTTGCATAAGATCATATCAAGAGATAGCCTTGCATAATCGACCAGACAAACGGGGAAAATTCTAGGTGTTATCATGCATGGTTCATAGTAAGCTCATCACACAAGGCATTGACACCTAAGTCAAACAAGACTCCACACTTTCTATAGTGGGAAACGTTCATCACAAGAGAATAAATTCAATAATTGGCTAGTCACAACGAGATGCAAAGAGTTCACATATTGACTATGTAACTTCAATTGGTCTCATCGTAGTCGCACATTTATGTTCGTTCGATTATGAGCACTATTTGAGTCATTGATATTGATCAAAATTGAGACTCAAATTTTCTAAAGGATAGCCACATTCCACACGTACAAGAGATGGTGAAAATTTTAAAATATTTTGGCAAGGTCAAAATCATTTATATTTTAAAATAAAAGGAGCCACAAGCTCAAGCATCCACAAAAGTAGTGTAAAACACAACATTACTATTCACAACCCAACAAGAATAAAGCACATAAAGTTGGGCCACACCCCACCACAATTAAAAACATTTGTCCTTAAATGCAACTAACATAACATCAAGAATTTAAAATAAAGAAAGACAAAGAAGGAGGTAAAGAAGGGATCATGTCTAAGCAGTCTCTCCATCTGTCTGGGCATCAGTGGCCGGTGCATATGCCTGGATTTGGGCTTTAGTGCCCGGAGTCACCTCAGAAGATCCGATAGTGCTGAACTTACTAAGATTGTCCAAGTCTACAGCCACCAAAAAGGAATGGACAGTTGTGTAAAGTCCCCAGGCCCATGAAGGGATAATGGGGTCTCGCGGATTAGTATTCCTGTTAGCACTGGGCTTTTTGCCTTTTCCTTTTTTTCCAAGTGCATGCTCGTTCTTTTCCTTCTTGGGAGGATTCGATCTTCCACTCTCTAGTTAGGAATCCCATACTTGTATCATTCAGGCCGGCATGATTCTCTCTGTAACTTTAGGTCTAGCCATGTCTGCAAAGCTTCGAGGTAAAGTTAGAAAATATTCGACAAACAAAACAAAGAAAATTAGTTTCAGGTAGACTTGCTTATCCTTTCGGTGAGAAAGGGGTTCGTCGAAGGTTACAGTGTAGCAAAGGTTCAAGAGGGGCAGACAAAGGGCGATTAAGAATACGTTTGGCAAGTCGTAGAGTGCTTTTTTCAGATACCTCAGAGTTCTCGCCAAAAGTTACATAATCAAATAACACATATAGCATGAAATTTAAGGTTATAGTGAACTGCCGAGTGGTTTGGCGAGCTCGACCCAACTCGCCAAACGGCCCAATGTGCCTATTTTCAATCCACTTTTTGGAATTGAACCACATAGCCCCTAAAAACATAATTATAGCACACTCATCACAAATTTGACCAAGACACATTACATTCAAGCAGTACCCATTGAAAATAAATTCAAGTTAACGCACTAGAAAGCAAAAATTTCCATATCTAAGGCAATACAGATAGAGTTGTCGAATGGAATCAGGAAATTAAGCACTTTAATCCTATCAAATAGCTTGGGGTTTGGAAATCCAACCATTTATACTGATGAAATTTATATTGAGATGGTAAGTGGCAATGTAATCCAAGTTCCAAGCACAAATCAATAACTAACACCTTGAGATAGCTCAAAATATAGAGAATAATATACAAGTGTGAGTTTTGAAAGTTAACAAGCGAGGGAACATGAATGAATTAGAATTTTAAACCTGTGGCCTGAAAAACCGTCCAGTTCTCGCCCAATCGGCAACTTTAGTCATGATTACCAAATAACTCGGCATTTCAGCGACTAGTCATTTACCTTACCAAGTCTTACAGGACCTCCAGTTAATGTGGTGTCCAAACGACAATCTACCTCGGGGTCGCCGACTCACTAATAATTTCTTGGGCTCGCTGAGTTGTACAAACTACAATTTGAATATGTCTTGAGTCAAACGGTGGGTTAGGTTGGGCTCAAGGACCTCTTTGCTAATTCACTGACTTGACTTGTTGCTCGCCACCCTGCACTTTTCGAACACCTTCCACACTTCAAACTGTACAAACAACACACCATTACTTTACTAGAACATAAATAAAAGCAAAAAGGGGTTTTGGGTTGCCTCCCAAACAGCGCCTTAGTTAACTTCGTGGCTTGACGCAAGTCAACACCAAGTTCTCATCTTCGGAGTAAGCAATGGCGTCACTAGGCCAGTCCTCATTATGCTATGAACATTGACTTGATATCAATTATTTTATCTAGGCGTCCTGTAGCTGAATAATCATGGAATTTGAGGTAGTCTTCTCATTCAACATTTCGATGTTCTCTTTTTATGTCATTTAACACTTTGTTGTGTTCCTCAATCTTGTGTTGATTGAGTGAGATGACTTTTTCATTTTGCCCATCTTCCTGCGTCTTCCCCTCTTTACACTTTCGAATGGGGAAGTGCTTGTACTTTTTTGTGGACTGTACTTCCAATTTCGTGACATTCTTGGTTAAGAAATTTAGGTGAGTTAAATATTATAGCCCATTCTTGTTTTCTCTTCGTTTCATCATTGGTCTTAACCATGCCATCGAGTAGTTTGGCTACTGCTTTGTAGGGTTGTTGTAGTAAACAACCCTCAAAAAGTTGGTCAGCAGTACTTCTATTTTCGAGTCCACAGCCCTATTGAAGCATTCTAGCAACACTTTATCAGACATCCCATGTTTTGGGCATGGGTGTAGCATTGCTTGGAATTTCAGCCAAATCTCTTGGATGGTTTAACCCCCTACTTGCCTGAATGTCAGGAGATTGTCCCTAAGGTTCAACAATTTCAGAAGAGGGTGATTCCTTTGATACCCATATCTTTAATTATCATTCATTTTTCTTGAAATAGTTACACAAATAAACAAAACTAAAATAAAAATTAAGTACGTAAACTACAACTAACAAGAACAAAATTTTTACTAAACGAAGAATTTTTCAAATAACACCACTCCCCGTCAGCAGCACCATTTTGATGCTCAACATAATCAACTAACACTATTTCAGTTCAAGTGCCAAATGATCGCGTGTAGTGATATAACCCAACCAAGGGTTGGGATCGTTCCCACAAGGAGTGGTTTTGAGAATTAGTAGAAAAATCAAATCAAGTTCAAATTAGTCATAGCTATAGACATTATCGAATATACAAATCCTAAAGCTAAAAGGGGTGACGCAAACATCAATTATAAATGGGGGTTTGTATTCTGCTAATAACAAAAAAAGTAAAAATATAAGAAAATGAGATAGAGAGACGGGATTCTTGGGATGTGATAGGAACACGGGTTAAACTAGACTATCGGTTCCATGCTTTTGATTGAAATTGTTGAGCATTTGTGACTAGGCTAGACTAAGTGGGGTAAATTCTCTCTCGAGTAACTTACCTCGAACCAACTCGGTTTCCCTCGAACATCGAGTTGCCATATTAAGCATAACCTCTGCCTTATCCCATTCACTCTCTTGAGCAGAATTTGTGGGAGAAGGACTAGGGTTCACTCTCTCGAGCAAGCCAAAAAAACTAAGATGAAATAGTATTTTCAACTACAATCCATTAATTTCATACGAAACTACTAAAAAAAATCACATTTAAACAATAAATAAACCATCAACAAGCAAGACCCAATAGATAATTTAACACCCCAAGAATTGGAGATTTAGCTAGACATGCAAAAGAGATAATGAAAATTATACCAATATCAGTTTCCATCAACTGGGTATTAAAAATTAAGTGTTAAAACACGTCGAGTGAAGAATCATCAAGATCCACTTCTAATTTCTTGGAGTTGAAACCCTTTGAATCATCAAGGTCTTAGAACAAAGTCTCCAAAACCCTTTAAAACATAACTCTGTCAAAAACTATAAAAAGATCGAATTACAAAAGTTCAATCTCTAATACTAGAAATTTAAACAAGTGTTTATATTGTTTGAAAATTTGTGCTGCAGAGGATCGGTCAGCGCAGTTAGTTGGATTGCAGATACGCTCGGCGATTCGTCTTTTGGTCAATTTCATTGCCTACCTACTTTAGCCTTCAACCTCTTCGCATTTTAAGTCGTTAGGCTATAAGGTACTGCTTCATGAAACTAATTAGTGATACGCCTCGATATGATATCCCAATATCCTCATCTCTTTCCTTCTACTCCTATTCTATCTTGCAGTAATGTGTTCCTTTTGGATTTTGTCCTTATTTTGGGAGTCATGTGTTTTTATGTGTTTCCATGATTTCCTTATGTTATGAATGTTCATAAAAACTTGTGTTTATAAAGAAAATGATTTTATATGATTGATTTTTCCTCATGTGTTGTGCATTGAGTATGAGTTGCCTATACACTTCATGTGATGAACTAATGAACATGATTTAGCTATTCTTTTTGAGATTGAATTTCATATGAGCTCCATGAGATTGTGTTGAGCATGCTTTTAACTTGGAAAATGTAGTTCCCCCTTGAACATGAGTGAAAATTCAAGCATATTGGGTTGCTAGATGAAGTTCCTACTTCCTTATGATACATTTGAGTATGTTGAGCTTGGATTTTATGTTTCCTCCTTATTTATGTGCATTGCATTCATGATGGGTGGATAGAGTTAGCTTCACCCGTCTTATGACATTTTGAGAATGTCCTAGCTTAGAGTTGATAGTTCCTCCTAATTTGTATGTATTGCAGCGTAGGATGGGTTGTTAGTTCCTTTCCTACACTTTTAGAACCAGCTTAAACACTCTGAATCCAAAAGAGGGCACCATAGAAGATTTCAGCACTTCTAGGTGCCATCCAAGGTGGAAAACCATGGCCCGTGGGTTGAACCATGGACCGTAGGTGGTTCCGTGGATTGTCCATTCAAAAATGATCTAGGGTGGGAACCACGACTGGACCTATGGACAGTCGGTGGGTCCACAGTCAGTTGTCCAAGGTTTCGTAGGTCAACCAAAAATCTTTAACACCCACCAATAAGTCTGCAAGACGGACAGTTGGTCAGTCCACGGTCCATCAGTGGGGTCTCGTAGGTGACAACTGACAATTAACTTACAGGGGTAGTTGGTTCTTTTCCTAATAAATTAGTTACTATACTATGTCATTTTACTCTTCACTAAGACCCCTATATAAGCTTTTTACCCCCCAAATTCCCCATAGAAATCATTCTCTCTAAACCCACCAAAAAAATAAGAGCTCTCAAATATTTCTCTCTCTAGAACTTGAAGAAGAAGAGGGATTTAACCTATGGTTTCGAGATAAGGTCTCAATTTCTCCATTAAAGGTTTGCATTAGGGCTCAAGGTATGATAGTTTTCATCCATGGATTTCCTTCATTCATGGAGTTCCCAAATTCTCATATTTTCAAAGATAGAAATCCCTAATTAAGTTAGGGTTTTCTTCAATTATCATAGGTTCTCTTCAATGATGATTTAAATGACTGAATTAGGATCTCTTATGCATGAATTTATGAAATACTATAATTTTGTGATGATTTCCCCATGAACCCATGTTTTCATGTTATGCATCATATGATATGGGATTTTGATTTTTAAGGAAAAGTTTTATGAAATTAAGCATCTATTGCAAGGTTTGCATGTATTCATGATGAAATCCATATCTAAACCATGTTTTTTAAGCATTGGTGATTTAAAATTGGTTTTGATCATATAGAAGTAATTTATGGACTTATGCATTGTTTTATGAAATCTATGTAAATGTTTTAAGGGTTCTTTGAGAGTAAAGTACCAATGATGATGTGGTGTTTTGAAATGATATTCTCATAAACACATACTAGCATGTTGTGGAAGGTTTTCTCACATAGAAAGGATTCTTAGATTGAAAGGCTTTGTCACCAAATTGAATCGATGAGTAAGAGCTATCCTAATTAACTAGCTTGGATAGGTTGTCCAAGGGCACATTTCCATGAATAATGAAGTCAAGTAAGAAATGACTATTCTATGGGATTTATGCTTATAACCTAGTTGATAGTGATGATGAGATCAAAGCTCCCCCATTAGTAGAGGTCGGGTTTCTAGATGTAATCTCATGAGGTAGAAACTCTCCCGTTAGTAGAGGTCGGGTTTCTAGTAGCAATATCCTTATCCTATAACTATGTGCCAACTTAGGATGTTTTCTCAGCATTATCTATTAGATCCACAATAGCTAGGAGTTCATGGTAATACATTGGCAAGTAGGACATCTTTTTTCGGTATAGGGTAGAGATCAGATTCAATGTGAATATCTCCCATGGGCTTACATGTCAGTTAAGGCTAATTCCCCACAAGTAATAATGAATTAAGGTTACTTCAAGAAGTATCAAATATGAGTTCAAAGGTTTTTAAGATGAAGTTAGCTTGCATTGACCATGATTTAAGACTTATGCTTTATAACTCTCTTATATCATGTTTAGCTTGATCAATTGCATGTCATGAAATGAAATGTCACTTTTTGCGCGGTTTAAATGTTTTATGCTGACTATCATACTTGGTACATTGTTTTGAACTAACACATACTCTTGCCTATGTTTCCCTAAATGTATGGTCCGACAGTCCGATTTTAGGATTTTGTGGTTAGAGGTTACCTTGAGATATACTTTCGAGCTATGGTGAGTCCTCGTGCTTCGATGACGGAGTTATTGTTTCACTGTACTTTCATGTATTTTCTCTTTTGAACATGATATATGGGCTAGGACCAATTTCATTCTATTGTATTAGATGGTTGTGATGACATAAGTTTTTTAGACTTCCGCTTCACTTTTATAAAATGTTTTGGACTTGGACTATTGTTTTACTCTAATTTTTCTATTTTTTATGTTATGAGAGTTAAGTGTCTTGTATGCAATACTTCGAGGTTCAATACGCCATGTTACATATAGGGGGTACCCCTGGGTCATGACAAAAACCCAAGATCAATCAGGCCAACATGGATGTCTACAAATAGTGATACTTGAGACAAAACATGAATGCACACAAGGTTCAATCTACACATGCAATGTTCAATTGTGCACTAAAAGTTTCATATTATGTCTAGCCATCATTAAATAAAGTTCAAGCTCACAATGCTCACTTAAAATGAAAATTCATTCTCAACAAGAGTATTTGAATGCCCTCACATCAAGAATGATTCAATGTTCTCACAAAGCCAATCAAAGATAACTATTTAAGGAACAAAAATCAACTCTCACACTCTCAATGAGAAAAATATGCATGATTTTACCCATAGACTTGCCCGTATTTTCAAACCAACACATCATTCGGCTCATGCAATATCAAAAAGGTCTTTCAAGGTTTGTAACTGGGCTAACGATAAAGGTATGATAATTTTGGTGTAGCGACTTCTACCTTCATGAAGCATGTCTCAAATTTCACTTCTTTTCTTTTTTTCTTTTCATCTTCATAATCCATCCTTAGTTTATTCATAGCACAGAAACCTTTTTTGTATAGCTCACCGGACACCTCTTTTATTTCCACAATGCACATTTATACAAACGTATCATTTTCTTGATTTTTTATGGAGGGATTCCATCTTTTTCTTCAACATATGTTTCCAAGAATGGATTTAACAAACTTCTTTCTCGATTTCTTTCCTCATTCTTTCCGCACTCCAAACTTAGGCTTTTTGCCTAAGTTGGATATTCAAATAAACCCATAATTCACGAAGGTATTAAGTGGGGAGGACAAGGCCATTTATATTCATGTTTCATCCAAAGAATAGGTTAGTCTCAAATGTTTCCAAGCTAGTTTCACACACTCATAAGGTTGTTACACAAAGATGTAGCATTTAATTTCAATCTCAAAAACTCATGCCAAAGATCATTTCCTTCATTCAACAAAATTATTAAACTAGACCAATGCGGCAAGTTCTAGATATCACCATGCATATGTTTCAAGTAAACCTTACCACACAGGACATTCAACACAATAATCGTTCATGACTCTACAAGTTATGTTCGCGTACAATGATCATTATAAGACTTACTTCGACAATCGACTAGTTACAATGAGGTGCTAAGAGTTCACACATGACTTATGCAAATCAAATTGCCTCATTGGACTTGCACAACCATATCGTTCATAGAGAGCACTATTCAAGTCATCAGTATTGATTGCAACTGACATTCAAATGTACAAGAGAACAACAATCACACACAATCACGCAATTACGAGAGGAACCAATGAAATAAAGCCAACAAGAACTATTAACGCATTTCATGGAGAGACCTTTACCCCACTAGAAAGAATTCCACAGTGTCCTCAATGCACAAAAAGACTAACTAGAAGAGTAAAAAGGGAAAGTAAAGTTCACTAAATGAGAGGATGAAGGTGTGTTTAACGGATCGGAGGAGAAATGACTCTTCTATTCTTGTGCCAATTGGTAAGTAGTACTGATGTAACTAATCCACTTGGCGACTCACCAATTAAACTACAACTCATCAATATTTATAGAAAGGCAGCCCTTCATTTGATGAAAAAGGGCAAGATTGATTGTTCTCATTGAATCAACTTGGTGATTCTCCGACTTTGTTTCCATCTCGGCCAATATTCTAAAACTGATCTCAAACTTGCCTTTTAAAAGGGTGATGATTTTAGATGATCTTATGGGCCATTCAGCGATTTGCCGGTTAAGCCCACCCCTCGTCAATTGCCATTCTTCCAAAATAATATCTCCAACCTACACATTTAGCAAACATTATTTAAAATGAAAAAAAGATAAGACTTGGGTTGCCTCGCAAGAAGCGCCTTAGTTAATGTCGTGGCACGATATGAAAATGCATTTGAGCATCTTCTAAATACACCACTTAAATCATTGACAAGTCTAGGCCTTCTACAATGTAAAGCTTCAATTGTTGACCATTCACCTTGAACACTGACACGTCCTTACTTTCAACTTCAATTGCCCTATTAGTGAACACACTAGTCACTTTGAACAGCCCAGACCATTTCTACATGTGTTTACTTGGAAAAAGTCTCAAATGAGAGTACTAAAGAAAAACAAGATTGTCGACTTTAAACTCTAGCTGAAGGATTCTGGTATCATGCCACTTCTTCATTTTCTACTTATAAAGGGCTGAACTATCATAGGCTCACAAGCAAAACTCTTCCATTGGATGGATTTGATCAACTTTATCTTTTAAAGTATCCCCCAATTCAAGTTCATAGCCTACAAGGGCCATAATGCCTTATACTAAAGGTTTATTGGTAGATGACACAATTTGCCGACAACTGATATGGGGATATACTAATTAGGATCTTGAATGCACTTTATATGCCTAAAAAACGTCATCCAATTTCTGAGAGCAATCAGTTCGATTTGCGTTAACAGTTTTGGCCAAGATGCCTTTGATTTCCTGGTATGACACCTTAACCTGCCCACTCGTTTGGGGATGATAAGGGGTAGCAATCTTATGTTTGACTCCGTATTTGGTCAAGAACGATTCAAACTTGTGATTACTAAAGTTAGATCCCCTGTTACTAATAATAGCACGTGAGGTTCCTTTTCATTATTAGGTAAAGCCCCAGCCTCTACCCATGTAGAAACATAGTCATCAACCACTAAAATTTACTTGTTCCCATAAAAACTCACAAGAAGGCGCATGAAATCATCCCCCAAACTTCAAACAACTCTACCTCTAAAATAGGCATGAGATGTAATTTGTGCCTTCGCGTCACCCCTCCATGTTTATTACACCGAACACACTTTTTTACAAGAAAATTTCCATCTTGGCCCAACGTTGGCCAAAAATAACCACTTTGAAGTACCTCGGCAGCTGTATGCACTCCACTATGGTGTCTGCCAACAAGTGATGCATGGCAAGAATCAAGAATATCATCTACCTCAATTTCTGGTACACACCTTCTAATTATGTGGTTTGGACATTCCCAAAATAGGTAAGGATCATCCCAAAAATACTTCTTCATATGGAAAAGGAACCTTTTTCATTTATAAACATTCAACCCCTAGGGAAGAATCCCACACACCACATAATTCGTAAAATCATCATACCAAGGTAAGGTATCATATGACACAACCATCAACGACTTATCATGAAAGTCTTGCTCGATATCTCTATCACTAGAAACAACACCATTTGTTTAAAGCCTTGACAAGTGATCTGCCACTTAGTTCTCACAATCTTTTTTGTTTTTGACCTCAAAATCAAAATCTTACAACAACAACGCTCATCGTATCAAAGTTGGCTTTGCATCTTTCAAAGCCATAAAGTATTAGATTATAGCATAGTCCATGTGCACCACCACCTTAGTGCCCAACAAATAATCTATAAACTTTTCAAAGCATACACTACAGATAACATTTCTTGCTCAATGACGGTTCAATTCTTTTGAGCTACATTCAAAGTCTTACTTATGTAGTACACCAGATGAAACTAATTACCCTTTCGTTGACCAAGAAAAGCTTCCAAAGCTACACCACTTGCATCACACATTAGCTCAAATGGAATGCTCCAATCAGGAGCAACAATGATCAGAGCCGTCACTAGCTTTTTTTTAAGCACAAACACACTTTGAGGAAAGCTTCATCAAAATTTCACACACCTTCATTTTGAAGTAGCTTATAAAAATTATAAGCTGCATTAGAGAAATCTTCTATAAACTACCGGTAGAAGATTGCATGACCTAGAAAACTCCAAACACCTTTAATCAAAATGGAAGGTTGTAGCTTTGCAATAACTTCAATTTTAGCTTGATCAACTTGTATGCCTTCTCCTGAAGGTTTGTGCCCCAAGACAATACATTGTTTGACCATGAGATGATATTTCTCCTAATTGAGAACAAGGTTGGTTTGGACACATCTTTGTAATACTTTACCAAGGTGTTCAAGAAATGTTTCAAATGTATCACCCACAACCGAGAATTTATCCATGAAGACCTCCATTGAGTCTTCAACCATATTGGGAAAAATAGAGAGTATACATCGTTGAAAAGTTGTCAGTGAATCACACAATCCGAAAGGCATTCTATTGAAGGAAAACGTCCCATAGGGACATGTAAAGGTTGTCTTTTTTTGGTCCTTCGGTGCAATGGATATTTAGTATAACTGAAGTAACCATCTAATAAGCAATACCATCCACGTCTTGCAATCCTATCCAACATCTAATCCATAAAAGGCATCAAGAAATGATTCTTCTTGGTCCATGTGTTCAATTTTTGGTAGTCCATGTATACATGCCAACCAGTGACTGATCACATTGATACAAGTTCCCCTTTATCCTTTGGGACCACATTTATACCACCCTTTTTTGGCACATATTCAATAGGGGTCACCTAGTTGTTATCCACAATAAGGTACACAACTCTCGCGTCAAGCCACTTGATGATCTCCTTCTTCACCTCTTCTTGCATTAGGGGGTTTAACCTCCTTTGATTTGCAACACTTGGCTTGCAATCACTATTCAATTGAATTTTGTGGGTACAAATACTGGGGGGGTATTCCCACGATATGGCTATAGTCCATCTAATGGCAATGATATATCTTTTAAACACATTAATAAGTTTTTGTATTGTACATTTGAGGAAATTCGAAGCAATAATTACTGGCAATATGTTATTAGCTCCAAAGAACACATAGCAAAGGTGAGGTGGAATGACGTTTAATTCGAGCTTTGGCAGTTCATCAATAGATGGCTTTGCGGGAGGGCTCTCCTAATTTTTTAAAATATATATCAAGCTCCAAGAGATTATTAGAATAAGAAACCAAACCCTATAAAGTAGCCACAACCTCATCGTAATGTTGAATTTCCTCACCACTATAGTTCAAAAGGATGGCGGCTAAAGAATCACTCACAAAAGACACTTCATTCACACTAGCAACGCCTTTAGCAATCATATAAATGACTGCTACCACATGGACATCACTACGCTGCTTCATCCATTTACACACATTGAAAGTAACTTCCTTATCATTTACCCAAAATTTTTACTCACCGCCTTCAACATCAATAAAAGTTCTTTTGTTAGCCAAGAATGGCCTACCTTGACTAATAGGGACTTCGGCGTCAATCTCAAAATCAAGAATAACAAAGTCAACCAGAAATATGAAGCGACCAAACTTTACCAAAATATCATAAAGAATACCAATAGGGAGCTTGATAGATTGGTTGGCCATGAGAAGACGCATTGTTGTTGACTTAGGCTCACCTTGCCCAAGTTGTTTGAAAATGCAATAGGGCATCAAGTTGATACTTGCCCCCAAATCAAATAATGGTTTGGCAAATTAAAATATCCAATAGTGCATAGAATAGATAATGCCCCCAGATACGATTGCTTAACAACCACATTGCTCGTCATAATGGCACTACAACTATGGGACACCTCACCCTTTGAAAACTCATACTCCACTACTTGGTATCCAGTTCATTCATAAACTTCGCATAACTTGGCATTTCTAACAACTCCTCTACCAAAGGAAGATTAATAGATAGATTTTTGAAAATAGAGAGGAATTTTTGAACTTTGCATCTACATCCTTTTTCTTCAATCTTTAGGGAAATGGTGGGTTATCTTTAGGCAACGGTTTTGTACGCACTGAAGGAGGAGCAGCTCCCACATTTGATTTTTTTAACATCACCAATGGTAACTTCCTTCAGTACCTCATCAACCTCTTTGGGCATTCCATTGTTCAATTCCACGGCTACCCCATCACTATCAATATCAACGTTTTTCTATTTACTTGATATTTCCTTGTCGTCATTTGCTCCATCCCTACCCATGACTTTACAAATCTGAGTCAACATAGCTATGCATTGGTCAGGATTATTCTTCGAACTACCCAAAGTATAACTAATAAGATCCCCTTGTGGTTGTGAATTTAATTAAGCTGAAAGTTGAACCATTTGGGTTTCAAGTTGCTTTATGGAGGCCAAGTGAGAGGTCAACAATTTATTTAAAGATGAGAAATCAATATTTATCTCCTTCAGCACTTCATTTGATCCTTCCACTTTGCTTAGGATGTGAGCAACCATATCATTGGTCTGAAGGCTTTCAAGGTCAAAATTTAGCTCCTTTGACTTTGGATGGTCATAAGTGTGGACATAGCGATCATTATAATCATCTCTCTCTCCAATACGTATCCTAATCAAGCCAATATCGATCTTGAACTTTCCATCCATCCTCACGATCTCTGTTCTAACCTTGATTCCTGCTTGACTTTATATAACTCAAATAAAAACCCCCCTCCTCCCTCACTTATCTTGACTAGAAATGGACCTCTTCATCATACATAGTTTCAAATTTTGCATCATCTAGACTAACATCTTTATAGCTACTCCCCCCCCCCCCCCCGACATGCTTTGTCAACAACGTCGTTTGAGTCATCATCTTGACCATGTTCTCATAACGTTCTTAGTTCTTTTCCAACTGTTCTTTGGTTAGCACGAGATTTAGAGGATACACCTGATCCTCCCTTGTATACCATGAAGCATAAATTTTAGCCTTCTCATCAAGCAAAACAAATTCCATGACAAAAGGTTGTCTCATTATACCACTTCTAATATATTGATTGGGGACACTTTTGTTGACCGTGTCAAGAGTCTGGTAGAAATATTGCATTGTTCAACACGAAGTATCCTTATCATGAGGAGTAGGAACGTAAATAAACCTCAAAAATATGACTTTGAAGCCTCCATGAGTCGTCAATAAAATTTGTCATAATAGCCATGAACCCTTTTTTGTTGTTAAATGAATTCCATTTATCAGTTGTTGTTCTAATTTTACTTATGAGTGTTTCTAGTAACTTGGACATTTTGGATTTCAGATTGTCAAAAATCTTCAAAATATCATTCATGATTATGTTCCTTGACACCATTTTGAATAAAGGTTGGAAACTAGATACGAACTTCCTAAAACCCACATGTTCAACAATGGATAATGGCTATTCATGAAAAATCATGGCATGAGCAAGTTCTCTACGTGATATATCTTGATGAATGTAATGTGGTTGACTACCATGATTTTCTCCCAAACCATCTTCAATTTTGAGGTAACATGGCTTTTTCGAACATCAACTAACATGTTCTAACATTGATGTTGTCCCATAATTTCTAGTTGATTTTATACGAACACCACAATACTTGCATATACTAAAGCGGACCACCATCAATACTCACCGGCTAAAAATATCGCCAAGTTTTAGAAATAAATCTTCTTTGCTCAATTTCAATGACTTTATTTTTTTGTAAAGGCATTTCACTCTCATTCTCAATTGGGACAACATTAGAAGATGAACACTTTGGGTTTTATTCGTCTTTATACTTCATTATTTTCTACAACAAAAATAATAAAATCAACAAATATATATGATATTTACAAAGCTAACAGAGTAATGTAGAGGTTTCATTGATGGTTTATTCATTTCTTTATGATATTGTATTTCTTTGTAAGTTACTGCCTTACGTAAAATCCAAATAAAAGTGCCCTATTAATACACAAGATAACATCAATGAAAAGGCAAACAAGGTAACACGAATCAACTAACAATTCCTATATATGTAGTGTTATCAATGGCTTCAAACAGTGTAATGGTAGGGCTAAAGCAAAGGAATCTACACTGAAGGTGGAAATATTATATGGTCTCGGACAGAAAATCTTGGTGAAATTGCTTGGTTATTGTTTTGAAGGATACTGCAACATCCATCAACTGATGACTATCTTTGTTGATAAATTTATTAGGATAATGGTCGTCGAGTACATTGACAATGGAATTCTAGGGAAATGGTTTCATGATTGCATTAGTGAAGTTAGCCCTTAACATAGAATATTCGGATGAACATTGTACTTGATTCAAAATCACATAATAGACTTATTGAATAATCAAATATATGTAAAAAAATAATTAATACTCAATCACTTTAGAAAACCAAGTTGTCCAACACTCTGATTCGCACAAAAATCACGTTCAATGAGAACGAAATTAGAGCCCTAACATAATAATCTATTGCAGTACTTCACACCCATACTAATTTCAAATTGATTTTGTAAAAGAGGGTAAATTCAATTTGAAAAAAAGGTACGTAGATCACAGTTAAATGTATTACCTAATATGGAGAGATAAAGTAAACTGTTGGGCTAGAGAGACCGTCCTTTTGGCTTTGATTATCGAGTTAACATCGTCATGTCATGACAAGCGACTAGTAACTCACGAGAAATGAAGAAGGATCTATAATCTACATAATATAGAGAGATGAAGAAAATTGTTGTGCGAGAGAGAGACCCGTCCATCTAACTTCCACTATGGAGTTGCCGTCGTCACCGATCACTCATCTTGTCGCAATTAGCGACTCAGAGAGACTAAGATGGTCGATAGAACCCTAATTTCTAGTTCTCTATAGGAGTTGAAATGATATACCCAAAACCACACCAACCTCTCCCCCACACAAAATTAAAGATTTTATTATAGGCCCGCCCTACCCTGTATTTGACAAAAAAACTGCCCCTCCCTACACCCGCCCCACTGTAACACCCAGTAAAAACTAGTAAGACTAAACTAGAGCCTAACGTAAAACAGTGACCTATTAGGGCTTTAGTGTATTTATAAGAGTCATAAAATAACTTCTGAGACTTAGTATAGATGTTTTTGGGTTTAAACATCAAGGGACAACCCCCCAAGGACCAACCATGGGTCCTTGAGGAGGACCCAAGATAAGGCCCAAACAGCTGTCAAAAATAGCAGGACCTATGGATGGGCACCCACGAATCGTGGGTGGACCCACACCCCATAGGTGGGGGTTGTGGGTCGATGCTTGGCCTCCCCTAGTCCTCCCACTCTCTAAACCAAATGATGAATCACCAAAATGTGGCATGAACCCACCCATAGTCTGTGGGTGGGGGTTTTGTGAGTCATACTTGAAGCTCACCTAGATTTGGCCAATAGAGGGGTAAGTTAGTAAATTCGTAATTGATTAGTTAGTGTTTGGGAATGGTTTTTATTGATTTATTAGGCATATACAAGATCTTTTAAACCATTAACCACCTCTTTTACACCTCATGAATCACAAGACTTAAAATCATAACCGTCTCTCCTCCCTAATAATTCTTTCTGTAAGACTCCATTGAAGAGCAAGAATAAGGTCAAGCTTAGGGATCAAGGAGAAACCATTCTACTTCAATTTCGTGTGGGAATCTTCCTAAAGGTATGGTAGTTTTTATTTATGAATAGTTTCCTTCCATAAATCCATTAAAAATTCTATCTCTCAAAGTTGAATTTCTCCAAAACTTAGGGTTTTCAATCTATGGCATGGATTCACTTCCAAAATGATTTCAATGTGTTTATTGTCTTATATTATGACTCAATGAAAGAATTACTAACATTTTCCTAAAGAATTATTTAAGAATCCATGAATTTCTAGGTTTTCCCTAAATTGGATCTTGAAGCATAAATATGGGTCTTTATCTATACATTTTGTTTGAATTATGAATGTAATGCATTTCTTACTTGAATTAGGTTACTATACATGCTCAAATGAAGTAATTCTAGAGATATTGATGCATAGTGATCTATAGCCCTTGAAGGGAAAAGCATGAGAACTAGCTATATATATGAGACTTGTGTCCTTTCAATTAGATTGCTTTGAGAGTAAAGTACTTCTATTATGATTTAATTGTGATATGGATTGGATGATTATCCTTATGTACAAACTTGGGTATGAATAGCTTATAATGTGAAAGGTTTTTCACATATAGTGGTTCCAAGGGTTGAAGACTAGTCTCCCCTAATGAACTTAGGAGCTTTAGAGTGAGTTGTGGGATAGAGTGTCAAGAAATTCTTCCTAAATCGTAAATTTATGTCAAGACTTAACATAAAATCAATGGGAGTTATGCTTAGCACCAAAAGCATAGTGATATAAAGTGGAAGCCCTCACGATAGTAGAGGCCAGGTTTCTAGGAACAATCTCTTGGGATGGAAGCCCTCATGTTAGTAGAGGCTGGGTTTCTAGTAGCAATCCCCTTATCCCATAAACTATGTGACCACGTAGGTCTTTAGGTAGTGGATCCACATAAGCTAGGATTTTTTAGTTCTACCTTAGGCAAGTAGGACGCCCCTTTTCGGTGTGGGGTAGACATCGGATTCCATGCTTAAGCTGTCATGGTTTATGTCGGTTAAAACTAATCCCACTATGACAACAATATGAACAAGTATATGAATTATGAACTATGGTTACTCATAGAGATTTACTTAGCATGGGTGGGATTATGGGAAATTATTCATGCATTTCACAAATATGCTTTGAGGGTACTTATGGTATGTTCTCTTATGATATGATGATCTATGTAATGAGTATGCTTTTGACTTATACTTTTGCATTACCTTCAAAATGATTCTTTAACATAGTAAATTGCATGCATTCAGCTAAAATGTCCTCTTTAGCATGTTTTCAAGGTTTTTATGCATGGCTATCATATATAATACAATTTTGTGTTCAAGAAACCATTCCTTGATAGGTTCTTTCTGAGGGAGAAGAGGGAAGCCAAGTTAGAAGAATTTAGGAACCTTCGTCAATAAGGTATGAGTGTTGAGGAATACTCTAAAAAATTTACCAAACTTTCCAAGTATGCTCCATCTATGGTGGCAGATCCAAGGGATGAGATCAGTAGGTATGTGATGGGTACATCCAAGGTGGTAAGTAAAAAATGTCACACGAAAATGCTCCTTTATGACATGGACCTCTCACGTCTTATGGTGTATGACAAACAAATGGAGAGTGAGAAACTCCAAGGTAATAGGGAGATTAAAAGAGCAAGAACGGGTAAAGGGAATTTTCCAATGCTAAGTCCGATTGGCAAGGTCGGCAAAGGTTCAAGCAAAGGCTCTCCAATCAAGGTTCCTCAAGTATTCCAAGGGTTGACAAGGATAAAGTTTCCAACCTAAGCCTCAAAGAGGCAATAATGGTGGTTCATATGTTGCTAGGCCTTATTCTGCAAAATATGGTAGGAAACATGAAGGTAAATGCTTAGTTGGCTCGGACGGGTGCTATGGGTGTAGCAAGAGTGGCCACAAGATGAGATATTGTCCAGCACTAATGGCCAAGGGGAGAGATGGAAAACCAACTCCTCCAAGCAGGTCCAATTCCAATGCTAAAAAGCAAAACTGCTTGTATGCTCTTCAATTAGGAGGTGACCAAGAGAGCTCCCTGGATGTGGTAACTGGTATGTTGCACGTATTTTCTATTGATGTATTTTCATTGTTACATCCGGTGCCACTTTGTCTTTTGTTACACCATTTGTGGCAATGAAGTTTGAAATTGTCCCCAAAGTGTTAGTAGAGCCTTTTTCGATTTATACCCTGGTTGGTGACCTGGTAGTGGCAAAAAGAGTCTATAGGAGTTGTCCTATTTCTCTATCTGATAAAGTCACTTTGGTGGATTTTGTGGAATTAAACATTATTGATTTTGATGTAATTTTGGGTATAGATTGGTTGCATGCATGTTATGCTTCTATAGATTATAGGACCTGGGTGGTCAAATTTCAATTTCCAACAGAGACAATTTTAGAGTGGAAACGGGGGGATTCTATTCCTAGATGTCAATTTGTTTCTTGTCTCAAAGCTAGGAACATGATCTCCAAGAGGTGCATTTATCATATTTCTAGGGTGATGGATGTTGAGTCCAAGGTTTTCTTTAGAGTCGGTCACCGTGGTGAGTGAGTTTTCGAAAGTCATTCCCGATGTCTTGCCCGGCATTCTTCCCAAATGGTAAATAGACTTTGGCATTGATCTTTTACTAGATACGCAACCTATCTCCAGTCCTCCTTATAGAATGGCTCCGACCAAGTTGAAAGAGTTGAAGAAACAATTAAAGGATTTTCTATTTAAGGGCTTTATTCATTCAAGTATCTCTCATTGGGGTGCTCCAGTATTGCTTGTGAGAAGTAAAGATGGGTCTCTTAGAATATGTATTGACAACAGCCAACTGAAAAAGGTAACCACAAAGAATAGGTATCCCCTTCCGAGAATTGATGACTTATTTGATCAACTCCAAGGGGCTAGTTACTTTTAAAATATCGACCTTAATTCGGGCTACCACTAAGTTATGGTGAGAGGGGATGATATACCCAAGACGACTTCAAAACTAGGTTTAGGCACTATGAGTTCCTTGTGATGTCATTTAGCCTAACTAATGCCCCGACGACATTTATGGATCTCATGAATAGGATTTTCCAAAAATATCTTGACATGTTCGTCATTGTGTTTATCGACGATATTTTGACCTATTCTAGAAGTGAGAGTGACCACATGGACCATTTGATAGTTGTGTTGCAAGTCCTCAAGGATCATCAATTATTCGCAAAGTTTAGCGAATGCCAGTTTTAGCTAAGATCCGTGGCATTCCTAGGTCACCTTATGTTAAGCAAGGGCATAGAGGTAGATCCAAAGAAAATGGACTCAATCAAGAATTGGCCTAGACCTCTATCAAAGACCAATATTACGTGTTTCTTGGGTTTGGCCCCTTACTATAGGAGTTTTGTTGAAGGGTTTTCATCTATTGCTACTCTTTTGACGGTCTTGACTCAAAAGAAAGATAAATTTGAGTGGTCAGAAGCCTGTGAGAGAAGCTTTTAAGAATTCAAAGATAAGATTACCTCCGCTCTGATGTTGACTTTACCGGAGGGTACCATTGGGTTTGTGGTATATTGTGACTCTTAGAGAGAAGGGTTGGGGTGTGTACTCATGCAACATGGTAATGTGGTCTCCTATGCTTCAAGGCAACTCAAGGTTCATGAAAAGAATTTTTCGACGTGTGATCTTGAATTAGCGGCGGTAGTATTTTTTTTAAAATATGGAGACATTACTTACGTGGGTTCCATGTAGATGTTTTCACTGATTACAAGAGTCTTCAATATGTGTTTACCCAAAATGACTTGAATCTCGGACAAAGAAGGTGGTTAGAGCTTTTTGAAGGATTATGACATGAGTGGCCTATACAACCCTGACAAAGCTAATATGGTGACAGATGCACTTAGTAGACTATCTATGGTTGGAGTGACTCACATAGAAGATGAAAAGAAAGAGTTAGTCCATGATGTGCATAGGTTTGCCCGGTTAGGTGTTAAACTAGTGGAGTCTTCCAAAGATGGTTTCACAATTCATAATAGCTCCGAATCATCTTTTGTTGTAGACGTGAAGTCCAAGATACACCTTAATCCTATATTGATTGAGTTGAAAGAATCGGTACTTGGGAAATCCGTTGAGGCTTTCTCCCTAGGGGGAGATGGGGTACTTAGTTACCAAGGTAGATTCTGTGTTCCGGATGTGGATGGTCTAAGGGATAAATTCTAGGAGAGGCTCATGGTTCTAGATATTCTATTCATTCGGGAGCCACCAAGATGTACCGTGATCTATGGGAAGTGAATTGGTGGAATGGTATGAAAATGGATATTACGGGATTTGTAGCCAAATGTCTTAACTATCAACAAGTCAAGGTTGACCACCGAAGACCAGGAGGCTTTTTGCAAGATATGCAAATTCCCACTTTGAAGTGGGAAGAAGTGAATATGGATTTTATTGTGGGTTTGTCCCATACTAGAAAGCAATGTGATTTTATTTGGGTCATTGTTGATAGGATGACCAAATCAGCCCACTTCATTCCCACCATGACATCTCATTCAGCGGAAGACTATGCCAAGTTGTATATAACAGAAATAATGTAGTTACATGGGATTCCTCTATCGATCATTTCAGATCGGGGTCCTCAATTTACTTCTCACTTTTGGAAGTCGTTCAAAAAAGGGCCTGGCACTAAGGTGAAACTTAGCACCACTTTCCACCCATAAACGGTTGGTCAAGCAGAATGTATCATTCAAACCTTATAAGACATGTTAAGGGCATGTTTAATATATTTTAAAGGTAATTGGGATGACCACTTGCTCTTTTTAGAGGTTTGCTACAATAATAGTCACAACTCAAATATTGGTATGGCTCATTTTGAAACTTTGTATGGTAGGAGATGTAGGTCTCCGATTGGTTGGTTTGAAGTAGGTGACATTGCTTGTATTGGCTCTAACTCTAAAACATGGAGATCAGAACTCAGAAAAAAACTAGGAACTGGGCCTTCCCAAAATTTCTTTTAAATTCCAATTTATAGTTGCCCACGTTTTGGCCTGAAAGTCCATTTGATGAAATAAGTCGAGCCTCACCGAGTGGCTCCACAATTTTTCCTTTGCTCCCTTCCATCGCCATTCTAAAATGGTCATCAGCCCCCAGATCTTGTATGTTTGGGCAATCCAACATGTTGTCACGAAGTTGATCGATGATTCACCGACTGCCTATTTCTGTGACCAACTTGGGTTTTCCCCTTGGCTGGCATGCTAGAACTTTGGCCGAGTACAGAGCCACTCGGCAGTGCGCCGAGTATTGCGGTCTTGGCAATCACTAGGATCTCTTTTCTTCAAATCTTCAACTTTTTAGTTTTTTTTTATCAAGTAATGTGCTTGTCTTGCTCCTTAGCCTTCATAGATTCAAATCAACACTTTATCATCAATTTAAAGCATAAAATAGGCATTTGAGGACACATATACCATCAAAACAAAGCCCTAAATGAGTCAAAATCTTAAACTCATTAGAATCTAATCCAAAATAAGAGTACAAGGCTACTACAAATACAACAAAAGTACAAGATATCTCTGAAACAACATAAACACTAAGCCTAGCCAAAAATAAAAAGAAACTGACAACTATGAACGCTAGGAGCTCACTCAAGTTTCCAAAACTCAAAGCTGCTTCGCATGACTCCAAATTAATGGCGATAACTCAAAATAGGATCTACAAGGAGCAAATGTTTAGTGTGAGAACCGAAAATGGTACTCAAACGTCAATGTCGACTAAACTCTATATATAAGACAAGCATAACCAACAAGTAATTAGGAGCGCATAATACACCAACTAAAAAAAAAGATACTAACTTTGATAGACAAGTAATCAAGGATAAAACAGGATACAATAAGTAGGAAGCCGAGTCGAAAACATACCTGGAATACAAGCAAACATCCTAGTCACAAGCAACTAAGATACCAAGACAACTACCAAGGGTTTTGAGGACTCATCGCCACAATTCTAAAGTCAAAGCCTATCAGCTCAGAATAAAACAATAACATCTAGCTGAGTATAATCAAACAGAAACCTAATTGAACCTGTATTAGCTTGAAAGGTAAAAAGAACAAGCATAACCCAATCGGCTTCAATTAAATGAATAGTACAAGCAACTAATAAGTATATTGGTGATAGGCAATGCATATGAATGTCGAGGTAAAATAGGACCATTAAAAAAGTGCCAAAAACACAAACCTAAGTAGTGAAAGTCAAACTCCCTGCCCGAGTAACCACAACCACAGTCAACTACCAGCCCTATTATCAAGAGTGACAAATGAATCTAGGCCACCCAGTAAACTCCCAACCAAGCAAGCAAGAGTGACCAGGGGCTGTGTTGACTCCCAAGAGGAACTGAATACATCAAATCCGCCTAGTAAAAAAATAAGTACTCATATCTAAGATTATAGACAAGAGAACCCCATGCAACCTGACTATCTCACTAATATAGAGTTTGGCGTAATCCTCTGCTAAATACGTAGTCTTGACAGCCAAGAAGTTAGCTAACTTAGTGACGTTGTCCACTATCACCCAAATGGAGTCATGTTGTCTACGAGTACAAAGTAAACCCAAAATGAAATCCATAATTGTCATTTCCCACTTCCATGTAGAAATTCTAATCTCCTGAGTCACATGCCATGGTTTCTGATGTTATCTTTTAACATGTTGACAGTTAGGACACTTAAAACCTGATGAGCCCCTTTTACGAATGATTACATAGTCCGTGTGAAGCTTCATGGACAATCTAAGACTTATGACGACTCTACGCTATCTTTAGTCTATCACTGAGGATCTTAACCTTTTCCATAGCTTCATGAACCGAATATGGACCAATCAAGGCTGTTTCACCTACTTCAAACCAATCAACTAAAGACCTGCACCTATGCCTATATAGTACCTCATAAGGGACCATCTGAACACTTGAATGGAGTTGTTATTGTAGGTGAACTTTATGAGAGGTAGGTGATCATCTCAACTACCCTTGAAATCGATCACGCTAGCTCTCAACATGTCCACTAAGGTCTGAATGGTACACTATGCCTGACCATCCACTTGTGGATGAAATATTGTACAGAGATTTACTTGACTACCAAGAACTTTCTGTAATGATCTCTAAAAGTGAGATGTAAGTTAAGGACCCCTATCTGATATTATACACAAGGGAACCCCATGTATCCTGACTATCTTGGTGAAGTTGAGTCAAGCATAATCCTCCGCAGAATTTGTAGTCTTGAAAAACCAAGAAGTGAGCTGACTTAGTGACTCTGTCCACTATCAACCAAATAGAGTCATGCTGTCTGGGAGTAAGAGGTAAGACCCTAATATAATTCATGTTTATGACTTCCCACTTCCACATAGGAATGATAATCTCTTGAGTCATACCCCCTGGTTTCTGATGTTCTACTTTAACCTTTTGATAGTTTGGACACTTAACCACAAAATATACGATGTCCCTTTTCATGCCGTTCCACCAATAGATATCATGTCAATCATGGTATTTTAGTGGCACCCAGGTGATTAGAATATCTGGAAATATTGGTTTTTGTAAGGATATGCTACCTCTACTCACCCATATTTGGAACACATAAGCGACCCTTGAAACGAAGCACAAAATCTCCCTTTTGAGAGAATACCTCAACTCTTTACTGATGAACTACACCTTTTAACTGAAGCAGTATGAGATCACTATCTTGTTTCTCCTTAACCTCCCCTACCAATTAAGATTTTGGCCCAATCGAAACTATCACACTAATAGATGATGTATCCATAAGGAAAACAGATAAGCGAGCGAACCTATAAACATGTTAGGATAATTCTTTTTTCTCGTCATCCATGGTCCTTCACAATCACTGGGTGCAACTTCCACTGACAGGGTGGCGAGTCGTGGACCTCTTCACGGCCCGTGAACCCCATTGTAGATTCCCTTTTCTCTTTTCCATTCCAAGTTCAACTTTTCAAGGTGTTACACTTCAAGAACTTATCGTACAACCTCTAACCTTGGAGTAATTGAAGCACTACTTGGAGATGATCTGTATGATTTGCCTCTGAATGGTAATGTATCACAATATTATTAACTATTACAATTAAAACCAAGTCTAAAGTTGACATGGATATACTATTCATCAGGCTCATATATAATGTTGACGCACTCATTAGTATGAAAGACATTACAAGAAACTCAAAATGGCCATATCTAATCCTAAAGTTTGTATTTAAGATACTACTCTCTTGAACAAATGCCTAGTGGTATCCTAAATGTAAATCAATCTTTTGGAAACATCCGATCAAAATCATATAGTTTTTCAAAAAACCCATCAATCATTTCTTGTGGATATTTGTTCCTTATAGTCACCTTATTCCTCTTTTATAGTCTATACACTTCTGCATTGAGTCATCAATCTTATGCACAAATAATATTAGTGCATTGATCGATGATGTAGTAAGCCTTATAAAGCCCTTATCTAAGGAAGAATGATTTCAAATTCTTAATGTTCTTCCATAATATTTTTAAGTTACACTTAAAGAAGAATAACAATATATACATGGACCTATAGTCAAGGGAATCGGCAAAATGACAAATAGACGCCGAGTACCCAACGTAACCGAATGAGTGGAATATCAACAATATGGAGTCACAAAAATACTTCAGCTGCAATCCCAATGCATTTCTCATAAGGTCTTTCTAGCAATATAATAGTAAAACAATATTTGACGATTTAGGTTTCTCAAATTCGTGTTCAAAGGCAGTACAATGCTTACCCTTTACATACCTCAATTTTGTGTGTTGAGGTATTAATATGGATAGTAACCATTCCTTATAGTATGTACTCTACACAAAATAATGTGACACAACCATTACAAACAAAATATTTACACGTCAGGGTCAAAGTAGATATTTAGAGATTACTAGGAGAGTGATTAGCTCATGGAACCTTTTTTAAACGTATGCTTCATTACATTTTCTTCTCAAAATTACAACCACAAATTTATGACATAAGTATGTATTAGCTATTGAAAAGTGAAGGCAAACGAAATAGTCCACCACGACCAAATACAATATGCGTGCACAACAATAAAAACTCAGAGTATCGCCACACCCCTCCTTTCGAACCCTAAAATAACAACAAACAAACCCAAATAATAAGTCTTCAAACTATTAAAGCCACAAATGTATATAAAAGTCCTATACTTGTTTCAACATAACCATAATAATTTTAACTCACGCCTTTCGATCACAATCATGTGAGTTCATCCAATAATTACGTATGGACTTATGTATTTCTCCTCATTAGAAATAAGGGGTTAAAAAGGCAGAACCTTAGCTTAAATTTTATGGGATTTATAGTATTTTATCATGTCTCATCAAATAACAAATAGTCTTCTCAATCACAAGACCTTTAATCAAGAAGAAATAATTTGAAAATCGCAATGCAGTAATAGAACTAACGTTATGCAAATTTATCTTAGAATTCAATACCTATCTATACTTTTTCTTCTCTTCCAGATTCATATCAACAACAACCAGAAACATACAAATCATCTCCAAAAGCATCCAGCAACAACAACATCAAAATATACTTTAGAACTGCCCAACATCACCTAACTATCCAAATACGATTTTCCAACCAGCTATTTTTGTGTGCTTGATCATATAGCTTAGGAATACATTGGATTCACTCAATAAAATGAAGGGTGACAATTATTACATCCAAACAGTAGAAAAACCACCTAAAATGAGACTTCTTCACCATAAGAATCCTTTGAATTACAACCAACGAGGAGGAAAGAAGTAACACAATCTCTACGGACATTCTGGTGGTGAAACCACATTGAAATCTTACAGATATTAGCTTTGATGGTAGGGAAACTTTTAGAGAGGATTTATGACTATTTTTATGATTATTTGTGTGAAAAGAATCAAATAAAATGAAGGGAAATAAATTCTTATAAAGCTAAACCGACATAGGGGCTATGGGGCTAACCTTCACGTGTCTGCTTGTCCAGTCTCACAAAAAATGTTTATATCTCTCTATTCTGAAGTTCTATGATTGAATAGTTTAGTGCGTTGGAAAATAGACTCGCAAACGTTCAATTTGGTATACTTGGGGTCCTTCTAAAGCGCTACAGATTGTGTGAAAATCTTAAAGAGATTTAACCTAAAAATTTCAGAAAGTTTATCAAAAAAACTTACTCTAACTTTTGCAAACTTTTATTTCACAACTTTCTTGACTTCCAAAACATAACTTTCAATTATTATGCGACTATACTACATTATAAAACACCCTTATTAGAACATAAAACAACTCTTAGTGTATTGGTTAATTTAAAACTTTTGAATGGGTAGGGTGTTACTAGAGGCATTCTTTTACTCGAACTTGTTTAAGGGCATCCTTGACCCATAAATTTATTCTAATTCTTTGATTCTACAACACCTTTGCAACACTATTCTCGTGAAGTAATAAAAAATGTCATAGACACCTCATACACTCATTCCATGCTATGCATATTATGGAAAAGAACCACGGGGTCTCATAAAAACAATGATTGGACAAATTTCAGGGTTGCAACATACTCTGAATTCATGCATATTTTATCCTATAATGGGTGTCAATTGGTTATAAGATCACGTATATACAAGGTTAAATGTACAAGCATGGTATCTCGACTTCTAAGCAACTACTTTAGTTGACAATTTAACTACATCATTGAGTGGGGATAGACTGAATAAATTACCAAGCATTTTATATTCATCCTATTCATTAACTAAGAAATGTATATAGGTATATCCCTATCCCAGATACAAATCAACCCTAATTCTAGAGAATATCATGCTCCTTTTGTATAACGCTCTATCCCCTTATTCCTCTCATGAGTTCAATCATACAATAAGTTTATTTCAATGGTGGCGAGTCACAAAATACTAAATTAAGAACAAAAGAATAATTCATGCGATAACCAATGTCAATTCAATAAATTCCATAATGTACAATTATCTTGTAGCCACAACCCTAGAATATGGTAATTTAGCTACTCATAATGCGATTCTCAATTTTCAAGTATTTAATATTCATAAGACTAATCAATAAAAGTAAAGAGTAGGAATGAACTCTAAATTAGAAGAAATAGTTCTTAAAGTCATTGTTGACCAAAAGCTAGAAAAAGAATAATTATAATATAATCTGAGTCTATTTATAGTTTGGGAAAAGTCGGCAGAAAATTTGGACCCCGGTCCGCGACGCGCCAATGCTTCGTGAATTCATCTTTTCTTGAACTTCTCCCTCATATGTAGAGAGCATACACAATCTTCTGCCTCAACATCATCAGTGTGAGCAATAATTAATTCCCTCTCCATGACGCGTAGAGAATACGTAGCATAAGCCTTTATCACTTTGAACTTCCTTTTATCCTTTGACACTTTATCGTTTGTGCTTTCACGCTTAGACCCAATCTTCACTTTAGATACTATCGCTTTTGTGCCTTTTTACTTTTATTTCCCAACCTACAATTACTAATGAAATTGGTTACTCATAATGAAATAGCATCACTCAAATAGTATCACTAACAAAATAATTTGTCCTCAAACTTGGCTAAAGCATGTGTGTTATTTGGCTTCTAGGCATATAATTATGCCCAAGATCACCAACCTGCACATAGAGTTTTGTTCATCCTAAAAAAAGCCACATATCTACAGCGTTGGCCTAACTCAGTTATGAATAGCATTTGTGCTTCAGCTTCTTACTTTCAGGAATCTTTTATCAAGCCACAATAAGCATGTTTTCATTCACATCTGCCCTTGTCCATATTTTATACAGCACATGACTTTTAAAATTGACTCAACAACATTTAGTAACTCAACATTAAAACTTTATGCAAGCCATCAAATGTCACCTATCCTTCATAGAACAAGTGCCTCTCATGAAGAAAGTAGTCCAACCACTCAACTTATAAAAATTAGTATAAAGTATGCAGTTATCATCGTGGAGCAAATCTCACACTCACAATGAAAATTCATATGTATGGACATAGAACCATAGGTTTGCCCATTATGTATATCTCCACTAATTAAGCATGATTTGAAAAGAATCAAATAAAACTTTCATGAATTACCATGTTGGCTAGGGTACGAGTAGAAAAATAATATAATAGTGACTTATACTTCCCTATGCACTGTGTATTTTTAGACATCATCCCTTCTTTCTTTCTTTCTCTTTGTTTTCATCCCCTCTCCTTAACAATCTGTAACACCTCACAACTTATGAGGGAGAAAATTAATTTTGGGCTGAGGTTTGTGTCTACGCTTCCCATCTATGAAACGTAGAAGCTTCTACGGGCCATAGATGGCGACCGTAGGAAGTGGGGAAATAATTTTCTAAAATAAAGTCTCAGGGACCTTTTAAGGGTTCACAAGGATGGTCCGTCAACATATGTACATATCATAGGTAGATCTCATAGCTCAGTTCCAAACTTGGTGAAATTTTAAGGGGTAAAGTTTGTTTCTACGACTGGAATGTATAGGAAGACCTATGAGCAATACATGGGTTCCGTCAAAAGATGGTACAAATAATAGTTTTTCAATCTTTCAACGGTTGACCAGTACCATCTGTAGAAAGAACTATGGACCGTAGGTCCAAACTATAAGTCGAGTCCTGCAGTTATTTGTAATGGCTTTTGGGTCTTTTCCTAATTGTTTTAACACAATACTAAGTCATTTTACCTTCTACCCTAAGCCCTATATATTCATTTTAAACCCCCCAAATTACCCATTCATAACTCATTCTCCGAAATTCCTAAAACATGACAAAATTCATCCTTTCAAATTCTCTCAAGTCTAAGGAAGTAGAAGAAGAAGAGCTAGGGTTCCATTCAAGTCTCCAAATTCTCAATTTGTTTAGGCTTATAGGATCAAGGTCTGTGTATTTTCGATTCCCAAATTAAATTCTCAATTGATCAAATTAGGGTTTCAATTCAATAAATGTGGGTTTTTTTCCAATTATGATTGATTATGGTCAATTAAGTATTCTAATGTATGAATTGATGCTAATCCATAATATTTAGTTGAAATTGCATTGACCCATGTCGAAATTACGTTTTTCAATCATGATTTTGTGATGAACATATGAATATATGAACTATGAAATCATGAATAAATTCATGTGTTTATGAAATAATTATAAAGTATTTGGGGTTGCTTTGAAAGGAAAGTATAAATGATATTGTGAAAAGGTATTTATCACAAATGAATTCATATTGGCGAAATATTTTCTCCCATGTTGAAATATGTTCAAGGAGAAATTCTATGTTTTGATGTTGTAATATGTGGATTGGAATTGATCATTGCCTTTCCCTATATTAAATTACAATATGAATTTTATCTATTTAGTTGGGATTTAGTCTTAGAATCGAGAGAGCTCTGTGGGAGAGTCTTAATTAGGGTAGTATCTAGTACCAACCTATAGTCCGAAACTATATGCCCCCGTAGGATTGTCTTAAATGACCTAGCTAGTGGATCCATTTTAGCAAAAAATGAAATGTATGAAAACCTTGTCAAGTAGTTTCCCCTTCATTTTGTACAAGGGATATACTGGATTCTATGATATATCTCTCATTGTCTTATTATCTGTTAAAGCTAATATCCCATAAAATAATTATGTTTTCTTCAAAGTTTTTCTTATGTCCTTTATGTTAATACATTCACCATGCTTTCATGATTTTAATGTCATTTCTTCCTTCAAGCTTTTAAATGTTTTCAATGTGATCATGCCTACTCATTTTAAGTCATTAATACTATCATCGTTATGTTTATACATATTGCCTCATACTTAGTACATTCCATGTAATAATGTATACTTTTGCCTAGACTGTTTCACCAAATATATGGTCTGACTTTCACATCCCAAAGTACACCCTAGACGTGACATGAAACATAAGACTCCGAAAGGCCCTACACAAGCCACTAAGCATACATTAAACAAGATAATAGAGTTAAAAAGATGTTTGTATCGCAACGAGTTAGTTAAAAATGAAGAGGAAGTATAAATAGTCTCCAACCATCTATTACATAAAGAATGATTGGTAAGTAACCTATGAATCACATACAATATCTGAAAAGTAAAGACCACAAGCAATAAAAGGTTCGGTCCTTGGAACATGAAGACTCACCACTTCACAACAACTACTAAAGTGATCACTAGCCATGAGGATGCGAAATCAGAAACTGGACTCTACATTTTGGGAAACAACATACAAAAGAGTTTCTGTTAGTAGAAAAAATGTACCAAGTATGATAACAATGCATAAAAGTTATAAAATCATGCTAAAAGGACTTTTCATGACATGCAAAGACCAATTTAAAACATAAGGTAAGAGGTTAGAAGCATAATCATGATCAGGGTCAATGTAATTAAAAAATGTTGTTTGAACACACATGAGATACTTCTAAAAAAAACCTTAGTTCATCATTATTATGGGAGTTAGCCTTAACCGAAAAAGAGACCATGTGAGCTATAACATGGAATCATTTGTCTATCCCACACCAGAAAGAGATGTCCTTACTTGCGTAGGTAAGAACATAAACTTCTAGCTAAAGTGGATCCACTAGCTAATGTCTATCTAAGACAAACTTATGAGGGCAATAGTTATGGGACACAAGTAAGCGCCACTTGTCCCCTCGGTGCTAAGCATAATTCCCACAAAATAGTCATCAATCATATTCATCTTATCTTTAAAGGACATGGGTAATCGAATTTTGTATTATCATTATGGGACATGGGTAATCACCTCTAGTCTTATAATCCATGGAACGACACATCAATTAGCCAATCCAAGCTAATGTTCATTAGAATAGCTCCTAGTTATTTATTCATAGTTTAGTTGGGAAAACCTTTCAACTATAAGAATTCTTTATGTGAGAAACTCTTTCACAACAACAACAACAACATTGATGCTTCACTCTCAAAACAATCGTAATTCATTTTCATTAATTTCTTACGAACATGCATATCTTCATAATTCATCCTTCATAGTTCGAAACCCATATTGTATTATCATAGTCTAGAAAACATGGGTTAAGCATGTGTTTATTGGAATTCAACTCAAAAGCACGCAATTACTTCAATTCATGCATAAGAAAACATAAAACAATTAATTGGTTCAACACTGAAAGAAACATATGGCAATTGAATAAAGCCCTAATTTGATTCGGGAAATCTTATTTTACAAAATTTCGTATTTTAGGAACCCTATGGAGGAAAGAGCTCCATAGGTGAAGAATATCATACATTGATGCCAAAAGCTTGCAATTAATGGTAGATTTAGAGACTTGACCTTGAACCCTAGACTTCTTCTGCTTCCTTAGAGAGAGAAATATTTGGGAGGATGAACTTGATCAACTATTTGGAATTTAGGAGGATGAATTGAATTGGGTGATTTGGGGGTTTAAATTTTTTTATACAGTGCCTAGGGTAGACGGTAAAACGACATAGAATTTGGTTAAAGCATTTAGGAAAAATCCAAAAAGCCCTTTAAAATAACTGTCAAACCCTTACCGATTGTCTGACCTGTGGTCCATAGGTCCTACCACTCACAGTCTTGGTCTGCATTGGTAGGTTTAGAGACCACCATTTTTGGACCCTCAATGGTGGGACCCCATGCACAGTCTGTGATTCAACATGCCGTCTACGCACCACAATCATGGGTCCCAACTTTTGATCCTACAATTTCACTAAATTTGGGTCCCACCTACTAAAGCCTACCTACGACTCATGCAATGAATGAAAAACAGTACTGGTGAACTGTAAAAGAGTATTAAGACTGGACATTTTCTTAACTCATGAATTAGCTAACCAAGGTTCAACCTACAGTCCATGGTCCAACCTTGAACCTACGGACCATCAGTGGATATGTTGGAACTGGCACTAAAATTTTAGAAACCACAATTTTTTTCCATCTTTTTTGATTCCAAGGTGTTACAAAATCTACCTCGAAAACATTCATCCTCATATGAAACCCAAGACATCATAAGGGGGATAGGAACTAAATTTAACTGCCTAACATGAATAAAATCATGTAAATGCACATATTTGAGGAAGAAACATAAACTCCCATCTAAAGCAAGATATCATAAGGGGGATAGGAACTAAATGTTACAGGCCAACATGAATGAAATGACCTAAATGCACATATCTGAGGAAGACACATCAACTCCCAACTAAAGCATGTTTAGAACATCATTTCAGAAGGACTATATGCAACTCATACTCAAATGCACATAAACATGAAGAAATCAATAAAGTTAACACATTTTCTTGAAATTCATGCTTTTCATGAACATGCATAAATGGCGAATCATGGGAATGCCTAATACACATGAAACCAAAAGAGTAAACCATGAGGGAAAGAATAACCCAAGCTAGAGTAAGGAAAGAGGTAAAAAGATGAGAATAATGTCATATCATATCAGCCTCGGCCTCCTAAGTAGCACCTTGAACTAACTGATTCCTCCAAAGAAGCTACATCGAAGCAATTTCTTTATTTCTCAACTTTGGAACATGCATGTCCAAGAACTGGAACTTCTTCATAAGAAAGGCTATCCATTATGCCCAAAATCTGCACTAGTACTATAGATGTTGGATCACCAACACAATTCTTCAACAATGAGACATGGAAACCTTGATGCACCGATGCCAAGTCATTAGGCAATTCAAGTTCATAGGAAACTTTACCAATACATCTCAGAATCTTATATGAGCCCACATAATGAGGAGTTAGCTTCTCTTTATTTACAAATCTCATTGCACCCTTTATGGCTGAAATTTTAAAGTTGACGCCATTATTCACATCAAACTCAATATCTCTTCTTCTAACATCCGCATAGGACTTTTGTCGACTCTAAACCATTTTCAACCATTATCTAATAAGCAAAACTTTCTCCATAGCCTCGTGTACCAACTCAGGACCTATTAAAGCAACTTCACCCACTTCAAACCAACCTTTCGGAGATCTACACCACCTACCATATAGAGCCTCAAATTGAGCCACACCAATACTAAAGTGATAGCTATTATTATATGAAAATTTAATAAAAGGCAAGTAATCATCCCAATTCCCCTTGAAGTCAATTACACACACCCTCAACATATCTTCTAATGTTTGGATATTACGCTCCATTTTTCCATCAGTTTACGGATGAAAGGGCGTTCTAAGCTTAGCACAAGTTCTAAGACCCTTTTGAAAAGATTTTCCAAACTAAGAAGTGAATTGGGTACCACGATCATAGATAATGGACAAGGGCACTCCATGAAACCTTACCATTTTTGTCAAATAAAACATAGCATAATACTCCGATGAATTTGAAACCTTGATCGGAATGAAATAAGTTGATTGCATCTTACGATCTATTATAACCTAAATCAAGTCATGTTGCCACCAGGTGCGGGGTAAACCAACAATGAAGTCCATATTCAAGTGTTCCCACTTCTATGAAGGAACACTTATATCTTGGGACAAACCTTCCTGATTTTGATGCTAAACTTTTACTTGCTGACAATAAGGACATTTAACCACAAATTCCACAATATCCTAAATTATTCCATTCCACCAATAGACCTCTCGCAAGTCACGATACATCATGGTGTCTCCCGGGTCAATGGAATATTGAAAACTTTGGGCTTTCATAAAATCTTCTCTCTCAAGTCATCTATTGTCACGACTAATGAGTCCACAAATTGGAGTTATATTTTAATAGAAATTGTGTCCTCAAATGCCTATTTTATCTTAATATCTGATGAATACCCTTAAGTTTTAGGTATCTGAAGTTTGAAGGAAAGCATTGACACTGCATCACAAAAGGAACGAATAGGCTCACAAGAACAAAGAAATAAAGGCCCGAGGATCGCCGAGTCCACTTGGCAAGTAGTCGAGTCCTACTTAGCCTTTTGTTCCAGAGTGCTGAGCCATGAAGGAAATGATCAAGTCAGTGGAAAAAAAGAGCAGTCGGCACTCGCTGAGAAGTTTCGCAAAGCAGTACTGTATCACCCAATGACCTAGAGCACTACGATGCTAAAGAATGGTGCAAGATGGCAATGAACTACACCGAAAGGAAAATCATCGAGTTGATCGGTGATTCCGACTAATGACGTTGAATGATCCGCTATAGCATAAATCTGTGAAAACTATAAATAATAGCTAGAGTTATAGTTTTAAGAGTCGAACAATTATTATAATTTTCATATAGAATAGTACTTTTTGATATTTTAGCTCTAAGTTTGAGAGGGTTTTGAAGACTTGAAGTTCCAAAGGGTTTCATCTTCATTATTTGGATTTGGGTCTCTTTGATTCTAGAATCTTAGCCTTTATCAAGACTTAAATCTTCATACCCATTGGAATGCAAGCTAAATTTGGTATAAATTTCTTTCTCTTATAAATGTGTGGCTAAAACCCCCAATTATTATTGTGTGATTTAGTGAATATAGGTTAAGATAATTGTTGGGTCTTGCTTGCTGATAGTTTAATCATAGTTTAATTGTAATTTCGTTTAGTAGTTGTGGATGAATTTAATGAATTTGTAGTTGCAAATGCATGTTTATTTATGTGGTTTCGACTTGCTTGAGAGAGAGGTCGTAAAAACAAAATTACTAAATTGATGGCCAGTGTAGTGGGTCGACATGAGGCTGAGCTCGAGAGAGTGAACCCTAGTGCCCTGTCCACACACTCAGCTCGAGAGAGTTAGTGGGTTAAGGCATAAGCTAGTCTTCATACGACAAGGGGGTATCCGAGAGGAACACATTTGAAATGGGGTAAGTTGCTCGAAAGAGAGCTTATCCCCCTTAAAGATTAGCCTATTCAAATTATCCTATGAATCTTCTATTGAAAGCATGCATCCAATAATCTAACTTAACCCGTATTCTCGTTACATCCCAAGGATCCCCTCTCACTACTTAGAAATCCTTGTTTATTTTGCTATTTTTACTCAGTTGTGACCAAACCCCCATTTGATTTTTGACGCTTCCGTCACCCTTTAATTTACAATGTTTTTAATCATTAATGTCTTTACTTACGACTAGTTAGAAGTAAATCTTATTTTTCTGTTAATTCTCGAAACCACTCCCTTTGGAATGATCCCAACCCTTAGTTGGGTTACAAATTTATTGTACGATTGTAGACACTTGCATTGGAAATTGTGTCTTGATTACGGAAACATCAAAATGGTGTTGCTGCTTAAGAATTCTTATATTAGTAGAATTTTTGTTCTTCATAGTTGTAGTCTACTCACCTAATTTTTAGTTTTGTTTTGTTTGCTGTGTGAATATTTAAGAAAGCATGAGTGTTAATGGTAGCAATGGTTTCCAGGTAGGCCACCAAGATGACATTGGAAATCTCAATGATGTCCAAGAGCCCGACATCAATGGCCCCCTTCTCATGGAGGTGTTGGAGCCATCTGTTTACCCCCAGCTGAGGGAAATACAGTGTTCCACATAACGAGCACCATGTTGCAACTCTTGCAACTGAAGGGAATTTTGAGCGGACCAGCTTATAAGGATCCTCAGGAGTATCTTCAAAACTTTGTAGATGTGTGCGGACCATTCTCATTCAAAAATATATCTCAGGAATCGATCCGATTGAAACTATTCCCTATCTCATTGATGGGAGAGGCGTGCAAGTGGCTAGCTGAGCTACCACGTGAATCCATTAGTTCTTGGAAGGAGTTGGTAACTGTATTTCAAGTGCGATTTTTGCTTCCCTCGAAGATGATGTCACTACGGGATAGCATCTAGAGATTTCAACATATAGAAGGAGAGCCTCTGCACAAAACTTGACTAAGGTTCAAAAAGTTGGTGTTGCAATGCCCAACCCACGATTTGCCGGACAACATACTACTTCAATACTTTTATCGAAGTTTGGATTCGGTAAACAATGTTTTCGCTGACCAACTATCTCCTGGAGGCTTAATGCAGCTGCCATATGTAGTTGCAGCCCAACTTTTAGATGGAATGACAACCATCAACAGAGCATGGTACACTTGCGAGGACTAAGTATCCCCTCTCACATTAAAGCTATCTAAGCTAATTGAAAAAGGTAATGAGAGAGACCAAAACATGGCCAAAATCATGACATAACTTGATATTCTATCCAAAAATATCATCAGGGCTTGTGCCCATAGTGTCAACACTATGGGGTCGGAAGTGCAAATCCTAAAGAGATGAAATTTGAAGTCCTATATAATGAGGAGGTAAATTTTCTAGCAAATCAAGGTAGGGGCTATTGTTCAAACTACCCAAGGAAGGGTGGTACCCAAGCCTGGGCTAGAGACGAAGGCTGGAAGGACAGATATCGTGAATGGAGAGACTGAAATCCAAACTAGAAAGATGGGGAGGAGAATAGATATGTGCCTCCTCATGAGCGCCAGAAGCCCAAGGATTCGAAAGGTGATAGGTCTGAGGATGTGCTCTCGTGTGTCCTCAACAAAGTTGAAGGATTAGACAAAATGTTGAAAGGCATGAAAGAAGATGTTTCTACCCTTAGCCAGACTGTCACCTCCCATTCTGTTTCAATCAAGCAGTTGGAGACCCAAATGGGTCATATCTCGTCTTACCTAAATCTTAGATAGCAAGGGGGTTTGCCTGGTGATACTATGACTAACCCCAAGAGCAATGTTTGAAGGTGGACTTGTGTGGTACCGCGACATTAACCAAGGCACTGTTTGGGAGGCAACCCAAAACCCTTTTAATTGTTTTTTAATTTCTTGATAAAATAATGGTGTGTTGTTTGTACAGGTTAAAGTATGAGAAGTGTTCGAAAAAGTGAAGGATGGCAAGCAATAGATCCAGTCGGTGATTCGTCGAAAGGGTCGGCGAATCCGAACTTATCCATCGTGTGACTTAAAGATACTATAAACATTGTAGTTTGTAAAACTCGGTGAGATTTTGAAATTATGGGTGAATCGCCGACCATGTCAGTGGTCATGATAGAGACCGCTGTTTGGAATCCCCCAAAAATCAGTGGTTCTGTAAATTTTGGCGAATAAACTAAGTAGTCGGCGTTCCACTAAGTGAGTAGGCGAGCTTGACTAATGTCGCTGAGTGGGTGAAAACTTGATGATTTTTGCAAGCAAAAGGTTTAAAAGTTTCAACTTCATTCACTTTCCCTCACTTTTTTATTTGTCAAAACTCACACCTGCACTCTAGTTTCTATATTTCTTAAACTTTTAGAGCATTTTTTGTTATTGAATTATGCTCGGACTTAGATTACATTGCCGCTTATCATTTCAATCCTCTCCTTAGCAACACAGAAGGTTAGTTCTCTATGCTCCAAGTTAATTTATCATAAACTATACTCATTTGCAATATCATGATCTGGTTTCAGTGTTCTACTCCTCCCTGAGAGGATTAGACTGTTTACATTGATGATTTAATTTGATATCCTTGCTAGGGTAGTTCTGACTGCTAAATTCCCATAATTGCATGCCTTAAACTAGATTAAAATTCGAGGGGTTTTGTTTGGGTATTATGGATCCTACCTTAATTGTGATGGTGCATGCTTTGATTTCGTTTTCAGGGGTTGCAGGGCTAATTTTGAGAATTTGGATCAAAAGTAGGCATGTTGGGTCATTCGGCGAGCTGTGACGAGCTCGCCAAACTATTCTATAGTTCTCTTACATACCCTATCTTGCCCTTATTATCATGCTTTATTTGTTGTGGCGTCTGTAACATTCGGTGAGAAGTATGAGGTCACCAAGAGCACTCGACGACTCGCCAAAAATCTTCTTATTCGCGCTTTTTCTGCACCACTAACTCATTTTGCACTGTGACCTTCGACGGATTATCGGTGGCTCACTAATGTATTTGGCAACACGCCGGATGGACTATTTAGTATTTTTTGCAGCTGAATGTCTTTGTTTTGGTTGTAAAATATGTTCTAACATTATCTCAAGACTTTGCAGACATGGCTAGAACAAAAGTTGTAGGAAGAAACATGCCACCTAGACACATAAGGGAACAAAAGTTCAGAAGAACTACAAGGAGCGAGAGCAAGACAGCTAGTTCGAGAAGAAGGATGCCCATTAACCCTAATGTCCCTTTATGGGCTCGAGAGTTCAACAATGCGATACACACATTTGTGGTAGCTCACGATTTGGACAATATGATCGAGGATAATATCGTTGCAGAAGTTAAAGCAAAGTGAAAATAAAAAGAGAACTAGAAGAAAAATGACAACATTTCGAGAAATAATGCCTAGACAGATAGAGAGACTGCTTAGACAGGATCCCTTCATTACCTCCCTCTCTATCTTTCTTTAATTATCATTTTGGATATTTTGTCGTGTGCATATGAGGACAAATGCTTTTTAATTATGGTGGGGTGAGGCCCACACCTTTTGTGTTGATAGTCATGTTTTGTTTATATTTGGGTTGTACTGTTTAAAATTGTGTTGATATTGCTTTTCTGTGGATGTTTGAGCTTATGGCTCCTATTTTATATTGCAAAATGATTTTGAGCCGTTCAAAATTTTTTTTACCACCTCTCGTGTGTGAATGTGGTTGTTCTTTTGCAACATTTAACTCTCGGTTCCAATCAATACCGATGACTTGAATAGTGCTCTCAATCGAACAAACATGAATGTGCAGCTACAATGAGGCCAAATGAAGTTGCATAGACAATATGTGAACTCTTTGCATCTCATTATGACTAGCCTAGTTTCGAATCAATTCTCTTATGATGATTATTGCACACTAGCGAAAGTGTGGAGTCTTGTTTGACTGTAGTGTCAATGCCTAGTATGATGAGCTTACTTAGAATCATGTATGATAGATCCTACAATTTGCCCCGTTGGTCCGGTCAACTATGTGATGCTATCTCTTTGTATGATATTAGGAAAATTCTATGAGTGTGAGCCAATTTGACGTATATCTCTTTTGTGACTTACCCTGTGAGTGTGTGATTCTCTTTTGAACACCCTTGAGCCTTACCCTTGTTAGGAAGAAACTCGATGAAAGCTAGACCTTTCTTAATCCATTACCTATAATCCTCTTGAATTGTGGTTAATTGAATAACCAACTTAGGCCAAAAGCCTAAGTTGGGGGTGTAGTGAAATGATAAGGGCAAGTAAAGAACTGCAAGGAAAGTCTCCTTTAACCCATGGTGTTGAGAAAAATGGAACCCTTCCATATTTTTTTTAAAAAAAAAAGAAAGAGAAAATGAGAGAGAAAAAGAAAAAGAATGAAAGAAGAAAGTTGTAGAATAAAGTACAAAGGAAATGGGATTCCCAAACAATCCATGGAAAGTGAATAATTGGCTGACTTATGATAACTAAAGAGAATGATGAAGGAAAAGGAAAAGAGGTGTTGTGAACACCATATTTCATGAGGATAAAAGTCAGTGAGCCTAAATGACCATACCTTTGCACTCAGCCCCATTACAATCCTTGGAAAGTCCTTTATGATCTTGAGTGAGCTGAAACAAATGTTGATTGGAAAATACGGCCAAACCTATGGGTGAAAGCATGCATTGTGTTCATCTTTGTGAGTGTGAGTGTTGTATCTGATTCCGATGCTTTATACTGCAAACCATTGTGTGAATATGGAGTCATTCCTTGTATGAGGGCATTTGAATTGTTTGGGTGAGCTCGAACTTGCATTTGAAGCAAGTATTGTGAGCATGAGGCTCTTTGATATTGGTGAGTTACAACTTAAATCTTTGAGTGCACATTTGATCTTTGCATAAGTAAATTGAGTCTTGTGTAGCACTATTCGAGATACCTTTTTTGAATCGCTGAGCTTGAGTTTGCTTGAGGAGAAGCAAAAGTTTAAGCTGGGGGTGTTGATGAGTCCACAAATTGGACTCATTTAGGGCTATATTTTAATAAAAATTATGTCCTCAAATGCTTATTTTATCTCAATATCTGAAGAAAATCCTTAAGTTTCAGGTATTTGGAGTTTGAAGGAAAGCATGGACAATACGTTGCAAAAAGGAACGAAAACGCTGAAAACAATGAAGAAATGAAGGCCTAAGGATCGCCAAATCAACTTGGTTAGTCACTAAAGGGTCCTACTTCTCCTTTTCTTCCAGTGTGTTGAGCCCTGAAGAAAAGGATCAAGTCGGTGGAAAAAAGGAGCACTCGACGCATCGCTGATAAGTTTTGCAAAGTAGTATCACGTCATCCAATGACCCAGAGTATGATGATGCTGAAGGATGGTGCAAGACGGTGATGAACTACACCAAAAGGCGAATAGCAGAGTTGATCAGCGATTCTGACAAACGACACTGAATGATCCGCTGCAGCATAAATCTGTGAAAACTATAAATACTAGTTAGAGTTATAGTTTTAAGAGACGAACAATTATTATAATTTTCGTATAGAATAGTAATTTTTGATATTTTAGATCTAAGTTTGGACGGTTTTGAAGACTTGAAGTTCCAAAGGGTTTCATCTTCAAGATTTGAATTTGGGTCTCTTGGATTTTTCAATCTTGGCCTGTATGAAGATTTAAATCTTCATACCCATTTGATTTGAAGCTCAATTTGGTATAAATTTCTATCGCTTATACGTGTGTGGCTAAAATTCCAATTTTTGGGGTGTGATTTAGTAACCATGGGTTAAGATAATTGTTGGGTCTTGCTTGCTAATAGTTTAATCGTAGTTTAATTGTGATTTCGTTTAGTAGTTGTGGATGAATTTAATGAATTTGTAGTTGCAAATGCAGGTTTATATATGTGTTTTCTACTTGCTCAGCAGAGAGGTCGTAAAACTAAAACTACTAAATTGATGGCCGGTGGGAGTGGGTCGACATGAGGTTCAGCTCGAGAGAGTGAGTGGGTTAAGGCGTAGGCTGGTTTTCATGCAGCAAGATGGTGTCCGAGAGGAACACATTTGAAATGGGGTAAGTTGCTCGAGAGAGAACTTATCCCCCTTAAATTTTAGCCTAATCAAAATTATCCTATGAATCTTCTATTGAAAGCTTGTACCCTGTAATCTAGCTTAATCCGTATTCCCATCACATCTGGAGGATCACCTCTCATTACTTGTAAATCCTTGTTTATTTTGTTGTTTTTATTCACTTGTGACAAAACCCCTATTTCATACTTGACGTTTGCATCACCCTTTAATTTACAATGTTTTTAATCGTTAATGTCTTTAGCTACAACTAATTAGAACTAAATTTTATTTTTCTATTATTTTTCAAAACCACTCCCTTGGGAACAATCCCAACCCTTGGTTTGGTTACTAAACAATTGTACGATCGTAGACACTTGCATTAGAAGTTGTGTCTTGATTACGCAAACATCAACGAGCCAAGGGTACCCCCTATATGTAACATGGCATATAAGAACCCGAGAGGCCTCATATAAGCAAGTTAGCTTTAATAGTTAAGATAACAGAAAATGGATAAGATTTAAAATATTTCAAACATAACCAAAGGTTTGTAAAACAAAGTGGAAGTCTAATACACTTGTCTCCAAAACCATATAATACAATAGAATCTTAGGACACAGCCCATAAAGCAACGTTCAAAACTAAAATGAATAGAGCATAAGGAAGTAGTGGCCATATCCACGGATGAATGAGGACTCACCAATCTTTAACTCCTCTTCTAGTAGAAATCCTAGCCACGAGGATGAGAGTTGGGAACGCCAGACCCTACATTTTGATTAGAAATGTAGGCAAGAATATACGTTAGTATAAAAATGTTTTAAATAAAATAGCTTACAAAAACATAACATAAGGGTTAGAAAACATAAGTCTTAAAGCATAATCAATGCACATAATAAATGTTTTCACATATAAGGGGTAGTTCTTGAAGTAACCTCAATTCATACTTAATCAAGACATGGGTAATCCGCTACTAGTCTTAATTATTATAAAAGGCAAACTCAAGAAACAATCAAAGCTCATCACCTATCATAACATATTCTAACTTATCTTTTAAGGACATGGGGAATCTCTTCTAGCCTTACTATAAAGGAACATGGGTAATCACCTCTAGCCTTTCTTACCTTGAGATCGTGGGTAGTCACCTCTTGTCCCTCTTACTATTGGATCAAGGGTAGTCACTTCTTGTACAACATACTTTAGGATCATCGATTATCCCCTCTTGTCCTTACTATCATAGGACATGGGTACTTGCCTCTTGTCTTTTACCTAAGATCATGGGTACTCGCATATAGTCCGCATCTAAGTAATATTGGTAATCGCCTCATATTATTCTCCTTAGAGGTCATAGGAAATCACCTCTTGCCTCATCATATTCATAGTTCCTAAGCTCAGATTCATTTAAGGTAAGCAATCCTTTCAACCTAGAATCATTCTATGTGATAAATCCTTTCACATACATACATACGAAAATCACGTGGGAAATATCCCTTACACAACAATTACACCAATAATCAACTTCACTCTCAAATAAATTCATATAATATTGATCACATATGCTTGAATCTCAAAGAAATTCATAATGTACCTTACTTATCCTATAAGAATACACAAAAATCCATAAATTCTCCTTTCACAAATTGAAACTCATTTACATCAATTTCATCTTAGAAACATGGGTTATGCATCGGTACATGAATATTCATTATGAAAAGCATAGAATCCTCTCAATTCATTCATAAACAATCATAATCCAATCAATTGAATCAACATTCATAAAGACACATAACTTAGAAGAAAACCCTAACTCAAATTGGGGAATTTCTACTTTTCAATTAGGGAACTTAAGGTATCCACGGATTCTAGGATTCCATGGATGAAAAAGCTATCATACCATTCTATCAAAGCCCACAAACAATTGGAGAATGGAGACTTGACCTTGAGCCCTAGCTTGTACCCTTCTTCTTCTTCAAGTTTCTTGAGAGAGAAATATTTTAGAGAGGAAGAACCTATTTCTTTTTGGTGAATTTAAGAGAATGACTTGAATGGATTTAATTTGAGGAAAAACACTTATATAAGGTCCTAGGCATGGGTAAAACGACATAGCTTTTTTTTAAAGAAACCTAGAAAAGACCTAACTATCCGTTAATTAAAATTGCCGAAGCCCCCATCACGAAGCTCTTCACGAGTCATCAAGGACCACATGACCTGTACTGGTATCCGTGGTTCTCGACCCGTATCATGGGTTGCCACTCCCAATCCCCTCCTTCACCATATCCCTTCTCACAGCCCAATAAGGCCTTAACGAGCCGTCTATTAGCTTGTGTGGAGGGTCTGCCTTCGTGAGCTCCCTGCCTAGTCCTACACGAGCACCATCCCAAGTTGTGTTGCCCTTCATGAGGTGCATAAGGGCTCTTGGGAAGAGAAGCCATCTTGGAAGCACCACAACAGGTTGTGGTACCCTTCACTGCCCGTGAAGGGCTCCATGAAGGGTGCCTTGGCTCTGTGGAGGGCTAGTGACCTCCCACTTAACTCTTTTCTTATCCCACTATATCCCAAGGTATTAAATTATCTCCCACTTTGGAACATTTGTCCTCAAATAGGATTCTAGGCATATCTTGAAAGACACAACTCAAAACTAGCAGCCAATCATGCATGTAATCTCATCTAAATGCATATGAGCGAGGATGTCACGACCTAGGGGTACGCCAAGATGTAACATGGTGTATAGACCCGGAAGGACTCCATACATGCCACTTAGCTCTCATAATATAAAAAATAGAGCAATATGAGTAAAACAATAGTCCAAGTTAAAAACATTTTATAAATGATAATCGGAAGTCTAAAACACTTGTCTCGTCATAGCTATCTAATACAATAGAATGAAATTGGGCCTAGCCCTTAAATCATGTTCAACAGAGAAAATACATGAAAGGAAGTGAAACAATAGAACTCCATCCTCAAAGCATGAGGAATCACCAAAGCTTGGAAGTATATCAAAGCAACCTCTAGCCACAAAAGTGAGTACCCTAACTGCCTACATTAGGGGAAATGTAGGCAAGAGTATGCGTTAGTACAAAAAAATGTACCAAGTATGATAGTTATGCATAAAAAATCTAAATCATGTTAAAAAGGGACATTTTATTTCATCATATGCAATTGACCAAGCTAAAAAAAGATATAAAAGAGTTAGAAAACATTAGTCATAAATCATGGTCAATGTAAGCTAACCTCATCTTTACAACATTTGAACTAATATGTGATACTTTTTGAAGTAACCTTAGTTCATTATTACATTTGGGGAATTAGCCTTAACTGACATAGAGACCACGTGAGCTATAACATGATCACCTAGTGTCTCTCACACCGAAAAGGGGATGTCCTACTTGCCATAATAGAACCATGAACTTCTAGCTTAAGTGGTTCCACTAGCTAATCAACCTACGGGGGCACATAGTTAAAGGAAAAGTACATTGCTACTAAAAGCCCGACCTCTACTAATGGGAGAGCTTCCATCTCATGAGATTGCTTCTAGAAACCCGGCCTCTACTATGGGAGAGATTTTATTTCATCAACAATATCCACTAGGTGCTAAGCGTAAATCCCATGGAATAGTCATTTTTTACTTGACTTCATTAATCATGGAACCCTTGGACAACGAAGCCAAGCTAGTTCATTAGGATAGCTCGTTAGTTTTGATTCAATTAGGTGAGAAAGCCTTTAAACCCAAGAATCCATTCAATGTGAGAAAACCTTTCACATCATGATATTATGTTTTTATGAGAATATCCCTTCACAACACAACATCATCATGGACACTTTACTCTTGAAGTACCTTCAAAACATTTTCATAGATTTTATAAAACAATGCATAGGTCCATAATTCACCTCTTGAGGTTCAAAACCCATTTTCAATCATCAATACTTTAGAAAACATGTGTTAGATATGAATTTCATTAAAAATTCATGTAAAGCTTTCAATACATGCTTAATTTCATAAAACTCATCCTAGAAGATCAAAATCCCATATTGTATGAATCATAACTTTAAAACACAGGGATTACTTATAGGTTCATGGGGAAATCATCATATTTCATCAATTCATGCATAAAGGATCATAATTAAATCATTTAAATCAATAATGAAAGGAACCCGTGACAATTGAAGAAAACCCTAACTTAATTGGGGAATTCAAATCTTTGAAATTGAGGAATTTGGGAACTCCGTAGATGAAAGCATTACATGGATAAAAACTATCATACCTTGAATCCAAAAGCTACCCTTGAATGGATGAATTGAGACCTTGACTTGAAACTGTAGGTTGAATCTTCTTCTTCTTCAAGTTTCTAGAAAGTGAAATATTTAGAGAAGAGATTTGGTTTTCTTTTGTGAATTTTGAAGAATGAAGTGAATGGGTTAATTTAAAGGTTGAAAAAGCCTATATAGGGGTCTTAGTGAAGGGTAAAATGACGTAGTGTAGGAACTAATTAATTAGGAAAAGATCCAACTCTCCCTGAAAAATAATTGTCAGTTGTGACCCATAAATCACCACCGACGCATCGTCCTGAAAGAGCGTCGTTGGTGGTCAGAGACTTTTTTCCAAACCTACGACTCCTGGACCTTGAGGTGTGGAGCCATTAATGGTCTGTGGGTCCAATCGTGGCTTATGTCCTAGGCTGACTCTTGGTGGCCATTCCACGGACCCGCTGGCTGGCCTGCGTGGATGGCACATGTAAGTTTTGAAATTTTATCTCCCACAAATCACCACCGACGCACCGTCCTGAAAGATCATCATTGGTGGTCAGAGACTTTTTTTCAGACCTACCACTCCTGGACCTTGAGGTGTGGACCCATCAATGGTCTGTGGGTCTAGTCGTGGTTCATGTCCTAGGCTGACTCTTGGTGGCCATTCCACGGACCCGCTGGCTGGCCTGCGTGGATGGCACATGTATGTTCTGAAATTTTATCTAGGCTTCCCTCTTTTGAATATGGGGTTCTATAATATGTCCTCTTTGGGACCATTTGTCCTCGAATGCGATTCAAACTGGTTCAAAAAGTGTAGGAGAGGAACTAACAACCCAATCTGCAACGCAATCCATAAAACCTAGGAGGAACTATTAACTCCAAGCTAGGACGTTGTCAAAACATCAAGAGGGGTGAAACTAACTCTATTAGCCCACTATGCCTGCAATACACATAAAAAAGGAGGAAACATCAACTCCAAGCTAATCATACTCAAATGCATTATGAGGAAGTAGGAACTACATCTAACAACAAAATATGCATGAACTTTTAATATTTATCATGTTCAAGGAGGAACTACCTTCTCCAAGCTAAAAGCATGCTGAACACAATCTCATGGAACTCATATGCAATTCACTCTGAAAAAGCATATCTAAAGCATGTTCATCAATTCATCTCATGAAGTCTATAGGCAACTCATACTCAATGCACAACAACATAAGGAAAATCAAACATGTAAACTCATTTTGTTTCAAAACACAAGTTTTCATGAACCTACATCACACAAGGAAATCATGAAAACACATAAAAACACATAACTGCCAAAACAAGGGCAAACTAAGAGGAACTCATTACCATCTAAAGTAGGAGTAGAAGGAAAAAAATGAGGATATCGGGACATCATATCGGCCTCGGCCTCCCATGTAGCACCCTCAACTAACTGATTCCTCCACAACATATTCACGGAAGCAATTTCCTTGTTTCTCAACTTCTTGACTTACCGATCCAAAATCTCAACCGAAACTTCCCCATAGGAGAGACTTTCATCAAATCCCAACCCTTCCAGGGGAACTATGGATCTTGGATCACCAACACATTTCTTCTACATAGAGACATGGAAAACAAGATGCACTGATCCCAACTGATTTGGAATGTCTAACTTATACGCAACCTTACCAATACTCCTCCAAATTTGATATGTGTCAACATATTGGGAACTAAGCTTCCCCTTCTTGCCAAACCTCATTACACTCCTCATAGAAGATATTTTCTAATTAACCCAATCGTTAACATCAAACGCTAGATCAATTCTCAAATCGGCATAGGATTTTCTCCGACATTGAGCCATTTTCAACTTTTCCCTTATAAGCCGAACTTTCTCCATGGCCTCTTCTACCAATTCTGGACCTATTAGGGCAACTTAACCCACCTCAAACTAAACTATGGGAGATCTACACCTTATTCCATATAAAGCCTCAAATGGAGACATGTTGATACTTGAGTGATAACTATTGTTATACGCAAACTAAATCAATGGCAAATGGTCATCCCAATTGCCCTTAAAATCAATCACGCATGCCCTTAACATATCTTAGAAAGTTTGGATAGTACGCTCCACCTGCCCATCAGTTTGGGCGTGAAAACCCATGCTAAGCTTAACCATAGTGCCAAGACCCTTTTGGAAGGACTTACAAAACTGAGAAGTGAACTGGGTACCACGATAAAAAATAATGGACAAAGGCAGCCCAAGCAACCTTTCTATTTCTCTCAAGTACAACTTGGCATAGTCCTCCTCCGAATAAAAAACCTTGACGAGAAGGAAATGAGTCGGTTTTGTCATCCAATCTACTATCACTCAAATATAGTTATGTCGTCGCCTGGTGCGAGGCAAACCAACAATAAAGTCCATATTCAACTCTTCCCACTTCGATGTAGGAATGCTAATATCTTGGGACAAACCTCTCGGTTTCTTATGTTCAACATTGACTTGTTGGCAATTTAGGCATTTTGCCACAAATCCCACAGTATCCTTCTTCATCCCATTCCACCAATAGACCTCCCATAAATCACACTATATCTAGGTAGCTCCCGGGTGAATGGAATACTGCAAACTATGGGCTTCTGTTAAAATTTGTTCCCTCAAGTCATCCATATTTGGAACACAAAAATGACCTTGGTAGCTAAGTACACCATCTGCTCCTTGGAAAAAGCCTCAATGGATTTCTTAAGCACCTTCTTTTTCAATTCTACCAAAATTGGATCGAAACCTTGCTTGGCTTTCAAATCCACCACAATTGACAATTCAGAACCATTATGAACCATAACACCAACCTTGGTGGAGTCCACTAGCTGAACATCTAATCGAGCCAATCTATGAACATCTCAAACCAAATCTTTATTTTCTTCTTCAATATGAGCAACACTACCCATGGACAACCGACTAAGAGCATCTGCTACCAGATTAGCTTTATCAGGATGATAAAGGACACTTAAGTCGTAGTCCTTCAATAACTCCAGCCACCTTCTGTGGTGAATAGTCAAATCTTTTTTATTAAACACATATTGCAAACTTTTTTGGTCAGTAAACACATCTACATGTACTCCATACAAATACTGTCTCCAAATCATTAAGGCAAAAACTACCGCCTCTAACTCAAGGTCGTGAGTAGGATAATTCTTCTCAGGGATTTTAAGTTGCCTGAGGCATAAGCAATAACTTTCCCATTTTGCATAAGCACACACCCTAGCTAGATACTCGAGACATCACAATAAACCACAAAACCATTTGTTCATTCTGGTAAGGTCAACACCGAAATGGAAGAAAGTTTATCATTCAACTCTTGAAAACTCTTCTCACACCCTTCGTACCATATAAACTTAGCCTTCTTTTGAGTCAAAGCCGTCAAAGGAGAGGAAATTGAATAGAATCCCTTAACAAACCTTCTATAGTAACTCGCTAAACGAAAGAAACTTCTAATATCTCAAAGAGTTAGAGATCTACGCCAACTCTTGACCACATCCGTCATCTTAGGGTCTATCTCAATATCCTTAATCGAATCAATATGACCAAGGAAAGCTACAAACCTTAACTAAAATTCACATTTGCTAAACTTTGCAAAAAGTTGTTGGTCCTTAAGAATTTGCAACACAATCCTGAAATGATCACTATGCTTATCCTCACTCCTTGAGTAGATCAAAATATCAACAATGAAAACAATCCCAAACATATCAAGGTATTGTCTAAACACCCTATTAATCAAGTCCATAAATAGCGCGGGAGCATTAGTCAACCCAAACGACATTACCAAAAACACATAATGACTGTACTAAGTTTGAAAAGTCGTCTTAGGAATGTCACCATCTTTCACCCTCAATTGGTGATAACTCGATCGGAGATCAATCTTAGAGAAATAACTTGCTCCTTGAAGTTGGTCACATAAATCATATATATTGGGAAGAGGATACTTTTTCTTGATGGTCACCTTGTTCAACTATTGATAATCAATACACATATGAAGGTCACCATATTTCTTTCAAACAAACAGAACTAGAACACCCAATGGAGAGATACTTAGTCGGATGAAACCCTTATCCAATAAGTCCTTCAACTGTTCTTTCAACTCCTTAAGATATGTGGGGCCATACTGTAAGGATGAATAGAAATAAGTTGCATATTTGGGAGAAGGTTAATACCAAAGTTGAAATCATGTGGAAACAATTTTGGAAACTTATTAGCAATGCGGACCGACTCGAGAGAAGGGTTTTCAGAATCTACATCCCTCACCTTAACTAAATGGTAAAAGCAACCCTTTGAAATCATCTTTCTAGCTTTTAGATAAGAGGCAAACTAACCCTTAGGCATAGAATTTTTCCCCTTCCATTCTAGGATAGGCCTATTTGGGAACTGAAACTTGACTACACGAGTTCTACAATCAATAGAAGCATAATATGAGTACAGCCAATCCATACCCAAGATAATATAAATTATAGCATATCAAGCTCTACCAAGTCAACAAGAGTAACTCTATGGGACAATAAACGAGACAATTTCTGTAGACCCTCTTAGCGAAAATAGAGTCATCAACATCAGCAAAGACAGAAAAAGGCTCTCACAACACATCCATAAGACCATAAACCTCATAGCTACGTATGGCATTACAAAAGACAAGGTAGAACCGGTATCAAGTAAAGCATAAACATCAAGTTGGAAAACTTTCAATATACCGGTAACCACATCTGGAGAATCGTCTCGTTCAATACAAGTTTGAAGTGCATAAAATCAGTTTTCTTAGGAGCATTAGAACCCACACAACTAGTAGTAGCTTGCTTTCCTCTCTTCTTTTAGCCATAAGCATCAGGAAATCCCTCATTTTGTGACTACTCTTACCACAACCGAAGCAACCATCTGTGCTGGCTAGGCATTTATAATCGTGCTGCCTACTACACTTAACACAATTAGACCTAGGCAATAAAGATACACTACCATTACCTCCTTTAGACTTATGGTTAAACACCATAGAGCACTGAAGGAACCTTAACCGAGAAATCTTTGTCAGAATCTTGGACAACCTTGTCCATCGGACCTTACATTAGACCTTTTTACCTCTCTAGAACTTTTCTTGAGTTTATCCTCCTTAATTAGTTGTTAATGTACTATGAGATGAGGGATGTCCATGTCATTGATGATCATTGCAGTTCGGCACATTTAACCACTATTTCAGCACACTTGAAACAAACGTACTCATCTTAGCCCTTGAATCGACAACCATTGATGTAGCATACTTAGAAAATTGAGTAAAGTTTAGAAATTATTCCCTCACACTTTTAATTCCTTGTCGAAGGTTAATGAACTCAAGAACCTTAACGTCCCTCATCTCAATGGGAAAGAACCTATCAGGAAATGTGGCCTTAAACTTCTCCCAATCAATAGGACCCGCATATTTTGGTCTTCCTTCTTTCCATTGGTTGTACCCTATTTGAGCCACACCTTTTAATTGGTAAGTGGCCAACTCCACCTTTTCCACCACTATAACTGTCATGATCATCAAAACCTTATAGACCATATCAATAAATTCTTAAGGATCTTCCTCAACATTTGAACCATGAAACTCTGGAGGATTCATCTTTTTAATGTCCCTTACTCTTGAAGCCGCCGTACGCACATTTAGGTTTACGGGAACTGCTATCTCTCTCTTGGTATGGACCGTCATGGATTTAGCTAATACTTGAAAATCAGCCCTAAACTCCACATTCGACACTTGCTTGGCTAAAGGATCGATCGAAAGTTGAGGAACTTGGGGAAGAGCTTCGTGTTCCGCATTCTCCCTCACATTCCTTCTAGTGTAAACCCTTTGAGTTGCCATATCTTGAAGAACATAGAATAAGGATTAGAAGAGAGACCTTATAGAGTTAAACTTTATTGTACGACTTAAGAGTAATGAAAGAAGTGGAGTTTCCCAATCATCTTGTAGCCTCTCATTCATAAATATGGTGCGCTTCACACTCATGAACAAAACTCTACTAGACGTGGCATATGAGACATCCTAGGACCATTCTAAATCTTGTGCTCTGATTACCAAGTTTTGCACGACCCAGGGGTACTCCCTAGATGTAACATGACATATGGAACCCGAAGTACTCCTTACAAGACACTTAGCTCGTATAACATAAGAAATAGAACAATAAGAGTAAAATAATAGTACAAGTCCAAAACATTTTATAAACGAAAAGTAGAAGTCTAAAACACTTGTCTCATCATAGACATCTAATACAATAGAATGAAATTAGGCTTAGCCCATATATCATGTTCAAAAGAGAAAATACATGAAAGAAAGTGAAACAATAAAACTCCGTCCTCCAAGCATTGGACTCACCAAACTCAGATGTATATCAAAGCAACCTCTAGCCACGAATTGAGTACCGTAACTGCCGGACCCTACATTTGGGGAAATGTAGGCAAGAGTATGTGTTAGTACAAAACAATTTACCAAGTATGATAGCCATGGATCATGGTCAATGCAAGGTAACTTCATCTTTAAAACATTTAAACTCATATGTGATACTTCTTGAAGTAACCTTAGTTCATTATTACTTGTGTGGAATTAGCCTTAACTAAAATTGAGACCATGTGAGCTATAACATTAACCCCTCCGTGTCTTCGAAACCAGAAAGGGGTTTTCCTACTTGCCAAGTTAGAACCATGAACTTCAACCTTAAGTTGATCCACTAGCTAATCAACTTATGGGGGCACACAGTTAAGGGATAAGGAGATTTCTACTAGAAACTCGGACTCTACTAATGGGAGAGCTTCTGACTTAGGAGATTACTTCTATAAACCCAGCTTCTACTATGGGAGAGCTTCCATATCATCATCAATATCCACTCGGTGCTAAGCATAAATACCACATAATAGTCATTTCTTACTTTACTTCATTAATCATGGAAAGGTTCCCTTGGACAACCAAACCAAGCTATTTCATTAGGATAGCTCCTTATCTTTGATATAATTAGATGAGAAATCCTTGCAACGTAATAATCCTTTCTATGTGAGAAAACCTTTTAATCATGCCATTATGTGTTTATGAAAATATCCTTCCACAACACAACATCATCATTGGTAGTTTACTCTCAAAGCACCCTTAAAACATTTGCATATATTTTATAGAACAATGCATAATTCCATAATTCACCTCTTGAGGTTCAAAACCCACTTTCAATCATGAATAGTTAAGAAAACATGGGTTTGATATGTATTTCATCATAAATTCATCTAAAGCTTGCAATACATGCTCAAGATCAAAAAATTGTTCCTTAAAGATCAAAATCTCATATCATATGATTCATAACTTGAAAACATAGGGATTACATGGATTTATGGGGAAATCATCATAAAATCATCATATTTCATCAATTCATGCTTAAAAGATTATAATTCAATCATTTAAATCAATAATAAAAGGAACCCATGATAATTGAAGAAAACCCTAACTCAATTGGGGAATTCTAATCTTTGAAATTGAGGAATTTGGGAACTCCATGGATGAAAACTATCATACCTTGAATCAAAAGCTAGCCTTAAATGGATGAATTGAGACCATGACTTGAAACCCTAGGTTGAATATGCTTCTTCTTCATGTTTCTAGAGAGAGAAATAGTTTGAGAGTAGATTAGGTTTTTTTTTTTTTGAATTCAGAAGAATGAAGTGTATGGGTAATTTGGGGGTTGAAAAGCTTATATAGGGATCTTAGTGAAGAGTGAAACTATGTAGTATAGGAACTAATTAATTAGGAAAAGATCCAACTGCCCTTGCCAAATAATTGTCATCTATGATCGACGACTCACCACTGACGGACTGTGGTCAGGACGGTGGACCGTCCTTTACGACCGTCATTGGTGTTCAGAGACTTTTAGCCTGACCTATGGTATCTAGATCACGAGTCGTGGACCCATCGACGATCCGTGGGTCTAGCCTTGGTTCATGGCCTAGCCAAACTCTTTGTGGCCATTCCACAGACCCATCTATAGTTCGTGGTTAAACCCATGGGCCGTGGCCAACCTGTGTGGATGGCACCTGTAAGTTCTGAAATTTTTCTAGGCTTGCCTCTTTCGAATCTGGGGTGTTACAGAGGAGGAAACATCAAATCGAAGCTAAACATACTCAAGCATCATAAGGAAGATAGGAACTAGACCTAGCCCAATATGCATGAAATCTCAAGATTACTCATATTCAAGGAGGAACTACCATTTACAAGCTAGAAGCATGCTCAACAACATCTCATGAACTCTATATGGAACTCATACTCAATGCACAATAACATGAGGAAAATCAATCATATAAACTCATTTTCTTTGAACACACAAGTCTTTCATGAACATGCATAAAATAAGGAAATCATGGGAATATCCAAAATAGATGACACCCAAAGAAAGAGTAAATCATGAGGAACTCATTACCTATAGCAAGTGTTGGAGTAGAAGGAATTAGAGATAAGGATATTAGGACATCATATTGGCATTCGGCCTCTCAAGTAGTACCCTCAACTAATTGATTCCTTTACAACATTTTCACGAAAGCAACTTCTTTATTTCTCAATTTGTCTACTTGTCGTTCAAAAATCTCTACTGGAACTTCCTTATAAGAAAGATTCTCCTTAACTCCCAAACCTTCAAAGGGAACTATAGATGTCGGATCTCCAACACATTTCTTTAATATGGAGACACGAAAAATCGAATGCATCGATGCCAAATCATTAGGCAACTCAAGTTCTTATGAAGCCTTACCAACACGTCTCAAAATCTAATGTGGACCCATGTAACGAGGACTAAGCTTCCCTTTCTTGCCAAATCTCATTACACCTTTCATGGTGATATTTTCAAGTATACCCAATCGTAAACATCAAACTCAAGATATCTTCTTGTAACATTGGCATAGGATTTTTGTCGACTTTGGGCTATTCTCAACCTTTCTCTAATAAGTATCAATGCAACATTACCCACCTCAAACCAACCTATAGGAGATCTACACCTCCCCCAAATCATGGTACATCTTTATGGCTCCCGGGGGAATGGAATATCTTGAACTATGGGCATCTGATAGAATCTTTTCCCTCAAGTAATCTTCATCGAGGACACACAAACAACCTTCATAACGACGTAGACCATCTCCCCCTTGGTAAAAATCCTCTACGGACATTCTAAGCACCACTTTTTTCAATTCTACTAAGGTCGGATCAAGACATTGCTTGGCTTTCACATTCGTCACAAAAGACGATTCTGATAAATTTTGAACCCCAACACCACCTTGGTGGAGTCCATTAATCGAACAACCAATTGCTCAGATCTATGTATATCTCGTACCAATTCGCTTTTACCCCCTTCTATATGGGAAACATTACCCGTTGATAGTCGGCTAAGAGCATCCGCCACCACATTCGCCTTATCGGGGGTGATAAAAAATGCTCATATCATAATCCTTAAGTAACTCAGGCCACCTTCTTTGGTGAAGATTAAGATCTTTTTTATTGAACACATATTGCAAACTCTTATGGTCTGTGAAAATATCTTTATGAACACCATACAAATCGTTTCCCCATATCTTTAAGGTAAAAACCACCGTCACTAATTCAAGATCATGGGTAGGATAATTTTATCATAAACCTTAAGTTTCCTTGAAGCATAGGCAATATAACCTTCCAATTTTGCATAAGAACACATCCTAACCCAATTCTTGAGGCATCATAATAAACAACAAAACCATATATTCCTTCCCATAAAGTCAACAACTGAGCGGAAGTAAGTCTATCTTTCAATTCCTAAAAACTCTTCTCACCTGCTTCGGACCATATGAACTTAGCCTTCTTTTGAGTCAACGCTGTCAATGGAGAGGCAATATAAGAAAAACCCTCAACGAACTCTTGTGGTAACCAGCTAAACCTAAGAAACTTTTAATAGCTAAAATGGATAAAGGTCTAGGCCAACTTTTGACCGCATCCATCTTCTTAGGATCTACCTCAATACCCTTACTTGAAAATGTATGGCCAAGAAAAGCTACAAACCTTAGCCAAAACTCGTATTCGCTACACTTTGCAAAATATTGTTGGTCTTTGAGAATTTGCAGCACCAATCCCCAAATGATTGATGTGATCATCCTCACTTCTCGAATAAATCAATATATCATCAATGAACACAATTACAAACATGTCAAGGTATTGTCTAAACACCCTATTCAACAAATTCATAAAGGCCACCGGAGCATTAGTCAAACCAAACGACATCACCAAAAACTCATAATGACCATACCGGGTTTTAAAAGCCATTTTCAAAATATCATCATCCTTCACCATCAATTGGTGATAACCCTACCTAAGGTCAATCTTGGAAAAGTAACTTGCTCCTTGGAGTTGGTCAAATAAATTATCTATTCTTGGAAGAGGATATTTATTCTTAATGGTCACCTTATTCAATTGCTCATAGTAAATACACTTACAAAGTGAACCATCATGCTTCTCAACAAACAAAACTGGAGCACCCTATGGAGAGAAGCTCGGTTCGATGAAACCCTTATCCAACAAATCTTTAGATTAGTCCATTAATTCCTTAAGTTCTACCAGAGCCATTTGGTACGGAAGAATAGAAATATGTTACGTATCTAGGAGAAGGTCAATATCGAATCTATTTATCTTTTTGGAGGAATACAGAGTAGATCATCTAGGAACACTTACGAAAACTCATTAACAACAGAGACCGACTCAATAGTAGGGGTTTTGAAATCCACATCCCTCACCCTAACTAGACGGTACATAAAACCCTAAAAAATATCTTTCTAGTTTTAGGACAAGAAATGAACCGACCTTTCGGCATAAAATTTCTCCCTATCATCTCTAGCATAGGCTCATTTGGAAACTTAAATTTAACTACACCAGATATACAAATAATAGAGGTTTAACAAGAGTTCATCCAATCCATAACAAGGATAACATCAAAATCTAGTATCTCATGCTCTACCAAATCAATAACTCTATGGGACAAGGAGACGGGACACTTTCTGTAGACCCTCTTAGCCATAATAGAATCACCAACAAGAGTAAAGACAAAAAAGGATCTAACTACATCAAGAATCACATCGAATCCCATAGCCACATATGGCGTCGAAAAAGACAAGTAGCACCGAGATGAAGTAAATCATAAATATCAAGTTGAAAGAGTTTGAACATACCAATAACCACATCGGGAGAAGCTTCTTGTTCACAACGAGTTTGAAGTGCATAAAACCTATTTTACATGGGAGCATTAGAACCCGAACCACTTGGACCGGATGAAGGATAGGATTCAGCCTACAAAGATTATCTCCCTCATTCTTACTAACTTAAGGACAATCGCTTATCTACTGGTTGATGAGTCGACAAATTGGACTCATTCAGGGCTATATTTTAATATAAATTGTGTCCTCAAATGCTCATTTTATCTTAATATCTAATGAAAACCCTTAAGTTTCAAGTATTTGAAGTTTGAAGGAAAGCAAGCACACTACGTCGCAAAAAGGAATGGAAAGGCCGAAAAAAATGAAGAAATAAAGGCCTGAGGATCGCCCAGTTTACTTGGTGAGTCACCGAAGGGTCTTACTTTGCCTTTCATTCCAGTGTGCTGAGCCCTGAAGGATAGGATAAAGTTGGTGGAAAAAGGGAGTAGTCACCGCATCGCCGAGAAGTTCCATGAAGCAGTACCATGTCGCCCAATGACCCAGAGCATGAAAATTCTAAAGGTTGGTGTAAGACAATGATGAACTACACCAAAGGACAAATCGCCGAGTTTATTGGCGATTCCGACGACGCAGAATATTCTGCTACAGCACAAATTTGTGAAAACTATAAATACTATTTAGAGTTGTAGTTTTAAGTGTCGAACAGTTATTATAATTTTCATATAGAATAGTAATTTTTGATATTTTTTCTCTAAGTGTGAGAGGGTTTTGAAGACTTGACGATCCAAAGGATTTCATCTTCAAGATTAGGGTTTGGGTCTCTTAGATTCTTCAATTATGGCCTGTATCAAGACTTAAATCTTCATATCCAGTTGAATGCAAGCTCAATTTGGTATAAATTTCTATATCTTATACATGTGTGGCTAAAACCCCCAATTCTTGGGGTGTGATTTAGCGAATATGGGTTAAGATAATTTTTGGGTCTTGCTTGCTAATAGTTTAATTGTGATTTCATTTAGTAGTTGTGGATGAATTTAATGAATTTGTAGTTGTAAGTACAAGTTTATTTATGTGTTTTTGGCTTGTTCAAGGGAGAGGTCGTAAAACTAAAACTACTAAATTGATGGCCGGTGGGAGTGGGTCGACTTGAGGTTCAGCTTGAGAGAGTGAATCCTAGTCTCATTCCCACACACTCAGCTCGAGAGATGGATTGGGTTAAGGCGTAGGCTGGTCTTCATCCCACAAGTGGGTGTCTGAGAGGAACGCATTTGAAAGAGGGTAAGTTGCTCGAGAGAGCACTTATCCCCCTTAAAGTTTAGCCTAGTCACAATTATTCTATGAATCTTCTATCAAAAGCATGTACCTAATCATCTATCTTAACCCGTATTCCCATCACATCCAAAGGATCCCCTCTCATTACTTAGAAATCCTTTTTTATTTTGTTGTTTTTACTTACTAGTGACAAAACCCCACTGTTAATTGACACTCTTGTGCCCCCCTTTAATTTAGTATGTTTTTAATCATTAATGTCTTTAGATATGAATAGTTAGAACTAAATTTTACTTTTCTATTAATTCTCAAAACCACACTCTTGGGAACGATCCCAACCCTTGGTTGGGTTACTAAACTATTGTACGATCGTAGACACTTGATCGGAAGTTGTGTCTTGATTACGTAAACATCAAAATGGACTGCCGGTGAGTGGTGTTATTTGAGAATTCTTAGTTTAGTAGAATTTTTGTTCTTCTTAGTTGTAGTTTTACAAATTTTATTTTTAGTTTTGTTTTTCTCTAAGTTGTTGTATGCATAAACCCTGAGCATGGCAGAGGGAAGTGGTGGAAAGTTAGCTGAGGCTAACCAAAAAGTCGAGGGTGACTTCAACTTAGTTGTACTGATAACTTAGTTGAAAAACTTGGCCACCAAAATCTCAAAGGTGGAAAACCATTGCAAGAGCAAATGGAGGCACATACCTACTTATGAGCGAGAAAGTTATAGGAGCAATGAAAATAAATGTATCGATGATACACTATTAATCATTCTCCAAAAGCTTCACGAGCAAGATAAAGTTCTATAGGCGATGAGGGAAAGTGTGGAGGTACTGAATCAGATGATTGGCTACTCAAGAACAATCAAGTTGATTGAAGACCTCTTGGACCATACATTGCCTCATCTCTACCCAAGTAGTAAAGGCAGGTACCCTAGTGGCATTAGGTCTAACCCAGAGATGAAGTTTGACTGGTTGCTCACATCGAGCCATGACGTTAAATAAGGCACTTCTTGGGAGGAAACCCAAGGTGTTAAATGCTTTAGTTTTCTCTTATAAATAATGGTGTGTTGAATTTGTAGGTTAAAATGAAGAATATGTTGGAAAGTGTAGGTTGGCGAAATAAGGATCTAGTTGGCGAATCGCCAAACTGGTTAGCGATCCTGCTAGTGTCCGCTATTTGGACCTCCATGTAAATTAGAAGCCCTATAAAATTTGGTGAGATACGAGACCATTCAGTGAAACACCGATTAGTTCGGCGTGCAATACTAACATCGCCGAATGGACACAAACTTGACGGTTTATAATGGCCAAAAGTATTAAAATTCAAACTTCTTCACTTTCCCTTGCTTTTTAACCTTCAAAACTCACACCAAGGTAGTACTCTCAATCGCCTTGCTTTCAATTAATATTTTAGTAATTCATTGGTGCTCGAAACTAGGATTTCTTTGCCACCTAGTATTTCAATCATATTTCAATCGACACTAAAGGTTAGTTTCTAAAACCCCAGAATTAATTTCAAAAAGTTTTGTACTCATTCGCAATAATCGTATCATTTTGTTGTGTGTTGGACCTCTCTGGTAGAATTAGAAAACTTTAATGCGTATTTTAATTTGAAAATCTTGTCTATATTGTTTTGATCTTCAAAATGCCCATATATTTATCCTAGTTTTATTTGTTGCTCCAATAGGCCCAAGAAGGAGGAAAGGGTTCAGGCCCATTTTTTGTTATTGGGCCATTTTCAAATTTAGGATAGGTGGGCCAAGGGTCCGAAAAGAGAATTTGGGCGAAAAGCTCAAATTTGACTTTAACACTTCTTTATTTGCTTATTTATTGTATTAACTCTAATTTTTGTTTTATGGGAAACTTACATAAATATACTATAATAAAAAAATATTTACCATTTATAGCAATTACATTTTTTTCACTTGATCACTTCTAATACATTTATATACAATTTTAATACATATTATAAAGAACAATTTATTATTCACACATAATACAAGTTTTATTGATGGATAATACATTTATCACACATTTTAATACACGTATAATACAATGTTTCAACTTCTTACCAAACATGCATAATATATTTTTTAAAAAAGTTAAAATACATATATATTGCATACTTAATTCACTTTTAATACATATTTCAAATTTAACTTAGTATTGTTATGTATTACTATAAATGATAATAAATAAAAAGTATCGCTCAAATCAACAAATATTTATTAAAAGACACCCATCCAAGTAATTTTTCCTTGTTTTATTTGGTTTAAATATAAATAAATTCCCAAAAGGTCACCTTTCTTCTTACATGTTAATTGGATTGTTCGAGTTTCTTTATTTATTTATATCTCTTTACTTAAGCGTTTTATAATAATAACCTTTTTCCTAAAAGTAATTGTTATTTTCGTTTAATATTTTGAGATAGCTTTTATTTATTTATAACATAATAAATATTTTTCAAAGTTAGTCAAATTTTAGTCAAGTTGTAGGTGAACTGCACGTTAACGGGCACTTCGAATGCTTAAACCCTTCTCAAAGTATAAATTGAACCCCGAACCCTCCTTTTGGTATTTTCAAATTATTTTTCTATTTAAGTCTTTTATAAATTTAAAGTTTTCTTGATTTTTCTTTAAAATAAAGATTTTTCTTAAAAAGTTGATTGATTTTCGAAAAAGAGTCTTTATATTTCTAAATTCATATGATCAGAAGTATATGAGAAGAGTTTTCAGGAATCGAAGGATAGACTTACTTCTGCTCTGGTGTTGCCTTTACTGGAAGGAACTGATGGTTTTGTGGTTTATTTTGATGCCTCTAGAATTGGGTTAGGATGTGTACTTATGCAAAATGGGAAGGTTATTGGCTATGCTTCGAGGCAACTTAAGGTTCGTGAAAAGAATTATCCTACCCATGACCTTGAACTAGCGGTTGTTGTTTTTGGCTTAAAGATTTGGAGGCATTATTTGTATGGTGTTCATGTAGATCTATTTACCGATCATAAGTGTCTGCGATATGTGTTTAACTAGAAGGATCAAAATCTTCGCCAAATAAGGTGGCTAGAGTTATTGAAAGATTATGATATCAGTGTCCTCTATCGCCCAGTTAAGCTAATATGGTGGCGGATGCATATAGTCGGTTATCTATGGGAAGTGTTTCTCACATTAAAAAAGATAAGAAGGAGTTGGTGCGAGATGTTGATAGATTGGCCAGGTTGGGTGTTCATTTAGTACACTCCACCAAGGGTGGTGTTATGATCCACAATGGTTCCGAATTGTCTTTTGTGGCGGATGTGAAAGTCAAGCTGTAACTACCCTTCCGAAAAACATAAACCAATAACATATGAGATTTCTTTTATGCATATATCGTCGTCACGCTAGTAATATGATATATTACAAATATCATCAATTTTCTGAGTATCCAACCAAGTGTTTCAAGCTTCATCCCACCATTCAAAACAAGTAGTCCAATTAATATATTACATGACTTGGGTTTACACTCCCCAAATAAACCAAAAAAGTAGCAATACTTATATTACAAACCATTGTGACATGATCCGAGTAGTCAAAATTTCATTCAAATAGACAACACATAGTTCATGTATAAGTCCAAAATTTTATACAATATATAGATGCCTATATGCAAATGTGATCTTCTTTAAAGTTCTCAAAATTTCCATCTCCAATGGCCAGCTTCTGCCTCCTCTCGATCAGCCCCTACGCTAGAAACAACTATCGCTAAACATATAGCTTAGTGGTGTAAAACTATAGGTTCGGAGTCCTCAAAATTCACCAAGCTACCTTTCTCAAGTCAATGAGCAGCATACTTGAAACATAATAAATAAATCAAGATAAAATATATAAATAGTATCAAGTTCGATATTTAAAGATCCAAATGTCAAGAAAGATCATAGCACCATTTTCCAAGGGATTCAATAACAAGGCACGCCCAATATATACATCATGTCATCACCCCAAGTACAATCAAGTATCAAGAAGGGCCGACGCCCTGTATCAAGAAGTATCAAAGCCCAATAATCAAGAGAACCAAGAACTATATTAAAAATGGCTTTCTAGTTCGTACTTAAAAAGGACAACTTCCATTCTTAAGACGGACTAAAAATCCATAATCAATAAGGCAAATGATCCGAATCAAGAGGCATGCCAATGGTGACAAATTCACAACCACAAGAAGGACAAGGTCCCAACAAGAGTGCCAAGTGATCAAACAATCCGTATAAGTGGGCGAGTTACACAAGCGTCATACCAACACGACAATGCAAAGTGACAAAAGGTAACCAAGGTACAAAGATCAACTTTCAGATATACCAGCAGTTAAAGAGTAAGTTTATACACAAACTACACTGCTTTAGCGTAGCAACAGTCCAACAAAATTCCGCGAGTTCAAACCATAGACCACCCAACGTATCAAGGTCCTCAACTTGTTCACAATTACATACAACCTTAAAAATGCAATTATATAACTTCTTTAATTCCTAATATCTCAATAATATCGAAATAAAATAGGATTATCATCACAAGTAAGCTCAGCCTGCACACATACAACTATGCTCCCAAAACAGTGATTCTGGCTAGTCTAGTACCCCATGTTGTAACTTAGATTTGAACAGGAAAACAAACAAAATAGAATTTGTAACCTCATGAAAGATGTAGATACATATCTTAATATTGAACTGCAACAAGAATCACTGAAAAATACATTTTGTACAAAAATATATCATCGATACACTAACAGTGCTTCATACTGGATTTCTTAATCCAAAATCTGACAGAACTTGTCCTGTGTTGGGTCCCAGATTTCAAATCTATAACAGCTAAATTAGACTTAACCTTCATGAAAGATGTAGATAAATCTCTCAAGGTTTCAACACAACAAGAATCACCGAAAAGTACATTTTGCATAAAAAGATATCATCGATACACTAAAAGTTGTTCATACCGGATTTCTTAATCCAAAATTTGGACAAAACTTGTCATGTGTTGCATCCCCTATTTCAAATCCATAACAGATAAATTAGACTTTAACATAAGCATAAGAGTTGTAGATATATGAATTAACTTTCCAAATCATAATTACTTGTAGTAAACTAAGCTCTAGAGAATGATATATACACCAGTTACCTAGCATTACCCAGCTCAGAAACAAATTTTAGCCACTTACCAACAAAGCAATTTGTGTCTCGAATTCCAGCCAAAAGAACCAAGTTTTTTTATTGTGAATTTGATGAACAAATGATATGCAAGCCTATCTGGAAGGCAAGAAGCAAAAAGATATCCTTTTTTTCAATTATTAAAGAGGATTCTGATGATATCAAATCCTACAAAAAGTTACCGAAAAAAAGAAATGATATTTCTATTGGAAAACTCTGACTTACAATGGAAGGATGAACATTGGAAGATATTCCAAAGATATCTTATAAACGGATTATATTATCCGGGAGAGTCATGTAAGACTCGATCCTATTATGAACAAATTTTGATGAATACAGGAAGTGCGGAGTTTCAACACTTTTCTGGCATGGATCATAACCCACAGGAGAAGAGTTATAACTTTTCTAAATTTATTATAAAACAGATTATATCAGTTGAAGATTGGGGCATGTCAGCTATGAAAGAAAGACAGATAAGTCTCAATAATGCCAGGATGAATTTTACTTATTGGGATTATATCTAAGCTTTTGATGTGGTGTTGTATTATAACAACGACAAACACAAACACACTTGGTTCGTAAAGGTGTGTGAAAAGATTTTTGCAGATACAATATCAAATTGGTTCATTAATTGGTGGTCCGACCATTCAGATTCTTCCAGAACCATTCTTAAATTTATATAAAGAATTGACTAAGGTATCTCCAGATCTTAATAGATTATATCAAGAAGATCATGTGTGCTGGATCGTCTTCTTCTTCTTCTTCTTCTTCTTATTATTATTATTATTATTATTATTATTATTATTAGTAGTAGTAGTAGTAGTAGTAGTAGTAGTAGTAGTAATAATATTAGTAGTACTATTAGTATTATTGTTATTATTATTATTATTGCGAGGATAATCATCATCATTATCATCATCATTATCATCATCATTATTAGTATTATTATTATTATTAGTATTATTATTATTATTATCATTATTATTATTATCATTATTATTATTATCATTATTATCATTATCATTATTATCATTATTATCATTATTATTATTATTATTATTATTATTATTATTATTATTAGTATCATTAGTATCATTATTATTCTTCTAATTATTATTATTATTATTATTATTATTATTATTATTATCCTCGCTCAACTCGGGAATAAGCAATTGGTCACAGCATCTAGTGCTTGTACAAGCAAAGGAGGTTTGAATATAAATCATCCTATGTATAAAGAATTTATGGATTTTATGAAATCCAAGCAAAGTTAGAATAATACTCCTCCAACATATTCCACTGTTCTAGCAGATAAAGAAAATACAGAAGTTTTTTATCTGAATAAGAGAAAAGAAGTATAAGTTATACTTCTTTTAGAAAATAATGATTCAAAATGGAAAAATGATCATTGGCAGCTCATGACAAGGTATTTAGATACAGTTTGTTATACTATGACTGCTTATGAATATAGGATGCATTATGAGATTATACTCTCATCAACAGTGTCAGTAGAATTCCAGCATTTCTACCCTACAAATACAAAGAAAGTTTATAACTTCTCAAAAATTATTATAAAGAGAATTATTACTCCAGAAGAATGGGGGATGAGCCCATTGAAAGAACAGGATTATATTCACCCAGAACAAAATATTGCAGTAAAATACAATTACTGGGATTATGTTGATGACTTTAATAAAGTCTTGTTATATGAGAATGCTAATAGAAAGCATTCATGGTTTATAAAAATCTATTCTAATGTTTTTATGCAGGATATTCCAAATTAGTTTTGCAAATGGTGGATGTTATACGGTCCTTCCATTAAATTTTACCTGACCAATATAAGCAATTATATTTGGAATGGTTAGATATTTCCCCAAAGCTTATAAGCTTAGAAAATGATAATATCTTCTTTGAAGGGATGTCAATTATGTATTTTTTTTTTATAGAATTCTCGATTCCATGGATTATGAAGTGGATTGTGGAAGTTAATACTACTTCTGAAATATTTCCCTTCTTACAACGAACTTTTTATACAAAGTTTTGGAGTAAGTTAATAACTAAAGATCTTGATGGTAAAACTCATGGTCAAGAGATATTAGAATTAATAAAAAACATAATTGATAAATATCATAATCAGGTGATAGCTCAACCTCAAGATAATATTCGTAGTCCTTTCAAGCAAACTGCTAGGAAACTTCAGATGAAGAAAGGTGTAATATCCAAATCAGAGATTATAGCTTTCTACATGGAAGAAGCTAAAAAAGACTTATTAAAAAATTTGGATATCGAGATTGGGGATGATATATCTATGATATCAACAAGTCACACCAATCACAATGATGAAGCATGACTAGCAGGAGAAGCCCAAAGTGATTATAGCACTGAGGAAATAGATATTGATGAGCTATTCATGAAACTTCAAGAGCAAGTGGAGGAATCCTCTGACAAGATCACATGCAAGGGAAAAGCTAAAGTATAGGATGTAACCCCACAGAGATGACAAAGGGGAAGGGGACAATCAATTTTTATAAAGGAAAAGGAATCTAATTTTATAAAGATAATATCTTTAAAAAAGAGGAGATTATGGCCACCTAAAGATATGTCGGCCATGTGATATAAATGTGAAGACCGCATTATCTTGTCTGTCTTTTCTTTTTGTTATTGGCCAATGTAAAGAGTGTGGGCCATTAGAATTTTACATTTCTACCTTTTAGTCCTCTATATAAGGAGGCATAAGTTGTAATAAAGAGGTAGGTTTTAGAATGCCCTCTCTCTCTCTAAAATACATTCTTGTAATATTTCTCTTTGGTAATATTTCCAAAGCTTGAATAAAAGTTTGCAATTTGGTTGGAACAAGGTGTTCATTTTGAAGTTATCTTACAGGTAATATTTTCTTTTCATTTGTTTCTTCTTAATGTTAGCCTAAATGATAGGCTAATTTGTTGGTGTTGAACTATATCATACTAAGTTATTATAATTAAATGATGTTGTGTCTATTTTAAAAATGGTTTAAATGGCTAGAATTAAGGTCTAATTTAAGTAATATAGGCATGATGATAAAAGACTATTGCGTTGATCTGTTGTATTACCCTGAAAAGGGCGAACCCAGATGTATCTGTTGGATTACCTTGTGTCATGGGCAGACCCGGTAAGAACCGTTGGATTACCCTTGGGCGGACCCGAATACGGTGAAAGTCTTTATATTGTTATGCTGAAAATTGCTTGAATTTGTAAATGCTCCTTATATATGGCCGTACGATCCGTCGATAAAATGGTATCAGAGCCAGGATTTATAGTAACTATAGGTGATATAGTTCAATACACTCTCATTATGAATATCATGAGGAAGAAATCTACTATTAAAAATAGTAGAAAAGAAGAATATGATATACCGCAACAATTGGATTTACTTAATAAATGGACTATTCCTAAAATATCTCCCAGAATTATATATCAAATGGGAACTTTTGAGAAACTTGGTCTCAAAAAACTGGTTAAAACCACCGAAGAAACTATTACTATTGATAATGATCATCAAACTTTTAGACTTATATCTGAAACTGATCTTGCCCCCTATAGGGATATTTATAGATTTATGCATATTGGCTTGGTTCAGGTGGCATTTAAGCCCCTTACTTTATGTGGTCTACCTGAAAGCTTTATAGCAGCTTTACGTGATGGTAGAAATCATAATTGGAAAAAATCTCTTATAGGGACTATTCAAACTAGTCTAGCTTATGGACCAATTTATTTTAATGCTTATCCTAATTTACAGATTTCTTTGCAAGATGAGAACTCATTAAGTTATCTTATTCTAAATGTTAAACTTCATGGTTATGATTATATGTCTGGCACTGAAGTGGTGTGTATTTGTTATAGAATTTATTATAAACTACTGCATACTTTGAATCCTATGTGCAAAGTCATTGATTTTAAAAATGATACTATCTTAATAGAAACTAATTTTGGAAAATCTAGAGTAGTTACTCGAAGACCGATTAAGTGGGAAGAAACTGATTTCCCACAAGAATGGGTTATTGAGGGAGCTACTCCTCCTAAAAATAATATTAATGAAGAAATTTCAAAAATTAAACAGTTGAATGATGGAACTGTTAAAATAACATTTACTGATTATATGTCAAATAATAAAATTGAAAGTAGTAGCATGTCTTCTAGAAATACTAGATCTAATTCTTCATATATATCTCCCTTGGATTATATTGTGCAGGTACCTTCTAGAGCTTCTACTTCTCAAATTAGAGAAAATTATAGATGCGATAATATAAAAATTGATAGAGATAACATTGCTAGACCTAGCTTAGATTTAGACACAACTGAATGTGAAATGAATTTCCCAGATGAATTAACTACATAGATTTGCTTTATGATGACTGACAAACCTATTGATTTTAGTCCTGGTTCCCAGGCAAGAGCAAAGATTGCTAAGGAATTTTAAAAATTCAGATGGAAACCTTTTAGAAAATGGTTTTTCAAAAACTTTAATAAAGAAGAACAGTTTCAATTTCGAGAGGAATTTTATAAAGATCTTATTGAATCAGGAAGAGATGTTTTAATTGCATTTGTTCCCTGGTTTATGAGTAAACATGTTTATAACTATATTTCCATGTTGGAAAAAGATTTTATTTTGATTAATGGAGAAATTACTAAATCAGTATTTCCACCATTATAATCTTTCCAAATTAATAAAGACAATAAAATTGTGCATTTTAATGCTTTTTCAAAATTATTTGAAGATAATACTGCTTTAGTTACTAGTCAACATATTGATATCATGATAAAGCAGCATAATTATACAAATATTTATATGAGCATGTTAGGTGAACATATTGTTTCTCTTCATGATAAAGTTAATTAACTTTTATCTCACCTAAATCTTGATAAGAAGGGTAAAGGTAAGGTTGCTCAACCTAGCATTCATCCTCCACCTGATATTGAGGATTTCAAGTTAAAAGATTTTTTTGATTTGGAAAATTTCTTGGAAAAAACTTTCAAAGGTAATAACCTTAAGCCTCTGAAGATTAATAATCTTTCAGGAGGAGAAAGTAGTGGTGGTCATAAGGATGAGATTAATAAAATCATCTCAGAAAAATATGCGAGGAAGCCATTTCATAGGATGTACTACTATCATAGGCCTACTCCCCAAGATGTTCTATTGGAAGAACATGAACATATTATAACTAATAGTTATAATGGGAAATAAATCTATGAATGGAACATAGATGGGTATATAGATAGAAAAATTACGACTGTACATAGAATGCTTATGTATAGTACTATCTGTAAGACAAACAAAAATAGTGATAAAACTATCACTGACATGATAACAGCAGATTTCACAGGCCAATTGAAAGGTTAATGGGATGATTATCTCAGTCAGGATCAAAGAGATAAAATTCTCTTAGCAGTCAAACAAGAGGATCAAGGGATGACGCAAAATGCAGTTTATACTTTTGTCCAAAATATTATAGAACACTTTTCAGGAAGATGGTCAGATAATAATGAGACCATAAGGACTTGACTCCAGAATTTAAGATGTAAAACTCTTACATCTTTTAGATTTTATAAGGATGTATTCTTAAGTAGAATCATAGAGCTACCAGAGTGTAATAGTACTCATTGGAAATATAAATTTATTGATGGTTTACTAGCTCTTTTTGCTAAAAGAGTTAGGAAAACTCTTAGAGGAGATGGACATTCCATCAATTATGAGGAGTATACTTATAGCAAACTTATAAGTGCCTATGTACAGGAAGGCATGGCTTTATGTAATGAAATAAAGTTAATTCAACAGATTAAAAGGCATCATCTTAATAAAAGACAACTATTGGGAGAATTTTGTGAGCAATTTGCTCTAGACATCCCCAAATCTACTTCTAAGGATAGAAAACAAAAGTAGAAAGAGAAGAATTCTTGCAAGAATAGATCTTCCAAAAAAGATTATAAAGAATGGAAGAAGAAGGGAATAGAAAGGAAAGAAAGAAGGAAGAATGAACGAAAAAATGATCATAGATTTTATAAATCTAAACGTCGGTATGATAGGTCAGATACTTGTCACAAATGTGGACGATATGGTCATTATGAAAAGGATTGAAGAGTGAAGGAAAAAATAAGAAACCTTGATATTGATGACAATATTAAAGATTCCTTATACAATATTATGCACAATTCTGATTCAGAAAAATCAGATTCTGAGTATAGTAGTCCTGAAGAATCATCCACAAGTGAAGACTTAAAGGCTCTTCACCAAGAAGATTATCTGTCTTCAGAAGATAAATGTTTGCCTTGCCAACAAGGTTTAGAATGTGATAAGGAAGGTAATGAAGATGATATTTATAAGATCTATTCTCAGTTCAAGAAATTGAGTATAATTGTCATTGATAACAACAAAATTATAGAGCTCTTATAGATAGCAAAGAATCCATACATACAAGCTCAAATTATTGATAAGATTAGTAATACAACATCTACCTCTAAGAATCAGGATCATATCCAAGAGGAGATACCTACTAAAGAAGGTTCATATATTATGACAGAAGTAAAGAATCTTCTGTTAAAAAGGAGGAAACTCATAAGTTCTCCTACTACTATCAATGATTTGAAAGAAGAGGTTAATTATCTCAAAGATGATATTACACAACTAAAAGAAAAGAATGTTGCCATAGAAGTTCGACTTGATAGTTTAGAAACTCGAAAAAATTTGAATAATAACTCAACATCTTCTTCTTCATATGAGGGAGAAAGTAATAACCTTGATTTTCTTACAAATCTGAATTTTGGTAATACCAAAGGAGACTTTTTGCAAAGTTTAAAAGCATTTACTTCTCAATAGTTTTATACAAAAATTACCCTTCTTATAGACTATAATTATAAAAAAGAATTTATTGCTCTTATTGATAGTGCAACAGATTTAAATTGTATTCGAGAAGGACTTATTCCTTTAAGATATTTTCATAAAACCACTCATAATTTAAGATCTGCAAATGGTAGTAAAATGAATATTGAGTTTAAACTACCTAAAGCTTTTATTTGTAAAGAAAAAATTGTGTTCCTCAAAACTTTGTTTTGGTTAAAGATATTACTAACCAAATTATTTTGGGAGTACATTTATGAATGATATTTTCCCCCTTACATATTGGGATAATGAAAAGATAATAGGTACTTGGAATAATAAACCTTTTATACTAGAATTTATTACTAAACTTTTTACTAGGATGATAAATGAATTAACCTCAAAAATAATCAAATGATTTTTCTTAAAGGAGAAATTAATATCATTGAAATTGATACTATTCTGCAGAATCCCAAATTACAGGATAAAATTTCCCTTTTAAAGTTTATTGATTCTAATATCTCTTGACCAGGAATTTTACCATCAAGATCTTTAGTTATTAACGTACTCAAAAACTTTGTATAAGAAGTTCGTTGTTAGCAGGAAAATCCTTCAGAAGTAGTATTAACTTCCACATTCCACTTCATAATCCATGGAATCGAGAATTCTATAAAAAAAAAATACATAATTGACATCCCTTCAAAGAAGATATTATCTTGTTTTTAGCTTATAAGCTTTGGGGAGATATCTAACCATTCCAAATATAATTGCTTATATTGGTCAGGTAAAATTTTAATAGAAGGACCGTATAACATCCACCATTTGCAAAACCAATTTGGAATATCCTGCATAAAAACATTAGAACAGATTTTTATAAACCATGAATGCTTTCTATTAGCATTCTCATATAACAAGGCTTTATTAAAACCATCAACATAATCCCAGTAATTGTATTTTATTTAAGTTTTTGCTCTGGATGGATATAATCCCCTTCTTTCAATGGGCTCATCCCCCATTCTTCTAGAGTAATAATTCTTTTTATAATAATTTTTTGGGAAGTTATAAACTTTCTTTGTATTTGCAGGGCAGAAATGCTGGAATTCTGCTAACCCTGTTGATGAGAGTATCATCTCATAATGCATCCTTTATTTATAAGCAGTTGTAGTATAACAGACAGTATCTAAATACCTTGTCATGAGCTGCCAAGGATCATTTTTCCATTTTAAATTATTATTTTCTAAAAGAAGTATAGCTTCTTTTCTCTCATTCATATCAAAAACTTCTGTATTTTCTTCATCTGCTTGTACAGTGGAATATGTTGGAGGAGTATTATCCTGAATTTGCTTGAATTTCATAAAATCCATAAATTCTTTATACATAGGATGATTTATATTAAAACCTTCTTCTCTTGTAGAAGCACTAGATGCTGCGACCAATTGCTTATTCCCGAGTTGAGTGAGGATATGATCTCCTCTTCCTCTGCTTCCTTGTCCTCTACCCCGTGAAGGGGGACATGATGGCCTCTTGTCTAAAAACAAAGAAATTGATGATTAGTCTAAGTATTCTCTAGTGAGAAAATCAGGAAAACTATTATCTTCATCTTTTTTATAAATTATATCAAAATCAAAAGGTGCTAATAGCACTTGCCATCTAGCAAACATTTGTTTAGAAACATCATTTTTATAGTCCTTATTAAACATAAACTTAGCAGCTTGACAATCAGTCTTGACTATAAACTTCTAGATATAAAGATCACCTTGAAATTTTAAACACTTTTCATAATAACTAAGATTTCTTTAGCTACCATGGCATAATTTTTCTGGGTTTCATTCCATTTCCCAGAATAAAATTGGATAATATAATGTCTCTTATCATCAGGACAATATTAGGTAAGAATACCACCGTAACCAAGGTCAGAAGCATCTGTTTCTACCTTTTTTCCCAATTAGGATTGGCGAACGTCAGGCATGAAAGGTTTTGAACCTTAGATTTAATTTTCTTGGTAGCTTCAGTATGATCATTTGACCAAGCTTTAGGATTCTTCTTAAGCCTGTCATATAATATAGCTGTGACTTGAGCTAAATCCTTTATAAAAGGTGCAATATAATTAAAACTTCTGATAAATCTCTGCAGTTGAGTTTTATTAGTAATTTCATCAAGAAATTTAGAAGCAAATTCTATACTTCTATTAATAGGACTAATTTCTCCTTTCTTTATATGATGACCCAAAAATCTAACCTTAGTTTGAAAAAGAGCCATTTTGGGTGCAGATATAACTAAACCATTTTGGATTATAAGTTTCTTAAGCAACTCCAGGTGTTTAAAATGAGTTTCTATATTTTTTGAAAATACAAGGATATCATCTATATCGACTATTATGAAATTACTATAGGGTATGAAAAATATCATTCATAATTTTTTGAAATTCGGATGGAGGATAAATATTACAGGTCTTCAAAAGAAGCAGATTCGCAGAGAAAGAAAAGATCTAAGAAAAGGCATAGATCTAAAGAAGATCGAGAAGCTAGAAAAAGCTATCGTAAATCTAATAGATTTACTAAAGATAGATTTGGAAGAGATCTTTCAAAGGTAAAATGCTACAAGTGTGGTAAACTTGGGCATATTGCTCCAAATTGCAAGTTAAATAAGTTGAAAACTTTAGAACTTGACAACGATACATATGAAAAGGTATATGGTTCGTTATACACTTTAGGATCTGAAGATAATTATGAATCAGGTTCGGATTCTAATGTAGAATTATTTGATTTCTCTAATTATGATAATAATAGTACTAATGCTTGTGATACGTGTCAGAATCATGATTGCAATTGCGAAGATGACGAAATTTATAAACTTCAATCGCAATTTCAAGATTTTAATCTAAATACTATCATATTTGAAAATTTGATTGAACTTTTAAAGGAAGCTACTGATAGTAGGCTTCGTGAAAAAATTATCAATTTAGCGATTTCAAATGAAGCCGGTTCTTCAAAAGTTATTGGAAAGAAAAAGAATGACTTTAATGATTTTGAATATGAAGCACCATATTCTTTAAAAGAAGTGGATGATAGTATTTTAAAGAAAAAGACTTTTCTCGAAAAAGATTCCTCTTTTGATGATTTGAAAATCGACGTTGAAAATTCTAAAAGGGAGATTAAATCTCTTAAACAAAAGCAATTGATTTGTGATCACTGTATTACTAAGATTGAGATTAATAATACTGATGAAGATCAATTTTCTAAAAATAAAGGAAAGCAAGTTGAAGATAAAAATCTCCAAATTGATAATTCTGATCTTAAACAAGATATGTTTTTGGGAATGATGCAGATTATTACAGCTCATAAATGGTATATTAAATATACTATTTTGAATGATAATAGTTTTTCAATTACTAACATTGTAATGATTGATAGCGGTGCAGATGTTAGCTGTATTCAGAAAGGTTTAGTACAGACTAAATACTATCAAAAAACTATGCATTTGGTGAAATCTGCCTCTAGTCATGCTCTGGATATAGAGTATAAGTTACCTAATGTGAAGATTTGTCAGAGTAAAGTCTACATTCCTCACTTCTTCGTTTTGGTTAAGAATCAGTTAAACCCTCCAATTATACTTGGAACTTCTTTTATAAATGCAATTTATCCTTTCACAGGAATCGACGCGAAAGGATTCTCAGTAAAATACAAGGATAATGAGATAACTTATTTTTTTGTTACATATCCGGTAACTAGATATATTAATGCATTGATTAAAATGAAGCAGAATTATGTAGACTCATTACAATTGGAGTTATTCAGCATGAATAATAGAATCAATGAAATCCGCTAAGGTAAAGGAAAAAATCAAATTGATTTCTGAGCAGATTGTTGTCGATATTTGTGCAGATCATCCTTGCGCTTTTTGGGATCGCAAAAAGCATATTGTTACTCTTCCCTATGAAGAAGGATTTGTGGAGGATGATATCCCTACTAAGTCTCTGCCTGTCAGATGAATGCTGAATTAGTAGATTTCTGCAAAACTGAGATTGATAATCTATTACAAAAGGGTTTGGTAAAACCTTCAAAGTCTCCTTGGTCTTGCACAACCTTCTATGTTAATAACGTGGTTGAAAGGGAAAGAGGTGTTCCAAGATTGGTGATTAACTACAAACCTTTGAATAAACATTTAAAGTGGATCAAGTATCCTATTCCTAATAAAAGGGATTTATTATCGAGATTATATGATGCCAACATATTTTCAAAATTTGATTTAAAATCAGGATATTGGCAAATTTAGATTTTTAAAGAGCATTCTTATAGAACTTCTTTTAATGTCTCATTTGGACAATACAAATGGAATACCATGCCTTTTGGTATGAAAAACGCCCCTTCTGAATTTCAGAAAATCATGAATGATATTTTCAACCCATATGGATTTTATTATTGTCTATATTGATGACATTCTAGTATTTTTGAAAACTTTTGAAATACATGTCAAGCATCTTGATATTTTCAAAACGGTCATAATACAAAATGGTTTGGTTAATTCGAAACCTAAAATGAGTTTATTCCAAACAGATGTTCAATTTTTAGGACATCAGATTTATCAATGGAAAATTACTCCCATTCAGAGAGCCATTGATTTTGCTGATAAATTTCCTGATGTTATTACAGATAGAACTCAACTACATAGATTTCTGGGAAGTTTGAGTTATGTTTCTCCATTCTATAAACACCTTTCTTGAGATTTAGCTCCGTTATACAACAGGCTAAAGAAAGATAATAAGTCTCTTTGGAATGAAACTATTACCAATCTGGTGAAAGATATTAAGCAGTGAGTGAAATCACTACCCTGCTTAGCATTAGCCAACCCTGCTTGGCAAAAGATAATTCAGACGGATGCGTCTAATATTGGATATGGAGGAGTTCTTAAACAGATTAATCCTTATGATAAGAAAGAATATTTGATTAGATTTCATTCTGGGAAATGGAATTAAGCTCAGAAGAAGTATACCACGGTAGCACATGAAATGTTAACCATCGTTAAATGCGTTCTCAAATTTCAGGACGATTTATATAATTAGAAGTTTTTGATAAAAATTGATGCTCCATCGATCAAATTAATGTTTGACAAACATTTTAATCATGATGCCTCGAAATTGATATTCTCCAGGTGGCAAGCGCAATTAGCCCCTTTCGATTTCAATATTCAATATAAAAAGGTAGTTGATAACTCTTTACCTAATTTCTTATCCAGGGAATACATTCAATAATTTAAGTTCTTTCAAGCCTTTCTTGATGATGAAACTCTTGTTTCTATATTGAGGGTTCTTACGTATTTGCCTAGAGATACGAAAATTCATATCACTGATAAAATTGTAGATAAAATCCTGATAGAAGATTTTTTGCATATTCAGATAGAATATTATTCAGATGATAATTACTTGACAGACTATTTTTCTGAACGATAACAAAAAGGTGCTATGTTTGCAGGATGGATCCACCTTAGATTCACATTAAAGAAAGAGGAAGGGGAAGAATAGCCCCAAGTAAAGGCAACTATAGTTCATATGGGACCAGATCATTTCAAGGATCGTCATACAGATCCAAATCAAATTCCCCGATTATACAGATGGGAAAAAGAACGTTTATTAATAAAAGAACTTCTTATCAAGAAGAATCTTCATCTAGTTCACAGTAATTGGTTAATTTATAAGATATTCCAAAAGATAGCCCATTATGTGCCCATATGTAGGCATATCTATAAAGAAAGAAGCAAAAAGATACTTTTTAAAGAGGATTCTAATGATATCACATCTTATGAAAAGTTACCAAAAAAGGAAATGATATTTCTATTAGAAAGCTCTAATTTACGGCGAAAGGATGAACCTTGGAAGATATTCCAACGATACCTTGTTAATGGATTATATTTTCCAGGAGAGTCATATAAGACTCGATCATATTATGAAGAAATTTTGATGAATACAGGAAGTGCGGAGTTTCAACACATTTCAGGCTTGGGTCATAACCCACAGGAGATGAGTTATAAATTTTCTAAATTTATTATGAAACAGATTATATCTATTAAAGATTTGGGTATGTCAGCTATGAAAGAGAAATAGATAAGTCTCACTAGTATCAGAATGAATTTTACTTATTGAGATTATATCGGGCATTTGATATAGTGCTAAATTAGAACAATGACAAACACAAACACACTTGGTTTGTAAAGGTATGTGCAAAAATTTTTCCTAAACAAATACCAAATTGGCTTATTAACTAGTGGTCATACCACGGTCCAACGGTTCAAATACTGCCAGAACCATTCCTAAACTAATATAAAGAATGGGCAAAAATATCGCCAAACTTAAACAGGTTATACCAAGAAGATCACGTATGCTGGATAGAGAAAATAGATCAAATCAATTTCCTTATTGAATTCTCAATACCATGGATACATAAATAGACACCTGAAGTGCGGTTCAATGAGGAAAATATTCCTTGTCTTTACAGAACGTATTATAATAATTTTTGGGGATAAATTATTAAAACAAGACCCTAAGACCAAATAATTAATTGGTCAAGAACTCCTGGACTCGATTAAAGAGAAAATAGTTGATTATAAAAAAATTTGCCCAGATAATATTATTAAAGATAACTTAGTCCGGCATATTGCTAGAAGAATCTCCTTTTAGGAAGGAGACAAGGAACAGATGATTCAAGATTATCTTGAAGAAGTAATAAAAAATTTACTTCAGATGATAACCCAGATTAATAAGTCGGACACCTCAATGCGAAGTTAAACTAGTAACACTGTGGACAAATCACAACAGGCGGAGTTAGATCACATGCTGTCAACCATCGAATTGCAAGATGCGAAAGATTTTTTGCTGCAAATGAAAGCCTTGGAAAAAGGAAAAAATGTGAAGGAAACATAATCATGTGAAGCCATGTGAACAGAGACCCACTCAATAGTAAATGTACTGTTGAAACAGTAGATACACTGTTCAGGGACTCAGATGAGGGCCCTTTTGTATTGTACATAGATTCCTTGTGTCTTTTTATTTTTCTATATAAGTCTTAGCTTATTTTGAGAGAAGGGCATCATTAAAAATTAGAGCTCTCTCTTTTGTTCTACGTTTTGTACATCTTTTTGTAATATCTCTGAAGCACTGTTCCGATCATCTTAATAAATAAATCGTCAGTTCTTCAGAGTTTTGGGATCTTGAAGACAAACATCCTTTATAAGGTATTTATTTATTTTTTGTATTTAATTTTAGTATGTTTCTCTTAGCTAGGACTATGTCTGGCTAAAAATTATCTATGTCGAATAACTAACTTCTCTCCTATATAGACCATGAATGAATCTAAGCTTTATTTAAATATAAAGGAATTTTAGTATGGCTTTTTGACTTGGTTTCGAGATTGAGGTACAGTCGAATCTAGCACAACTCTTATTGGCTTTGTCTTAGTGACTCCGTCTAGCCAGTTGTGGTTTTTAGCCCGAAAGATGAGTTTGATAAGTAGGGAACCTCACACCCGACTAGAACTGCCAGACACATGGGTTCAATAAGTTGTACATATTAGATTCTGATGGACCTTTTGCTCGGGTTAAAGGCTTACCATGCAGTCTGAAAAACTATGCCAAAATTCTTGTATATTTTGATTCTTTCGCAGACGGACTACCGCTAGCTTAAGGATGCTTGACTTGCTTGATATATGACTAGGTGGATTACCACTAGGTCCTTGATCCTGTAAATCTGTTACTGGGCGGATTACCGCCAGGTCCTTGATCTTGTAACTCTAGTATCAGAGCCAAGAACTTTTCATGGTATATGTGAGATACAGGTGAACTATTCGACATAGATTTTAATCTTTACCCATGGATCTGGGAGATACAAGTACTAAAAGTACTAGACTAGAAGAGGTAGATATACCTCATAACCTTGACTTGTTAAACAGGTGGACGATTCCTAAAGTCCCTATTAAAACTATTTATGACTATGGTTGGTTTGATAAACTATCTTCAAAACAATTGATTAAAACATTTGAGTAGTCTCTTGCTTTGAATTCTTCTGAACAGACTATTCATTTGTTAAATGAGCGTGATGTGATTTTTTATAAAAATAAGTATAATTATTTGCATATTAGTATGGTTCAAATTGCCTTTAAACCTTTGACTCTTAAAGGGTTGTATGAGACTTTTTTAGGTGCTTTTCGCGATGCTAGAAATTTGAATTTTCGACAATCACTTATGGGTTCGATTGAATCTACGGTGGCCTATGGTCCAATTTATTTCAATACTCAGCCTAATTTGCAATTATCTCTTACTGATGCTAATATATTAGATGTTGTAACATTAAATATTAAAACTCATAGTTATAACTATGCGCCTGTTTGTTTATCTTACCGAATCTATTTTAAATTGTTATCTACTCCTAATCCTAGATGTAGATTATATGATATTTCCAATCAAACTATTTTGGTGGAAACCAATTTTGCAAGGTCCAAGGTCACTACTAGAAGACCTATTAAGTGGGAAGAAATAGGTTTCCCTACTTCGTGGACTCTAAATTCGGTTATATCCCCAAATCAGTTAACCGATGCTGTTACTAATTCAGACTGTTCTCTTATTTCTCAAAATCCATATGGAAGGATTAGTATACAGTTTACAGATAATAGCTACACTCCTCATAGGCAGTCTTTCAATGATAACAGGCTAATGTCTTTTGTGAATCACAGTATGAATAGACATTCAGTATCTAGTCGTAAACTGTTGCCTGCGATTTATCATATTTCCCCTATCCATCCAATTTATGGTCCATCCCGAGATCGTGCAACTTCGTTACATACCATTGGTTCCGATGGAAACTCAGTGGTATAAAGGGTAAAAATTGACCCGCGAACTAATATAGTTCAGGTGAAGGATGATATTTCTGATAAGGATATTCCTTCAGCTTCTGAAATGGAGTTTGATTTAAATGATTCTTAATGTTTTTACACCATATTGATTTTAGTCCAGGTTCACTGGCAAGAAAACATATTCAAAAAAAAAAAAAAAATTTGTTGAAAAATGGAATCAGTTAAAAACTTCGTTCTTTGATGCTTATAGCGAGGAAGATCTTAAATGCATTTCTCAAGAGTTTTATGAAACTTGTTCTTTGCATAATCAAAATATGTATTTTGTTCCTTCGTTTCTAACCACTTACTTATCGTTATGTATTAATGTTATAGAAAGAACTTATAAAGATGGGAGTGGTAATATTTTGAAAGATATCTACCCTCCTCAGTCGTCGTTTGTTTTACCTAACAATACTGGAATTACTTTCTCAGCTTTTCAAAAATTCATTAAGGAAGACATTGCTTTAATTTGTATTAATGAAATTAATAAAACTTATTACTCAAAACAATTATTTGAGTCTTTATGTTGAAGTGTTGGGTGAGCATATTAGCTCTCTTGACAAAAAACTGGATGATTTAACTATTTTGATAAAAGATATTAACGCCGATATGGCTAAAATAAATTTTGCTATGACTACCGATATTGCTTCTACTTCAGAAAAAAACTACAGTAGTTTCTACTTATGTTCAAAGACCTTTGGAAATTTCAGATTTTAAACCTAGCTCTTTGAAAAATTTAGAAGAACTTCTTGATAAGAAATTCTCCGATTTAGATATTTGAGAACTTGCTGCTAAAAAGCTTTCTAGATTAAAATTTGGGCCTATGGACTTATTGCAAGATTTTACTAATAAAATGGAAACTACTGTTGATTTTAAAAATCAAGTCTCTTCAGATTTTAATAAACTCAGGGGTTATCCCAAGATAAATAGCAGATATGCTACCAAGCCTAGTATGAATACATACTATTATCATCGTCCAACTCCGCAGGATGTTTTGATTGAAGAATGTGACTGGAATTAGACTAATATGTCTTACAGCGGTTCTGAAATTTAAGAATTGAATCTCGAGGGGTTGACAGATAGGCAATTAACGATTTTGGCACATCGAATGCTGATGCATGCAACTATCTGTAAAAGTGTTAAAAACACGGATAGATCAATCTGCAAAATGATTATTGCAGATTTTACTGGACAACTTCGAGGATGGTGGGATAATTATCTTAGCACCGAAGAAAAAGCTTTGGTCGTTAATGCTATAGCCACAGATTAAGGAGTTGATAAACTAGGAATGACTTTGGTAAAAAACAGAGAAGATGTTGTTTATACCTTGGTTCTTACCATTCAAAAACATTTAATGGTAGATTCACCAATCAACATGAGACAGTTAGAACTCTTCTCAACGGTCTTCGACGAAGGACTTTGGCACACTTTTGGTGGTATTAAGATACCTATCTTAGTAGGGTTACTGAATTGCCCAAAAATAAGCTTAAATATTGGAAAGCCAAGTTCATAGACGGACTTCCCCCTTTTTTTTCTGAAGGATTTAGGAAAACTCTAAGAGGGAATCAAATTGAAATACCTTATGGCCATTTAAGCTATGGAAAAATTATAGGCATTTGCATATAAGAAGGTTTGAACTTGTACAATGAACTTAAAATGGCTAGACAACTTAAGATTGATAAGCTAAAAGAACGATCTCAATTTAGAGATTTCTGTGAACAATTTGGTTTACCCAATCCCACTGCTAAGGAGGATAAACATTACAGGTTTTCAAAAGAAGTAGATTCGCACATAAAGAAAAGATCTAAGCGAAGGCATAGATCTAAAGAAGATCGAGAAGCTAGAAAAAAGCTATTGTAAATCTAATAGATTTACTAAAGATAGATCTGGAAGAGATCTTTCAAAGGTAAAATGCTACAAGTGTGATAAACTTGGGCATATTGCTCCAAATTGCAAGTTAAACAAGTTGAAAACTTTAGAACATGACAACAATACATACGAAAAGGTATACGATTTGTTATACACTTCTGTATCTGGAGATGATTAGGAATCAGGTTTGGATTCTAATGTAGAATTATTTGATTTCTCTAATTATGATAATAATCGTACTAATGCTTGTGATACATGTCAGGATCATGATTGCAATTGCGAAGATGACGAAATTTATAAACTTCAATCGCAATTTTAAGATTTTAATCAAAATACTATCACATCTGATAATGTGATTGAACTTTTAAAGGAAGTTACTGACTGTAGGCTTCGTGAAAAAATTATCAATTTAGCGGTTCCAAATGAAGCCAGTTCTTCAAAAGTTATTGAAAAGAAAAAGAATGACTTTAATGATTTTTAATATGAAGCACCTTATTCTTTAAAAGAAGTGGATGATCGTATTTCAAAGAAAAATACTTTTCTTGAAAAAGATTCCTCTTTCGTCGATTTGAAAATCGAAGTTGAAAATTTGAAAACGGAGATTAAATCTCTTAAACAAAAGCAATTGATTTGTGATCACCGTATTACTCAAATTGAGATTAATAATACTAATGAAGATCGATTTTCTAAAAATAAAGGAAAGCAAGTTGAAGATGAAAATCTCCAAATTGATAATTTTGATCATAAACAAGATATGTTTTTCGAAATGATGCAGATTGTTACAATTCATAAATGGTATATTAAACGTACTATTTTGATTGATAATAGTTTTTCAATTACTAATATTGCAATGATTGATAGCGGTGCAGATGTTAGCTGTATTCAGGAAGCTTTAGTACCGACTAAATACTTTCAAAAAACTACGCATTTGGTGAAATCTGCCTCTGGTCATGCTCTGGATATAGAGTATAAGTTACCTAATGTGAAGATTTGTCAGAATAAAGTCTGCATTCCTCACTTCTTCTTTTTGGTTATGAATCAGTTAAACCCTCCAAGTATACTTGGAACTCCTTTTATAAATGCAATTTATCCTTTTGCGTCGATTCCTGTGGAAGGATAAATTGGATTTATAAAAGAAGTTCCAAGTATAATTGGAAGGTTTAACTGATTTTTGTTATTGTTGTTATTATTATTATTATTATTATTATTATTATTATTATTATTATTATTATTATTATTATTATTATTATTCTTGTGATTCTTGTGATTCTTGTTATTATTGTTATTGCTGTTATTGCTATTACTATTGCGATTCTTATTGTTGTTGTTGTTGTTGTTGTTGTTGTTGTTGTTCTTGTTCTTGTTCTTGATGTTCTTGTTGTTCTTGTTGTTCTTGTTCTTGTTCTTGTTCTTGTTGTTGTTCTTGTTCTTGTTCTTGTTGTTGTTGTTCTTGTTGTTGTTGTTGTTGTTGTTCTTGTTCTTGTTGTTATTATTATTATTAATGCAAGCTAGCTATCCACATGATAGAATGCCAATAATGCATTTCCTTGATTTATTTTTATTATTTTAAATGGACTAATATTTAAATAAAATTAACTTTCAATCGAATTGTAAAAAAATGTTTTAAACTGATAGAATTTTATCTTAGTCAATTTGAGAGAAATTACTATAGCTAGGAGTTGTTGAACAATTTAATATTTTTTGTGGCTAATTATTTTGGTCTCGAAGCAATGATAGTTCAAAAAGTAAATCCTTCAAAACTATGTTGCAGGAAAGTATGCCGAGCATTTATTAATTAATTACTTTTTTTGTGTAAATTAGTTTGTTTACATTTCCACAAAAAAAATTTGTTTACATGTTCAAATGTTTTTTTAAATGTAATCATTCATGTAGAAAATTACTTTTTTAGTACATAATTGTTTCAAGTACTTAGAGATACTATACGTTACTTTCTAACAAATGGAAATATCATACACGTCATCGTCAACTGTGTGCTTCTCAGAATTAATACTGAATTAAGGATGTTTTTATCATTTAATAATGTTTTACTTGATTATATTATTTATGTGTTTTAACAAATCAAGACAAGTTTATCATTTTCATTCAATACTACTTTTATCAGTAAATGACCATACAAAGTAGCAGTAGTCAAATATAAAATTTTCAATACATAATTCATAAAGTTAATTTAATAAAATAATTCTTTTCAAATAAATTTACTAATGGATTATATTAAATTATTTTTTTATGAGTCGTGTTACATTAGATGAGATACTATGAAAATAATTATTTGTCAAAACAAATAAGTTTTATTTATTTAAAAAATATTAATTTAGGCTAATTTGTGGAACTTGAAATGTCATGACCCAGACCGTCGCGATTGGCATCCACACTAACTCTCCGATGAGACAACCACTACTACAACTCAAACCAAGCAACTAAACCCAAACTAAGGCATTTAAGTACACAAAAGTGGGAAAATACTAAAGAAAGAAATAGAGTTCTCATAAACTCCAACAAAAGTCTAACAAAAATAAACTAAAAATGCAGAATGCCTAGAACCTGAAAGTCAATGTACCAAAATATCTAACAATGAACCAAGTCTAAACAAGAAGAGATACAACCCAAACTAATGTACTAACAACTAATAGAACTGTCTAAGTCCGAAATATGGACATAGACGAAAGGAGAACTCATGGCAGCCCTGAAGAATTGTCTCACCCTTGAATTCGAATGACGATCACTGATCTCCTAAGCGAGGTCTATGAGTAGCCGCTTGAAGATGTCCTGCATTCAGCAAAAATAAGAGCAAGTGCAGTATTAGTTCACAACTACAGTGTACTGGTAGGGTCACACGTCTATTCCACAAAGTGCAACATACATAAGTTATCACAACAATATAATCACAATCTTATAACGAACATATACAATATTATCAACATTTACTAACAACGAACAACTTCATATTTCTCAAGATACACAATTATATAAAATCATTGGTCCTTTCATGGAACCTAAATCCAAAATAGTTAGCATTCCGGAATGTGGTACCCGATCCAATGATTATGCCAGAACGTGGCAACCGTTCCCATAATTATGTCAGAACGTAAAAATCGATCCCATAATTATGCCGGAACGTGGCAACCGATCCAAGTTAGTTATGTCGGAACATGAAAACTGATCCATTCAACACACCACAATCACAATCACAAGTATATCTTCAAGATCATATAATTAAGTCATGAATTCATGGTAACCACCATTTGAAATTTATGTGAATGATCGTGACAACTCTTCAAATCCTATTCAGTCTTATTAGAAATCTATCTCATTTACAACAAGTGTGATCAATAATACAACATTCATATATATATATATATGCATGTATCATAATGAAGCAAGAACAAACATACATCACATAATCATAGAATCACAACCATCACCTACCTTAAAACAAGCGTGAAACCTTAAGAAACTTGATTCTTTCCTTTGCGGATTTGTTCTGCTTGTTCTTGATCTACAAATAATCATAATAACACGAAAATCAATAAACAATCACTAATTACCCGGATTACTAACAATTCTAACAATCCTAGATCATACCTATGATCCCATGTATCCAAATTAGGCTATTTCCACCATAGAATCTAGATCAAAACCCTCCCCCCCCCCCCCAATCGATAATTACCCTTTCTATTCCGTTTTATGGATCAAAAAACAAATTCGGGGACTGAAAATCTTACCTTTAGCCTCAAGAATGGTGGAAAATGTTAGGAGTCTCGTGGGGTTTGTTCCTTAGCTCTAAAAATTGAAAAATGTTGAATAAAGTTGTTTAAGGATTTATTTACAACTTTAAGTTGCGTCTGGCCTGCCATAGTGGCCCTGCCAGAGCGACGAAATCCCGCGCCAAAGCGGCATGCATTAAATAGTGAGTTATTTTAATAATTCCAAAATCCCTATTTCACAACACACCTCTAACCCACAACGCTCAGAAAATACCCCTCAGCTAAGATTGATTCTAGGAGTTCTACTCACCCGAATTCAATTTGGTAAATTATTACGGGTTCCTTAACGATTTATCTAACTACTCATGTGATCAAAATCATAAATGAGACCCGATCTTTACTAGATTCCTAACACTTCAATGACTCTGATTTTGTCCAAATTTGTACTAGGTTGGGAAAATCCAAATACTATGAAAATATTTTTCAGTACCAAATTTTCCCTTATTGGCATTTGTATACTGATGGAAACAACTTTTTACAATAGATACCAATTTACCCATCACTCATCCCCGAGTGATAAAACATAGGAAAATAGGCTAAGGAAAGAATGAAGTAGTACCTGAATCGATGAACAATTGAGGAAACTTGTCTCGCATGTCCCTCTCGATCTCCCAAGTAGCTTCCTCAACTGGACACTGCTTCCATTGAACTTTCACGAACTTAATCTCCTTGGTCCTCAACTTGCTCACATCACGATCAAGAATTGCAATTGGTTCCTTCTCATATTGGAAGTCTTTGTCTAACACAATTGAGTCTAACTTAATGAAGTAATCCCCATCACCATGATACCTATTCAACATGGACACATGAAATATCGAATGAACACCTGATAGATTAGGAGGTAAAGCCACTCTATATGCTACCGGTCTCATACATTCAAGAACCTTAAAGGGACCAATGTATCTAGGACTTAGCTTACCTTTCTTACCAAATCTCATCACCCCTTTCATGGGTGATACCTTAAGAAGAACATTTTCACCAGTTTGAAATGACATGTCTCTTACCTTATGATCCGCATACTTCTTCTGTCTACTCTGGGCTGCTATAAGCTTAGCTTGAACACTCCTCACCTTATCTTGAGCATACTTTACTAAATCAACCCCCAATGGTTTCACATCTCCAGCCTCAAACCATCCTATGAGTGATCTACATCCCCTCCCATATAACTTCTCAAATGGTGCCATATCAATACTGAAGTGATAACTATTATTATAGGAGAACTCACACAAAAGTATGAATTTATCCCAATGCCCTCTAAAATCAATCACACATTCCCTCAACATGTCTTCTAACACTTGGATATTTCTCTCTGACTGTCTGTCTGTCTATGGATGTAAAGCTATACTAAAAGTGAGTTGTGTGCCCAATTCATCATGTAATTTCCTCCAAAACTTAGATGTGAATTGGGTACCACAGTCTGAGATGATAGAAAGGGGCACCACATGCAACCTCACTATTTCTTTCACATAAACTTTAGCCAATTGTTCAACATTATAATCTGTTCTTATCGAAATAAAATGGGATGACTTGGTCAATCTATCAACCACTACCAAAATAGAATCAAACTTTCCTAATGTCTTAGGAAGACCAACCATAAAATCCATGGCTATTCTTTCCAACTTCCATTCCAGAATTTACATTCTTTGAAGAAAACCTACAAGCATTTGATGTTCATACTTCACTTGTTCATAATTTGGACACTTCGCCACAAACACCACTATATCCTTCTTCATGCCCAGCCACTAATAAATTCGCTTGAAATCTTGATACATCTTGGTCACACCCGGATGAACAAAATATCTCAAACCGTGAGACTCTGCCAATAATTTCTCAATTAAGTCCTTTACACTAGGAACACATATTCTCCCTTTAAAATTGAGTACACCATATGCATCAAGAGTGGTCTCTTGTGTTGTACCATTCATAGTCTTTATCCTAAGCTCCTCCAAATTCTCATCCTCAAATTGTTTGGCCTTGGTCTCCTCAGTGAATGTCGCCTTTACTTCAATACTAGCTAACACCCCACCTCTTTCTCAGATGCCCAACTGCATGAACTTGGACTCTAAGGTCTGAATTTCCTTAGCCAAATGTTGCTTGGATACACTTAGGAAAGCTAAACTACCCATACTCACCGCCTTCCGACTCAAAGCGTCTGCCACTACATTAGCCTTACCCAGATGGCATTGAATGATGACATCATTATCTTTAAGTAACTACCATCCTTTTTATTAACAAACAAAATTGGGCACCCCATGGGGAAGCACTAGGTCGAATAAATCCCTTATCATGAAGCTCTTAGATTCGGGCCTTAAGCTCTCTTAATTTCGCCGGAGCCATACTATATGGAGTAATAGAAATGGGGCACTTACCAGGCTCTAAATCAATCCAGAAATTATATCTTTAGCCGGAGGCATACCAGGCAAGTCACTAGGAAACACTTCTCTATATTTTGACACCACAAGATGGAGCCTCAATTTCAACATCCCTAATATGAGCCAAATAAGCCAAACAACCCTGCCTTATCAATTTCTTAACCCGAAATGGAGGATATGATTTTAGTTCTCTTATGCTTGTACACCCTTTCCAACTCTAATTTTCCCTTCCCCGAATTTCTAGAGTTCGGACTTAGTATTACAATTAAGTATGGCATAATCGGGGGACAACCAAGTCATGCCTAAGATTATGTCAAAGTCAGTTATATTCAAAATCACCAAATCAACCCAAGTCTGAAAACCCATAAACAAAATAGGACAAGCACGATAGACATGGGTAACTATGACTGACTTTCCAACTGAGGTAGAAACATGGATAGGGGCCTCAAGTATATCACAAATCATATCAAATCACACAAGTACATAAGAATAAGTAGAACCCGGATCATATAACACATTAGCCATCCAGTCACAAATATGAATAGTACATGTGATTACTGCGTCAGACACCTCTGCCTCATACTTGCCCGAAAAGGAATAATGCTGAGCCCTATCATATTGACGAACCACTTCCCTGCCTAGTTGCACATTACCTCTGCCTGCATTACTATTTCCTCTACCTCCATGGCCTCGCTGATTACCTCATCGCCTACCTCGTGGAATCCTTCGACCATTATTACCATTTCTCGTAGGTACCACTGCTCTAGTCTACTGCTGCACGGACTCAAACACATGTGGGTGGGGACAATCTCTCATCATATGCCTAGGTTCTCCACAATTCTAACAAGTACGATCAAAAGATAGTCTGTTGCATGTCGAAGGTGCAACTCCCAGGCTATCCAAAAAATTATGAGATGGAGTTTCCAAGCAACTATCTATAGAGGCAGGCATAGTGGACTGAATTGGCTTGGCTACAACTGTTGGCCTTACGGACCCCTTAGAATAAGAACCTTGAAAGTTACCCAAATTCTCGGCCCTTTTTTCCCATGCCTTAGCTTGACCGTCTCGCTTCACCCCCTCTACTTTCTTAACATAATATGTTACCTTATTGAAACTCCTCCCTGCAAAAGTCATATGATCATATAATATTGGCAACTCAGAATTTAGTCCCCTGATAAATAACCGAATCTTCTCATCCTCAGTAGTCACCAATTGAGTAGCGTATCTACACAAAACATGGAACTTGGCCTCATAAGCAGCCACAATCAGACCACTCTGCTCCAAAGCCATGAACTCATCCTTCTTGCGATCCCTCAATGTCCTAGGAACATACTTCTCTAGAAAAGGAGCATGAAATTGGGTATATGTAAGTGGTGGTAAAGTAGAAGATCTGCATTTCATATAAGCTCTCCACTACTGCTTAGCCTCACCTTGAAGTTGAAAGGAAACGAACTCAACCCCATGTTGATGGACAATTCCCAACTTATGAAGCCTCTCATAGCAATCTAAGATGAACTCATAACCATCCTCATTCTCAGAACCATGAAACACAGGAGGCTTGAGCTTCAAAAACTTAGTCAACATTTCATGCTCATTACCAGTTATAACAGAACCCAACAAAGGACAAAAGAAAACATCATTACCTCCAGTCTCACTAACCTTGGGTGCAGTACTAGCAAAAAGAGGATTAGTAGGAGCTTGAGTTGCTTAAGTAGAAGGAAGCACTCCCGGACCAGCCAGCCCCTTCAAGAATGACATAATCTGTCGAGCTAACACTGGGTCTTTGGGGGGAACATCGGTAGTCCCAGCCTGCACCTCTTCCTCTTGTCCCATATCCTTTACATTCTCAATATCAATATTCTCTTCTTCAATCTCTTCATGATGCGCATGAGGGTTCTCATTCACGTGAGCATTCTCAACAGGAGTTCCATTCCCAGCAGGATCTACTCTTCCACGGCCTCTACCCCTGCCTCGACCGCGACCTCTCGCTGCAGATTCTTCAGTTGGAGCATTGACGGGAGAAAAAGGGTAAACGCCATTGAATCTAGTATTAACCATCTGCAAATAGAAGAGTAGAGGAGGCTAGATACCAATTTGAATCAAGTCATAGCACGAAAGGAGATAAGAGAAAACAGATAGATTTCCTAAAGTACTATAGCCTCTCGAAGAAAAGTAAAGGCGTCCCTATACTATTCCGCGAGACTCTATTAGACTCAATTTGATACATCGAGATCAACGAACCTAGGCTCTAAAATAAATTTTGTCACGACCCAGACTGTTGTTATTGACACGCACACTAACTCTCCGGTGGGAGAACCACTACTATAACTCAAACCAAGAAACTAAAACAAAACTAAGGTATTTAAGTACACAAAAGCGGGAAAATACTAAGGAAAGAAATAAAGTTCTCATAAACTCTTACAAAAGTTTAACAAAAATAAACTAACAATGCGAAAGTAATGACTAGAACCTAAAAGTCAATGTACCAAAACATCTAACAATGAACCAAATCTAAATAAGAAGGGATACAACCCCAACTAATGTACTAATAACTAATAGAACTGTCTAAGTCCGAAATGTGGACATAGATGAAAGGAGAACTCATGGCAGGCCAGAAGAATTGGCTCACCCTTGGATTCAAACAACAATCACTGATCTCCTGAGCGAGGTTTGTTAGTAGTCGCTTGAAGATGTCCTGTACTCAACAAAAATAAGAGCAAGTGTAGTATCAGTACACAACCACATTGTACTAGTAGGATCACGCGACTATCTCACTAAGTGTAACATATATAAGTCGTCACAACAATATAATCACATGCATATAATGAACATATACAATATTATCAATATTTACTAACAACGAACAACTTCTCATTTCTCAAGATACATAATTATAACAAATCGTTGGTCCTCTCATGGATCCCAAACCCAAATAGTTAGCATACCAAAATGTGGTACCCGATCCAATGATAAGGCAGGAACGTGGCAACCAATACTATAATTATGTCGTAACGTGGCAATCGATCCAAGTTAGTTATGCCGAAATGTGGCAACTGATCCATTTAACAGACTATAATCACAATCACAAGTATATGCTCAAGATCATACAATTAAGTCATGACTTCATGGTAACCATCATTCATCTATCTCATTTACAACAAGTGTGATCAATAATGCAATATTCATACACATACATGTATCATAATGAAGCAAGAACAAACATGCATCACACAATAATAGAATCACAACCATCACCTACCTCGAAACAGGCTTGGAACCCTAAGAAACTTGACCCTTCCCTTTCCAGATTTGTTCCGCCTGTTCTTGGTCTACAAACAATCATAATAACACGAGAATCAATAGACAATCACTAATTACCCAGATTACTAACAATTCTAACAACCTTAGATCATATCCACGATCCCAAGTATCCAAATAGGGTTGTACCCACCATAGAATCTAGATCAAAACCCTCCCCCATCGATAATTACCCATTTTTTTACGTTCTATGAATCGAAAAATGGATTCAGGGAATGAAAATCTTACCTTTAGCCTCAAGAATGGTGGAAAACTATTAGAAGTCACCTGGGGTTCGTTCCTTAGATCTAGAAATAAAAAAATTCAGATAAAATCGTTCAGGGGTTTATTTATGAGTTTAAGTCACGTCTGGACCACCACAGCGGCCCTCACCTCTCTACAGCGGCCTCGCAAGAGCAACAAAATCCAGCGCCAAAGCGGCTTGCACGAAACAGTGAGCTATTTTAGTAATTCCAAAATCTCTATTTCACAACACACCTCTAACCCATGATGCTCAAAAATACCTTTCATGCTAAGATCGATTTGAGGAGTTCTACTCGCCCGAATTCAATTCAGTAAACTTCTACGGGTTCCTTAACGGCTTATCTAACTACTCATGTAATTAAAATCATAAATGAGTCACCCAATTGTTAACAAATTTCCCTACACCTCAATGACTCAAATTCCATCCAAATCTGAACTAGGTTGGAAAAATCCAAATACTACAAAAAAGTTTTTCGGTCCCAAATTTTCCCCCATTGGCATTTTTATATCGACGAAAATAGGTCGTTACATGAAAATACCGCAATTCTTCTTTTGAGTATAACTCTTAAATAATAGTTTGGACCAACAAAATTATAAAAAAAATTAAATAATATTTTTTGAAATTCTTAACATAATTTTATTAGGCATGTGCACAACACGTGTTGTCCTTTACTAGCTTGCATATACATGGAAAAGTTATGCAAATACATTTTGGTAGCATCATAACCTTTTTTCTTTCTTTATTTTAACATATATGTCAAAATGAATTGTGTTGATTTATATCAACTAAAAGTGTAAGAGATACTTTTGAATAGATTATTATTTTGAATTTTAAATATAGAGTAAAAGTCTAAAACATGATTGTTATCAAGTGTTGTGTTAATATTTTTATTTTTGTCGCAACCCAGACCATCGTGATTGGCACCCACACTAGTCCTCCGATAGGAGAACCGTTACTACAATCTAAACTAACAACTCCATAAAAATACTAAGGCATTTAAGTTACGGAAGCAAGTTAAATGATAAGGAAAAAAATAGGGAGTTCTCATAAACTCCAAAACAATAGCCTAACAACTAAATAAATCTAACATTGCGGAAATAACTCCTAGAACCTGAAAGTTAATGTACAAAAACATCTAAAGTTCAACCATAAGTCTAAAAAAGAAGGGTAAAAACCCAAACTAAACATAAGACTAACTAAAGTACTAGTCTAAGTCTAAAATGTGGACATAGACAGAAAGAGAACTTATAGTAGCCTGGAAGAACTGACTCACCCTTGAATTCGAACGATCACTGATCTTCTAAGCGAGGTCTGTCAATAGCCGCTGAGGATGCCTTGTATTCGACAAAGAAAGAACAAGTGCAGTATTAGTACACAACCATAATGTACTGGTAGGATCATGTGGCTATCCTACTAAGTGAAACATATATAAGCCAGTACAACATAATAATAACATGCATACACCAAACATATACAATATCAACATCATTTAAGAACAATGTACAATTTCACAATCCTCAAGATATACAGTTATGTCAAGTCAATGGTCCTCTCATGGAACCCAAACCCAAACAGTTAGCATACCGGAACCTGGTACCTGATCCAATGTTTATACCGAATTGTGGCAACCGATCCCATATTTATGTCAGAATGTGGTAACCGATCCAAGTTAGTGTGTCGGAATGCAACACCTTATCTATTCAACAAGCCACAATCACAATCCCAAAGTACATTCTCATAATCCTACAATGAAGTCATGATTCATGACATTCATCATTCATCTTATCCTTATTTACAATTAGTATGATCAATAGTGCAACATTCGCATACATACACTTATTATAATAAAGCAAGAACAAATATATATCATACAATCATGAAATCACAACCATCACCTACCTCAAATAAATCTTGAATCACCTAAGACTCTTGATTCCTCCCTTTTCGAATACGTTTTGCTCATTTTTTGTCTACAAACAATCAATATAATACGGGAATTAATATACAATAACTAATTACCCAAAATGCCCACAATTATATCAACTCTTGATCATACCTATGATCCCCATATCCCAATTATGCCTTTTTCCTCCATAATTCCCCCATCAATAATTACCCATTAGATTACATTCTACGGATTAAAAAATGGGTTCGGGGAATGAAAATCTTACATTTAGCCTCAAGAATGGTGGAAAACTGTCAAGAAAATCCCTGGGTTCTTTCCTTAGCTATCATGTTCAAAAATTGCTGAATAAAACGTTTTTGGGGTTTATTTCTAACTTAAGTCGCGACAGGCCCGCCACAGCAGTCCTCACCCTGCTACAAGCCCTGGAGGCAGAAATCCCACCTCAGCAGCTTGCACGAAGACAAAGAGCTAAATAAATAATTCCAAAACCCCATTTCACCACACACCTTCAACCAACGACATTCAAAAACTATCTATTCACGCTAAGATCAATTCTGGGAGTTCTACTCCCCCGAATTCAATTCCGTAAAGTCGCATCAATTCCTTAACGTCTTAGCTATCTACTCATGTGATCAAATTTATAATTAGATCACCCAATCACTTCCATATTTCCATAGACCTCACAGACTCCGATTTTGTCCAAATCTAGACTAGGTTGGGAAATCTCAAGATACTAAGAAAAAGTATTCCGGCCCAAAATTTTTTCTCGTTGGCTTTTCTATAACAACGAGAACAGGTAGTTGCAATAGATATTGGTTTACCCATCACTCATCCCCGAGGGATAACTTAGGAAAAATAGGCTAAAGAAAGTATGGAGTAGTACCTAAATCGAGGAACAATTGGGGATACTTGTCTAGCAAGTCCCTCTCGGTTTCCCAAGTAGCTTCCTTAACTTGACAATGCCTCCATTGAACTTTAATGGACTTAATGTCCTTGGTCCTCAGGTTAAGCACATCACGATCAAAAATTCCAATTGTTTTCTTCTCATATTAGAGGTCTTTGTCTAAGACAATTGAGTCTCATTTAGTGATGTAATCCCCTTCACCATGATATCTCTTCAACATGGACACATGAAATACTAGATGAACTCCCGATTGATTAGGAGACAAAGTCAATCTATAAGCCACTGGCCCCATACAATCAACAATCTCAAAGGGACCAATGTATCACGGACTTAGCTTGGATTTCTTGCAAAATCTCATCACCCCTTTCATGGGTGATACCTTAAGAAGAACATTCTCACTGGTCTGAAATGTCATATCTCTTACCTTATGGTCTTTATACTTTTTCTGTCTACTCTGGGCTGCTAAAAGCTTAGCTTGAATACTCCTCACCTTATCTTCAACATCATTTACTAAATCAACTCCCAAAGATTTTACATCTCCAGCCTTGAACCACCCTATGTATGATCTGTATGCCCTCCCATAAAGTTCCTCAAATGGTGCCATATCTATGCTGGAGTGGTAACTATTATAATAGGAGAACTCACATAAAGGTAAAAGCGTATCCCAATGTCCTCTCCAAAATCAAGCACACATGCCCTCAACATGTCTTCTAACACTTGAATAGTCCTTTTCGATTGCTTGTCCATCTGTGGATGGAAGGTTGTACTAAATGTGAGTTATGTGCCCAATTCACCATGTAATTTCCTCCAATACTTAGATGTGCATTGGGTACCAAGGTCTGAGATGATAGAGAAGGGCATCCCATGCAACCTCACTATCTCTTTCACATACCTTAGCCAACTTTTCAGCATTATAATCTATTCTTGCCAGAATAAAATGGGCTGATTTAGTCAATTTGTCAACCACTAGCCAAATAGAATCAAACTTCCCCAAAGTCTTGGGAAGACTAACCACAAAATCCATGGCTATCCTTTACCACTTCTATTTCGTAATTGGCATTCTTTGAAGCAAACATGCATTCCTTTGATACTCATATTTTACTTGTTGACAATTTTGACACTTAGCGACAAACTCTGCTATATCCATCTTTATGCCCGGCCACCAATAAATTCTCTTTAAGTCTCGGTACATCTTGGTCACACCGGAATGAATAAAATATCCCGAACCATTGGATTCTATTAATGATTCTTGAATCAAGTCATCACCTCGAGGAACACAAATTTTTCCCTTAAAATTGAGCACAGCTTACACATCAAGAGTGGTCTCTTGTGGCTTACCAATCACAGTCTTTTTCTTAAGTTCGTTAAAAGTTTCTTCCTCAAATTGTTTGGCCTTGATCTCTTCAATGAATGTGGCCCTAACTTCAATGCTAGTTAACACCCCACCTCTTTATAAGATGCGCAACTGCATGAACTTACACTCCTAGGTCTGAATTTACCTAGCCAAGGGTTGCTTAGATACACTCAAGCAAGCTAAACTACCCATACTCACCATTTTTTGAATAAAAGCGTCTGCCACTACATTAGCCTTGCCCGGATGGTATTGAATGGTCACATCATAATCCTTGAGTAACTCCATGCACCTTCGATGTCTCAAATTCAAATCCTTTTAAGTGAACACATGATGCAAACTATGATGATCAGTAAAGACTTCACACTTAACACCATAGAGGTAATGCCACCAGATGTTCAGAGTGAACACTACCTCTGCCAACTCCAAAACATGTGTTGGGTAATTCCTCTCATGCACCTTCAATTGACGCGATGCATAAGCTATAACATTCTTCTCCTGTATCAACACAACACCCAAACTAGAATGTAAAGCATCATAATAAACAATAAAATCTTTACCCTCAATCGGTAATGCTAGAATAGGTGCGGTGGTCAAGAGAGTTCTAAGTTTTTGGAAGCTCTCGTCACATTTTTAAGTCCACTCAAACGGTATCTTTGTTTTGGTCAAATTTGTCAAGTGAGTGGCAATAGAAGCAAAGTTCGTCACAAATCGACGATAATAGCTAGTGAGCCCCACAAAACTCCTAACTTCTATCACAGATCTAGGTCAAATCCAATTCTTAACTGCCTCAATCTTTTGAGGATCTACTATTGACCCTTCTTTTGAAACTACATGCCCCAAAAATGCAATCGAAGTCAACCAAAATTCACACTTAGAAAATTTAGTATACAACCTTTGTTTTCCAAGAACACCCAGAACAATATGACAATGGTCGACATGCTCTTCCTCACTTTTTGAATAGACCAAAATATCATAAATAAAAACTATGACAAGCGAATTGAGAAATGGCTTGAATACCCCATTCATTAAACTCATAAAAGTTGCGGACCCAATAGTTAACCCAAACGACATAACTAGAAACTCGTAGTGCCCATATCGGGTCCTAAATGTCATCTTGGGAACATCCTGAGGCCTAATCTTTAACTAATGGTAGCCATACCTTAGATCAATCTTAGAGAAAAATGATGCACCTTGCAATCGGTCAAAAATATCATATATTCTACACAAAGGGTACTTATTTCGAATGGTGACCCTATTCAATTGTCGGTATTCTATATACATCCTCATGCTACCATTTTTTTGCTTAACAAACAAAACTAAAGCACCCCATAGGAAAGCACTAGGATGAATAAATCCCTTATCAAGAAGTTATTGGATTTAAGCCTTAAGTTCTCTTAATTCTGCCGGAGCCATGCGATAGGGAGTGATAGAAATGGGACGAGTACCTAGTTCTAAATCAATGCAGAAATCTATATCACTATTCGGAGGCATACCAGGCAAGTCATTAGGAAACACTTCTCTAAATTCTGACACCACAGGAATAGACTCAATAGACGGAGACTCAACCTCAACATCTCGAATATAAGCCAAATAAGCCAAGCAACCTTTCCTTACCAGTTTCCTAGCCCGAATGGAGGATTTGATATTAGCTTGCTTAGGCTTGTAGACCCCTTCCCACTCTAACTTTTACTTTCCCAGACTTTCTAGACTTACGAACTTAGTATTACAATTAAGCACAACCTAATAAAGAGACAAACAAGTCATACCTAAGATTATATAAAAGTCAGTCAGACCCAAAATCACCAAATCAGCCAAGTTTGAAAACCCATAAACAAAATAGGACAAGCACGATAAACATGGCTGACTATGACAGACTTTCCAACTGGGGTAGAAACATGGATGAAGGCATCAAGTATATCAAAAATCATAGCAAATTTTGAGGCAAATTGCATGGATACATAGGAATAGGTGGAACCCGGATCAAATAACACATTAGCATTCTGGTCACAGATAAGAATAGTACTTGTGATCACTACGTCAGATGCCTCTGCCTCACTTTTCCTGGAAAGGCATGACATTGAGTCCTATCATCTTTACGAGCTATTTCATACTTGGTTGTACTGTACTTCTGCTTGCATTACTATTTCCCCTACCTCTGCGGCCTTGCTGATTTCCTCCTCGCCACTTTATGGACGCCCTAGACCATTATTACCATTTCTTGTGTGTACCATTACTCGTGGCTACTGTTGTGTCGAATCCAATACGCATAGGTGGGGACAATCTCTCATTATATTCCTAGGTTCTCCATAGTTATAGTTAGTACGATTGAAGGATAGCCTGCGGCCCGCTAAAGGTATGACTCCATGGCTATCTTGAATCAAATTATAAGGTGGAGTTCCTAAGTAATTACCTGTAGAAGTGAGCATAGTAGACTGATTTGGCCTGGCTGCAAGTGTTGGCATCCTTAACCCTTTGGAATAAGAACCTTCAAAGTTACCCGAGTTCTTGGCCCTTTTAGCCAATGCCTTAGCGTGACAGTCTCGCCTCACATCCTCCACTTTCTTAAAAAAGTATGTTACCTTATTAAAGCTCCTCCCTGCAGAGGTCATATGAACAAATAACACTTCCAACTCATAATTTAGTCCCTTAACAAATAAACAGATCCTCTCTTCCTTAGTAGTCACCAACTGCGTAGCATATGTAGACAAGGCATGGAACTTGGCCTCATAAGCACCCACAGACATACCACCTTGCTCCAAAGACATGAACTCATCCTTCTTACAATCTCTTAAAGTTCGAGGCACATACTTTTCTAAGAACAAAGCATGAAACTAGGTCTATGTAAGTGGAGGTAAAACTAAAGATCTGCATTCCACATAATCTCTCCACTACTGCTTAGCCTCACCTTGAAGTTCTCAAAGTCAACCCCATGCTGATGGACAATTCCCTACTTATGAAGCCTCTCATATCAATCTAGGATGAAGTCATTTGCATCCTTACTCTCAGAAGCATGGAACACAGGCGGTGCAACTTAGAAAACTTAATCAACTTCTCATGTTCATTACTAGTCATTACATGACCCAATAAAGGACGGAAGAAATCATCATTACCTCTAGTTCCACCACCTTGGGCGCAGTGATAGCAACAGGGGGATTGGCAAGAGTTTGAGTTTCTTGAACAAAGGGAAGCATTCTAGGACCAACCAACCCTTTCAAGAATGACATGATCTGCAGAGCTAACACTAGGTACAACGGAGGAATACTTGTAGTCTCAGCCTGCACCTCTTCCACTTGACCAACATTCTCCTCATCCACAACCCCTATGTTCTCCTCTATCTTTTCATGATGCGCAGTAGGGGCCTCATTTCTGGGAGCATCTCCAATCGATTCTCTATCCCTAAATGGCACCACCCTTTCTCGGCGTCTACCTATAGATCTTCCTCTACCCCTTCCTCAATCGCGACCTATCATTGTAGATTCCTCAGCTGGAGCATTGACGGAAGCTACGGGCCTAACGCCGTTGAACCTAGTATTAACCATCTATGGACAGAAAAGTGAAGGAGGTTAGATACCAATTTGAATCACTAGATACCAATTGGAATCAAGTTATAGCACAAAAGGAGATAAGAAAAAACAGATAGATTTCCTACAATCCTATAGCCTCCGAAAGAAAAATCCAAATGTCTCTGTACCGTTCTGCAAAACTCTACTAGACTCTTTTTGGTACATCGAGATCAACGAACCTAGGCTCTGATACCAACTTTGTCATGACCCAGACCATCATGATTGATACCAACACTATCCCTCCAGTGGGAGAACCATTATTACTAATTACCTAACCAAGAATTACACAACTTAATCAAAACTAAGGCATTTAAAGATACGAAAGCAGATTTAAATGCTAAAAGAAAAATAGGGAGTTCCCATAAACTCTAACAAAAGTCTAACAACCAAATGCAAAAATAATATCTAGAACTTGAAAGTCAATGTACCAAAACTCTAACAAGGATCATAAATCTAATGGAAATGGGTACAACCCAATTAAACATAGGAAAATATAAGTACTAGTCTAAGTCTGAAGTTGTGGACATAAACAAAAGAGAACTCATGGAAGCCTAGAAGAACTGGACAACCCCTGAATTCAAGTTGATCATTGATCTTCTAAATGAGATCTATCAGTAGCTGCCTGAAGATGCCTGTACTCAACAAAAAACGAGCAAGTGCAGTTTCATTACATAACCACAAATTACTGGTAGGATCACACGGCTATCCCATTAAGTCAAACATATATAAGTTATTACAACAAAATAAACATGCATACATTGAGCATATACAATATCAATATCACTTACGAACAACGTATAATTGCACAGTCTCAAGATATACAATTATGCCAAGTCATTGGTCCTCTAACGGAACCCATACCCAAACTGTTATTGTACCGGTACGTGGTACCCGATCAATATTAGCGTGCCAAACGTGACACTCGATACCATATATGCGCCGGAACGTGTCACTCGATCCAAGTTAGTGTGTCGAAACATCACACCCGATCCATTCAACAAGCCACAATCACAATGTACTTTCTCATAATCATACAGTCAAATCATTATTCATGGTATATAATTATTCAATCATCCTCATTTACAGAAAGTGTGATCAATAATGCAATATTTGCGTACATACATGCATTATAATGAAGTAATTACAATACATATCACACCAACATGAAATAACGACCATCGCCTACCTCGAACAAAGCTTGAATCCCCTAAGAAATTTGATTCTTCTATTTCTAGATTCTTTCCGCTTATTCTTGGTCTACAAACAATCAATATGATGCTAGGATCAATAAACAAGACTTAATTACTCGAAATATAATCATCAGCATTATCAACCCATGATCCTAATATCAAAATTAGGGATTTTCCCACCATCAAAACAGTTTCAAAACCTTTCCTCAACAATAATCATCCAAGAAACTAGGTTCTATGGATTGAAAAATAGATTCAGGGAGTGTAAACCTTACCTTTAGCCTCAAGAATGGTGGAAAACTATCAAGAAAACACCTGGGGTCGTTCCTTAGCTCTCAAAGTCAAAATGTGCAGAAGAAAAGATTTTTGGAGTGTATTTACTACTTAAGTCACGTCTGTCCCACCATAGCGGTCCTCACCCCGCTATAGCGGCCCCGCCCTTGCGGGAAAATCTTGCCTTAGCAGCTTGCACGAAAACAATGAGCAAATTTAAGAATTTCAAACCCCCATTTCACAACAAAGCTTCTTCTCTTGACACTCAAAAAATACCCATTCACACTAAGATCAATTACGGGGGTTCTACTCACACAAATTCAATTCTGTTAAGTCGTACGATTTCCTCAACGTCTTATCTATCTACCCATATGATCAAATTCATAATTAGATCACCCATTTTTTACCAAATTTCCCTAGGCCTCACTGACTCCGATTTCGTTCAAATCTAGACTAGGTTGAGAAATTTCAAAATACAACCAAAAAGTTTTTCGGCACAAAATTATTTCCTGTTGGTGTTTCTATAATAACAGGAACAAGTCGTTACAGTAGCAACACTACTTGTGGCCCAAAGAATTTGTTATTCAGACTGACCATGAGTCCCTAATGCATATTCGGGCCCAAGGAAGATTGAACAAAACGCACGCCAAATGGATTGAATTCCTTGAAACTTTCCCTTGTGTAATTCAATACAAAAAAGGGAAGGAAATTATGGTGGCCAATGCCTTGCCTAGCAAACATGTGCTGATAAATACATTGTCTTCTAAATCACTTGGATTTGAATGTTTGAAGACAATGTATCCCAAGGATCCCATATTTTCTCAAATCTTCTGACATTGTGAGGAATGGGAGAGGGAAATGTGGCTTAGAGATAGATCTTCTACTCCCTATACTAAGTTTGATGGTTTCTTGTTCAAAGGCAAGAGACTGTGTGTGCCTATGAGCTCTTGAAGATAACTATTTGTGTGGGAGGCACACAATGAGGGATTAATGGGTCATTTTGATGTTGATAAAACAAGGGGAATTCTCAAGGAACAATTATATTGGCCTATTAATGCACAAAGATGTTGCTCGAATTTGTGGACAATGTGTTGAATGTCGGAGTGCCAACTCACGACTCCTTCACCATGGTTTATGCACTCCACTTCTCACCCCTCAAAGACCTTGGCTTGATATTTCAATAGATTTTCTTTTGGGTTTGCGAAAGACAAAAAGAGGTAGAGATAACATCTTTATTATTGCTGATCAATTTTCAAAGATGGCTCCTTTCATTCCATGTCATAAATGTGATGATGCCTCCAAGGTGCCATCTTTGTTTGTTGAAAATGTTGTTAAATTGCATGGAATTCCTCAAACCATCATAAATGATAGGGACCAAAAATTCCTTAGTCACTTTTAGAAAGAATTGTGGGGTAGACATGGTACTAAGTCGTTGTTCTCAACATCTTGTGACCCATAATCAATGGCCAAAATGAAGTTGTGAATAGTACCTTGGGGTCTATTCTTCGTGCCATGGTACAAGGGAAGATGGCCTCATGGGAGGAATAGTTGCCTTTAATTGAGTTTGCTTATAATGGAGTCATTCATAAAACTATTGGCATGACTCCATTTGAAGTGGTGTATGATTTTAATTCCCTAACCCCTCTAAACCTCACTCCTCTTTCTAAAGATGTTGTCTTAAGCTTAGATTGGAGCAAAAGAGTAGAAGCCATGAAGAAAATTCATGAGAAGGTGAGACTTCACCTAGAAAAGAAGAACCAAGAGGTAGCCAAAAAGGGCAAACAAGGGTCGCAACATGATTGTGCTAGAACCGGGTGAGTAGGTATGGGTGAATTTTTGCAAGGAGAAATTTTACACTCATCAGAAAAGAAAGTTGATTCCAAGAGGTATGGTCCATTTTAAGTGCTTGAAAGGCTGAATGACAATGCATACAAAATTGACCTTCCTTCGAAGTATCAAGTTCACAACACCTTCAATGTTTGCGACCTTTCTCCATTTTCAACTCTTGATGATGATGATCCGTCAAATTTGTGGACAAATTCTTTTCAAGAAGGAAAGAATGATGCAATTCAGAATGCACTAGGGCTGTTCAAGCTCGAGACCTTCAAAGAATGGAAGGTTTATTCATGAAGTTATAGGCCATTGAGCTTGTGTTGATGAAAAAGAAAGGGTTCCATGCTTTGATGATCGCTTGGGGAAGTGAAGGGAAGGCGGATGAAGAAACTGTCACTTAAGGCTAGCAAGAGACATTCGACGACTTACCCAATGGCTTGGGCGAGGACCCCAGCTCACCAAAATTTACAGAAGACTTCAAAGGAGGGGTCACCTCGCTGAGCCATTTGGCGACTCGCTAAGTTCCTTAGGCAAGAATGACCCGGCTCGCCCTTTGATTGACTTTTGCGAGGTGAATTCATTTCCCTCGAGGTCTTCGTAAGAGTCAGGTGCTTGTTGTAGGATTAACAAATTAAGGTCTTAAGGTTTAATATACCATTTGGTTGCCTTCTGTTTCCATAATTCTATCCGTAATTCGTGGTGAGAATTACATCACATATTCTTGACTATGTACATGTTTTAGTATACGAATTTCAAATTCTAGGGGAAATATTTCTGCAATCATTTTCGAATAACGATTTTTAGTTATGAAACTTGATTTGATTGATGAAACACTTATTTATCTATTTATTCTTTCATGCGTTGGCTTGGGTAATTGGTTCTCCCACCGAGGTTTAGTGCTTGAGCTTTTCATGGTGGTTTAGGTCATGACAAGTACCAAAACATAAAATCATTAGTTATTTATTTTTCATAGATAATATTTTTCTAATTTTCCTTCGTGATTAGTCAAAAAAAAATAAGACTAACAAATTAAAATGGAGGGAACAAGGATTAAGTCGAATTCGACATACTCTCTCAAAATGAGACTATATAATGTATACAAAATTTTTAAAAGAAAATGAATTTAATATATCTATATGTGGGTGTGTGAAATTTAATATGGTGGAATTCTATATATGCCTCTAATCAATGGTATTTGCCGTACCTAAATATATAATTTTTTAGATTTACCTCCAGTCAACATCATTTTGTCATATCTATTTAATTAAATTAGTTATAACGCTAATTAAAGTTTGAAATATCAATTTACAGATAGAGTAGAATTAAATTCTGAGCATTATAAATAAAAGCTTTTGGATCGCTTAATGTTATATTCAGTGTCAAGCAATTTGAACTAATCTTCTGTGAAGTCTTCGCTCTTTGATCTTCTATCTTATTTTTTTGACTTCACAATGTAGATTAGTTCTTTACCAATTGTTAAATAAAATTTGGAGCATGATAATATCATTGTCAGTTTCCAACACCAACCACCTTTAACGCCGCCTACCACCCTTATTCGCCATGAATACTGCACAATTATTGCACAATTCTTCGACAATTCATGATCACTATCAATAACCACCCACTATCATTATCACTAATCATCGTCATAATTTTTCATATTTGATTTTCTAATATGTAAATTTTTTTGGTAAAATAATATATAATATTTATAACACCATATAAAATAACTTTTTTATTTATATATTACAAATATTTATTTTATATTATTTAAAGAAATTTTCTATTTAAGAAACTGTTAATAAAAAAATTATACATTCAGATGTAGAGAATTTTAAATTTTGATATATTCACTTGGAGAATATATGTGAGGCCTACATTCATCAAAATTTACAATTCAATTTTTTTGTGGCTACTTATTTAGGTCTAAAAGCAATGATAATTCAAAAGCTCAATCCTTCAAAACTATGTTGCAGGAAACTATGCCGAACAAATATTAATTAATTACTTTTTTATGTAAATTAGTTTGTTTACATTTTCAAAAAAAAAAAAAAAAAAATCGTTTACAAGTTCAGATGTATTTTTAATAGAAATAATTTATGTAAAAAGTTACTTTTTTAGTACATAATTGTTTTAAATACTTAGAGATACTATACATTACTTTCTAACAAATGAAAATACCATACACGTCATTGTCAACGTGTGTGCTTTTTAGAATTGATACTGAATTAGGGATATTTTTGTTATTTAATAATGTTTTACTTGATTATATTATTTATCTGTTTTAACAAATCAAGACAAGTTTATTGTGTTCATTCATTACTACTTTTATCATTAAATAACCATTTAAAGTAACAATAATCAAATATAAAATTTTCGAAACATAATTCATAAAGTTAGTTTAATAAAATAATTATTTTCAAATAGATTTAATAATGGATTCTGTTAAAAAAAATTTATAACTGTTGTTAAATTAGATGAGACACTATGAAAATAATTATTTGTCAACACAAATAAGTGTTATTTATTGAAAAAATATTGATTCATGCTATTTCCGCAACTTGAAAGTAACACAATTCTTCTTTTGAGTATAACTCTTAGATAATAGTTTGGACCAACAAAATTATATAATTATATAATTTGTTTTAAATACTTAACATAATATTATTAGGCACGTGCACACACGTTCTATCCTTTACTAGATTGCATATACATGGAAAAGTTGTGCAAATACATTTTGGTAGCATCATAACCTTTTCTTTTTTTTTTTTTTTAATTTTAACATATATGTCATAATGAATTGTGTGGGTTTATATCAACTAAAAGTGCAAGAGATACTTTTGAATAGATTATTATTTTAAATTTTAAATATAGATTAAAGTCTAAAACATGATTGATATCAATTAGTATTTATTATTAGTAAATTATCTTTCAATCTTTAGTTGAATATGTCTCTTTACAATCTAATTAAATATTTTTTTATTAGATATGAGCGTATCGAACTCTCGAAGGTATATTATTTTGACCTTTTTTTAATAATGCGTTTGTTTAATTGTTTTTACTCAACCATCATTTATTTTTTATATAGGAAAAGAATGTGAACCTGTAACATCTCGCTTATTGAAAGAACTAGAGAGAGTTGGAATTGGAAATAGTCATTTTAGGAAAGAATGCAAAATCTAGAAATTTGTTAAGTTATATTAAGTTTGGGTTTTTGGTCTACTTCAAACGATGATAACTCCTAGCTCAAGATGAGTTATGTGTGATTCCAGATACCATAGGAAATATCTTGGAATTATCTTTCCAACGCCACAAAGTTTGCTCAATTTTGAGTTCATATGAGTGAGATATGCCCATTTGAAGTTGGTCTGTTCAACTAAGGAAAGTCTAATCCAAATTTTAGAAGGGCTTTATGGTAGTTTCGATACCCTATTAATTTAATTTAATTTTTGGTAATTAGTTGGGGTCTAAACTGAACTTGGTCAGTTTACGCAATTAAGAATACGCTAGGTCTTGGAGACGAGAGAAAAGAGGAGAAAGGAGAAGAAATTTCAAGATTTGTCAAGATTGTGCCATTTTGGGTGTGGATTTTGCCAAGGATTCAATCCTACAAGGTATGTTAGACTTTCATAGCGTTGGGTTCATTCACCCACGCGCCAATCATGTTTGTTTCAACAAAATTCATTTCTAGAAAGTTGAAAGTATGATGTTCTTGAATTATGTTCTTGAAGTTTGCTTTAGTTCTTGATGATGGGATTGTGGAGTGCTTAATGGAATCATGTCGATTTAAGAGTTGTTTTGAGTTAGATTCTTGTGTATATATATTGGGTATTTGAATCTAAAGAGGGACTGAGAAAAAGAATCAGAATTAGGCTAATTGTGGTGATAAAATGAAGAAGGAAAAAGTCGAGCAGGTTTTGGCACACAAGTCCGCGTCGCGAACTTGCTCCCCCAGTGCACAAAAATCACCTCCTCGTCCCAGAGAAGACGCAGACTCCTCTATTTCAAAAATAAATTTCTTGATCAAATATGTCAATGCATCTCCGCATCGCAGTCTTGCTTCTAGACAGTGATTTATTGATCTTTTCTCATGATTAACTATCTAAAAGAACTCCTAAACATCATGAGATATTTCCTATCACAAATCACAATCCTTGAATCCATAATTCAATGCAAGAAAAGTTAAGAGTCAAGTCAAGAGAGGCTAAGAGTCAAGTTAAATGAAGTTCATCAGTTTTCCAAAAGTCTTTTACAAACGTTTTAATCTTGTGTTTAGACTTAAGCTTTGAGTTGAGTAAAGAGTAAGAGTAAAGTCCATTTCTTCAAAGATTAGACAGGGACTAAGTATTCCCAAGAGTTAAAAATGTTTTCATATTTGAGCAAGAAGGGAAACACCGATTTCCAAAAAGAGCATTTAAGCTAAGTTTTGAGTCATTATCTCAAACCAAAGAATGAAGTTTTGTTTTAAAAACATATGAGCTAAGTATATTTTTGGGAGTAGTATTGAGCACCTCTATGGGGATGCGAGTTCATAATAACTCAAGTCTCTACAAACCATGTAGCAATCATGGGTAGTAAATGATTATACTTTTTAGATGATTCCTTATGTACTTTTTAGCATAGACTAGTGGATCCACATAGTTAAGGCGTCCTTTATGACAACAAAGTATAGGATAGTTCAAGCAGCGTGGGCAAGATGCTATATCACCACTTAGGCTCATAGTGCTGGTTGTCGGTTAGAGAAACTCCCATAGTATTACATTACTTTATTATATGAGTAAGTTGAGTTGTTATTTCATTTCATTAAGAAACTGAGTTGTTTTCTACTGTTTTAAAAGCTTTCTATATATTGCATATGTATTGTTGCTTTATATTGAGTTAAGTTATTTATGAGTTGAGTAAAGTCAAGGTAACTGTTTCTTTCAGATTCCCTTCAAGCTTATTTTATGTTTAGTATTCCTCTCGCATACTCGTACATCCAATGTACTGATGCCATTTTGCCTACATCATTTTATGATTCAGACATAGGTAACCAGGATCAGCATCCATTACCTCGTTGACCCAATTGATCTCTCAGAGTTTGTTGGTGAGCCTCCTTGCTTTCTAGAGGGCTCATTTTTACATTGCTTTCTAGTATTTCAGTGGTTAGGATGATAGGGTGTCTTGTCCATACATCCCTCTTTGTTTTAAAGGCTTCATACACGAGTAACTATAGTCCTTTAGTCTTGTATTTCAGATGTTTTTCTATGAGACTTGAGTAGCCATTTTGGCTAGTTTGAATGTTTCCTTAAAGACATTCTAAGTTTAATTCATGAATTTATTATTTGAGATTATCTCTTATGTTTAAGCCTTCTGCTGAGTCAGTAACCCACGGCAAGGGTTCTCTTGGGGCCATTATTGGTTCTCGAGTGCCAGTCTCACCCAGGGAGTAGGGTCGGGGTGTGACAAACATGGTATTAGAGCACAAAGTTCAATATTCCTAGGGAGTCTATGTAGCCATGCTTGTAGAGTTCTTATTATCGGTGTGAAGCGCACCACATCTATAATTAAGAGGTTGCAATACTTAGGAAAGTTTCTCACTTCTTTCACACTCATTTCGTGCGTTAGAGTTTGATCTCCAAAAAGTTTCTTTTAATTCATACTTGTGCGTGTTTTCAGTTAATCATGCCTCCACAAAGAACTATCTGAGGTCGTCTTTCTAGGAGGAACATTGGGGATCAACGGGTACCTAATGCATGTGAAGTGCAACCCTAAGGAGAAGTTACCAATGCTGAGTTCAGGAAAATGATTCGAATGTTACGACAATCTGTGACTAACCAGGTTGGGCAGCAAAAATAAGCTAGACAAGAAATGGCTGATACTTCGAGGATCCGAGAGTTCTTGAGGATGAATCCTCCGAGTTTCACTGGTTCGAGCACTACTAAGGATCTAGAGAACTTTATTGAGGAGCTGCAAAAGGTACTTGAAGTTATGCACGTTGTCGATGCTAAACGAGTAGAAATAGCAGCATATCAACTGAAGAGTGTTTCTAGGACTTGGTTTGACCAATGGAAGAAGAGTAGAGTTGATGGAGCACAACCTGTGAGTTGGCTTGTTTTGAGGAGTCTTTCTTATGGCACTTCTTTCCCCGAGAACTGAAAGAGGCCTAGGTACAAGAGTTTCTTACTCTTAAGCAGGATTCACTAAGTGTTCATGAGTACATCTTTTATGCTTTGCAAATGGTTGCGGATATGAGAAGCATGATGAGTCTTTATGTTGCTTGACTGTCTTGTCTGTCGAGTAAGATAGGTAAGGCTGCAATGCTAATAGGTGACATGGATATATCAAGGTTGATGGTCTATGTCCAGCAGGTTGAGGAAGAGAAGCTGAGGGATAAGGAGGAGTTAAGAAACAAGAAAACGAAGACAGGAAATGAGTCCGAGCAACAATGAAGCAATGTGAATCGTTCATCCTTTCAGCAATAGCAAAAGGGACTTGCTCCATCATCTTTTAGTGCACCTGCACCCAGAAACAAATGTGAGTATAATAGGCAGAATTCACAGAATTTCAGAGCTAGACCTGCACAGTCTCAAGGTAGTGTGGCACAAGGAGCTAACAGAGCTACTGCATGTGCTAAGTGAGGAAGGACTCACCCAGGTAAGTGTCGTGATGGCTCCACAGGTTGTTTCAAGTGTGGAAAAGAGGGTCACTTCATGAAAGAGTGCCCTAAGAATCGGCAAGGTAAAGGGAATCATGGTAATAAGGCCCAATCTTCATCAGTTGCTCCACCAGATAGGGCTGCACCTAGAGGAGCTACTTCTGGTACTAGCAGAGGAGAAAACTGCCTTTATGCGATCACTATTAGTCAAAAGAAAGAGAATTCTCCAGATGTTGTCACTAGTATGATCAAAGTCTTTACTCTTGTGTTTACGCTTTGCTAGACCCAAAAACAAGTTTATCTTTTATGACTCCTTATGTTGCAAATAGTTTTGATGTTCTTCTTGAGAAATTTTGTGAACCCTTTTGTGTTTCTACACCTGTTGAGAAGTCTATTCTAGCTGAGCGAGTATATCGTGATTGTGTCATTTCCATTAATCACAGAGACACCATGGCTGATTTAGTTGAGTTAGACATGGTAGATTTTGATGTCATTCTTAGTATGGACTGACTCCATGACTGTTATGCCTCTATTGATTGTAGAACTCGAGTTGTTAGGTTCCAAATTCCTAATGAGCCGGTTATAGAGTAGAGTAGCAATTCAGCAGTGCCTAAGGTTCGTTTCATTTCGTAACTTAAGGCGAGAAACTTAGTTTCCAAGGGGTATGTATATCATGTATTTCTAGTTGATGACTCAAATGTTAAGATTCCTCCTATGTAGTCAGTTTCAGTAGTAAAAGAGTTTCCAGAAGTCTTTCTTGATGATCTTCTTGGAGTCCCTCCTGCGAGAGAAATAAACTTCGGTATAGATGTCCTTCCCGATACTTATCCAATATCTATTCCTTCATACATAATGGCACCAGCAGAGTTAAAAGAGTTGAAAGAATAGTTGAAAGATCTCCTTGATAATGGTCTTATTCAACCAAGTGTCTCTCCTTGGGACACTCCGATCTTGTTAGTGAGGAAGAAGGATGGTTCCCTTAGGATGTGTATAGATTACCGTTAGTTGAAAAAGGTTATCATCAAGAACAAATATCCACTTCCGAGAATTCATGATATTTTCTATCAACTTCAGGGTGCTACTTGTTTCTCTAAGATAGACCTCAGATCAGGCTACCATTAGTTGAGGGTAAGCGAATGTGATATTTCATAGACAACATTCAGGACCCGTTATGGTCATTATGAGTTCCTAGTTATGTACTTTGATTTGACCAATGTGCCTGCAACATTCATGGACCTTATGAATAGAGTATTCAAACCTTATTTAGATTTGTTTTTTATCATATTCATTATGATATACTAATCTATTCAAGGAATGAAAAAGATCATGCTAGTCATCTCAGAATAATTCTCCAAACTCTAAACGATAGAGAATTGTATGCCAAATTCTCTAAGTGTGAATTTTGGCTTGAGTCTGTGGCATTCTTAGGCCTCATTTTTTCTGGAGAGGGAATTAAAGTTGATACCCAAAAAATAGAGGTGGTGCAGAATTGGCCTAGACCCACATCTCCAACTGACATTAGGAGTTTCTTGGGTTTGGCTGGCAATTATAGAAGGTTCGTAGAGGGGTTCTCATCTATTGCATACCCTTTGACCAAGTTGACTTAGAAAATAGTGAAATTTCAACAGTCTGAAGCTTGTGAGAAAAGCTTTTAGGAATTGAAAAAGAGGTTGACTACTGGCCAATATTGACCTTACTAGAAGGTATGCAAGGCTTTGTGGTATATTGTGATGCATCTAGAGTTGGTTTGGGTTGTGTTCTAATGCATAATGGAAAAGTTATAACTTATGCCTCCACACAGATGAAAGTTCATGGGAAGAATTACCAAATCCATAATCTTGAATTGGCTGCTGTAGCTTTTGCTTTGAAAATATGACGTCATTATCTTTATAGTGCTCATGTGGATGTGTTACCGATCACAAGAGTCTTCAATATGTGTTTACTCAGAAATTACTTAATCTTAGACAGAGGAGGTGGTTAGAATTACTCAAGAATTATGACATGAGTATTCTTTACCACCTAGGTCAGGCTAATGTTGTTGATTTTGCCTTGTGCAGGTTGTCTATGGGTAGTACCGCCCATTTTGAGAAAGATAATAAAGAGCTAGCAAAAGATGCGCACAGACTTGCATGCTTGGGAGTCCTACTAATGGATTCCACAGAAGGAGGAATAATGGTGATGAATGGGGTTGAATCATCCTTAGTGTCAGAAATGAAAGAGAACCAAGACCAAAACCCTATTTTTCTTGAATTGAAGGCAAATATTCATAAGCAAAAAGTATTGGCTTTTGAACGAGGGGGAGATGGTGTATTGAGGTATCAAGGTAGGTTGTGTGTACCAAGGGTTGATGAACTCCAATAGAGGATCATGGAGGAAGCTCATAGCTCAAGATATTCCATTCATTCGGGTTCCACAAAGATGTATCGTGATTTGAGAGAAGTTTATTGGTGGAGTAGTATGAAGAAGGGCATTGCAGAGTTTGTTGCTAAGTGTCCGAACTGCCAAAAAGTTAAGGTAGAGTATCAAAGGCCCAATGGTTTGGCTCAGAATATAGAAATTCCGTACTAGAAGTGGGAGATGATAATTATGGACTTCATCACATGTTTACCAGGGCCTCGCAGGTAGCATGAATCTATTTGGGTGATTGTAAATTGAATGACCAAATCAGCCCACTTTTTGCCTTTAAAGACTACCCATACAATTGAGGATTATGCTAAGTTGTATATTCAATAGACAGTTAGACTTCATCGGGTGCCAGATTCTATTATTTCAAACAGAGGTGCACAATTTACTGCATAGTTTTGGAAATCTTTTCAGAAAGGCTTTGGTTAAAAGGTGAACTTAAGTACTCTTTTTAATCCTCAGACAGATGGTCAATAAGAGCGCACTATTTAGACCTTAGAGGATATGTTGAGGACTTGTGTGATTGATTTCAAAGGTAATTGGGGTGATCACCTACCTCTTATTGAATTTCCTAACAACAATAGTTACTACTTTAGCATCCAAATGTCTCCTTATGAAGCTCTTTATGGGAGAAGATGCAAATCTCCTATTGGATCGTTTGAAGTGGGTGAAGCAAGGTTGATAGGACTAGATTTAGTTCATAAAGATATGAAGAACATGTATCCACATCTCTTTGAAACTGGAGAAATTCAAGATCAAGGTACTAATTCTCATCATAGTACTCTTTAATTTATAAGTTGGCATGTTGTATTTGCATTGCTTGTTGGGTGTTTGAGCTCAATGTTAGATTTTACACCCTTCGCCTAGTAAGTGTAATCTCATTCGAGGACAAATGTTCCCAAGGGGGAGATATTCTAACATCTCGCTAATTGAAAAAACTAGAAAGAGTTAGAATTGGAAATAGTCATTTTAGGAAAGAATGAAAAATATGGAAATTTGTTAAGTTATGTTAAGTTTGGGTTTTTGGTCAACTTCAAACGACCATAACTCCTAGCACAAGATGAGTTAGGTGTAACTCCAGATACTGTAAGAAATATCTTGGATTTATCTTTCCAACGTCACTGAGTTTGCTCAATTTCGAGTTCGTATGAGTGAGATATACCCATTTGAAGTTGGGTTGTTCAACTAAGGAAAGTCTAATCTGGATTTTAGAAGATGGTCTTTTCCATACCTTATATATTTAATTTCGTTTTTGGTAATTAGTTGGGGTTTGAACTGAACTTGTCAGTTTACAAAATAAAGAAATACGCCAGGGCTTGTAGAAAAGAGAAAAAAGGAAAACGAAGTTCAAGATTCATCAAAATTGTGAGAATTTGGGTGTGGATTTTGCCAAGGATTCAATCCTACAAGGTATGTGAGACTTTCATAGCATTGGGTTCATTCACCCACGCGCCAATCATGTTTGTTTCAGCGAAATTCATTTCTTGAATGTTGACAGTATGATGTTATTGAATTATGTTCTTGAAGTTTGCTTTAGTTCTTGAAGTTTGCTTTAGTTCTTGAGATTTCATGGGATTGTGGAGTTCTTGATGTAATCGTGTGGATTTAAGAGTTTTTTTTTTAGTTAGATTCTTTTGTATATATATTGGGTATTTGAATCTAAAGAGGGATTGAGAAAAGAATCAGAATTAGGTGAATTGGGGTGATGAAACGAAGAAGGAAAAAGTCGAGCAGGATTTGGCATGTAAGTCCGCGTAGTGGACTTGCTCCCCCACTGTAGATGAATCACCTCCGCGTAGCAGAGAAGACGCGGACGCCTTTGTTTCAAAAATAAATTTCTCGAACAAATATTTAAATGCATCTCTGTGTCGTGGGCTTACTTCGAGACAGTGGTTTATTGATCTTTTCTCATGATTAACTATCTGAAAGCACTCTTAAATATCATGAGATCTTTTCTATAACAAATCATAATCCTTGAATCCAGAATACAATTCAAGGAATGTTAAGAGTCAAGTCAAGAGAAGTTAAGAGTCAAGTTAAGAGAACTTCATAAAGTTTTCCAAAAGTCTTTTACAAACGTTTTAATCTTGTGTTAAGACTTAAGCTTTGAGTTGAGTAAAGAGTAAGAGTAAAGTTAATTTCTATAAAGATTATATAGGAACTAAGTATTCTCAACAGTTAAAAATATTTTCACATTTGAGAAAGAAGGGAAACACCATTTCCAAAAGAGCTTTTAAGCTAAGTTTTGAGTAATTATCTCAAACCAAAGAAATAAGTTTTGTATTAAAAATATATGAGCTAAGTATATTAGTGGGAGTAGTATTGAGCACTGATATGGGGATGCGAGTTCATAATAACTCAAGTCTCCATAAACCATGTATCCATCATGGAGAGTAAAGGATCATACTTTTTTGATGATTCCTTAAGTGATTTTTAGCATAGACTAGTGGATCCACACTGTTAAGGAATTCTATATGACGACAAAGTATAGGAAAGTTCTAGCAGCATGGGCAAGATGCTGTATCACCACTTCAGCTCATAGTGGTGGTTGTCGGTTAGAGAAACTCCCACAGTATTACATTACTTTATTAGATGAGTAACTTGAGTTGTTATTACATTTCTTTAACAAACTGAGCTACTTTCTACTGTTTTAAAAGATTTCAATATATTGCATAGGTATTGTTGCTTTATATTGACTTAAGTTATTCATGAGTTATGTAATACCAAGGTAAGTGTTTCTTTCAGATTCCCTTCAAGCTTATGTTATGTTTAGTATTCCCCTCGCATACTCGTACATTCAATGTACTGATGCTATTTGGCCTGCATCATTTTATGATTCAGACAGAGGTAACCAGGATCAGGATCTAGCACCTTGTTGATCCAGTTGAGCACTCAGAGTCTGTTAGTGATCCTCCTTGCTTTCCGAAGGGCTCCTTTTTACATTGCTTTCTAGTAGTTTAGTTGTTAGGATAATCGGGGGTCTTGTCCCGACGTCCCTTTTTGTTTTAGAGGCTTCATAGACGAGTAGCTATAGTCCTTTAGTCTTGTATTTCAGATGTTTTTCCATGAGACTTGTGTAGCCATTTTTGCTAGTTTGAATATTTTTTTTAAAGACATTCTAAGTTTAATTCATGAATTTCGTATTTGAGATTATCTTTTATGTTTCAGTCTTCCACTGAGTAAGTCCGGCCAAGGGTTCGCTTGGGGCCAACAATGGTTCTCGAGTGCCAATCCCGCCCTGGGTTTAGGCTCGGGGCGTGACAGAACCCCATTAAGAATTTTGATTATCAATTGCCAAAAAGTTCAAAATGTCATAAACATGAGTATGTGATGGTAAATTATTTTTATTATTATTATTAGTATTATTATTATTATTATAATTAATATTACTATTATTATTATTATTATTATTATTATTATTATGACATAAATAAATGTAGGCTAGCTATCCACACAGTAGAATGTCAATAATACATTCTTTTTCTACTGTAAAAATATATTTTATCTCTGATTTATTTTAAGTATGTTAAATGGATTGATATTTAAATATAATTAATTTTCAATCGATTTGTTAAACTATGTTTTAATCTGATACAATTATATGTTATTTTCAATTTTAATGAAATTACTATAGGTAGGAGTTGTTGAGCAAAAAAATGGACATCGAAAGAGGAAGCATCAATGGTTGACCATGTAATATTCTTTTTCTGGTAAAAAAATTTGTGAAAATATTTGTTAAAGTTTAAATCGATTTATTTATTTTTTGAAAACATATTTTTTACATATATTTGAACCTTTACACAAATCTTTCTTTTTTAGTAATTCTGTGATAACTTGTTAAATAAAATGAATCTAAAAAGAAATTAAAATCATGAATTCAATTTGTAAGAAAAAAATACAATATTGCATTTGTGCAAAAACTAATAATAATTGTTGATTTGAAACGTAGACCTATTCATGTTAACAATAGATTGTACCATACAAGCTTTGCTGCCAAAGGTCTACCAGTGGACCCTCACTTGCTTATGCTTAAGGAGATTTGGTCTTTCGTAAGTTAACAATTTTAAATATAATTATAAACAAAAATAAAAGAATATTCTCATTTATGTATTTATTTTAATTAATTTTTGTTTCTGACTAGTTAAAATTACAAGCAAGCCTGAGGCTAGTAGTAAGGACAAAGTGATGATTGATTTGAGCAATTAAGGAATATTGTGTTGGTGCCGGATGAAATGTCTTAGAAGTCCAAATTATGTTATTAAATAAATCTTCTGAGAATATTGTGTAACATTCTGAATATTCTTGGTATTGTTTTTTCTTTTAGTCCTTCTAGTTCATAGGTAGAGAAGTGTTGAACTTCTTTATTCAAGTATCTATTTTTTCAGTTTTAATTTGTTGTCAATTTCGAATTATAGATAAATTGTATTTCTAGGTAAAACTCTTCATGTCTGAATATAAACATCACATTTCTTATTTTGAACATTTACTTATTAAGATTTACTTTGTTATTTAGAAGTGTTTTCTCTGTTTTAATATACTTTTCTTAGTTATTACTCTCATTGTTTCAGTTTGTTTGTTTGGTTTTAACTTCACACAATTTAAATAAGTGAAGAAGATTTATGAATCTTGTAATCTTAAACGATATGTAGAATGTATTAAAATGCATTTTAATATCGTGATCTTAAAAATGTCATGTGTAAAGTTACAATTTTAAATATGTCAATTCTACCCCTTCAAGCCTTGATGTTCTATACTAAACTTCACGCCAAGTCTAACATGGGGAGTTCTACATACCCAAATTCACTTTCAAAAGGCCCTATGAATTCCTTAATGCCTTAGGTACTATAAAAGTGATCCGAGCTTAGACATACAACCCAATCCATTTGAGATTATCTTAGGCCACACCTCACTTTGGTTTCACCTAAGACTTCCCTACCATATGATTTCCAAGTCACTACCCTCAAAGTTTTCTGATCCAAATCTTTCACCATTGGTCTATCCATAATGATTGAAAAAGGTTGTTTACAGATTCCTACTAAGTACCCAATATTTTTATACTCATACTACATTTATGCATCTCTTATAATGCATCTTCTAGTACAAGCCATCCTCACTGAGTGTTAAATCTCTTATGGTCAACGCAGACTTGGATTGTTGTGAGCCTTTTACGTTTGAAAAACTTGTTGGTATTCCTTCTTTTGTACCTGACTATGTATTTGTATTTTCGTTAGACAATCTTGATGCATATAGTCTTTTATATACTTCGATGCTTCTGTATTAGTGACACCAGGTCCATGGATTGGTTCTTGTGTACAGTCTGTCTTTTTTGGTCACTTTCAGGCTCATTTTGTATATTTGGGATCACATATACATATCTATATTGTGGTCCCTATTATATATTTGTATTTGTACTTCCCCTCATACTTTTTCAATATTATTTTTTATGTTTTGCTTTCGGTTTAGGCTTGCCTAAAGGGGGGCTATAGTAGGATCTATAATGGCCCAATTTCGGATCATGACATGGGTGGGGTGGAGTGAACAGTAAATTGGCCTATGGTTTTGAGATTATGTTATAATCTGAGGATGTTAAGGATTGTTGAGGATTATTTTGTGTTGTATTATTGTGTTAGAGGAAGAGCAAGTTGAAGCTTTGCAAAAGGGGAAACCTCAGGTTCTAGTATTCATATTTTATTTGAGGTACGTGATTGTTGAATGGATTTCTAATCTATGTTATGCGCGCATGTTAACTAATTCTTTAATATTGCTTGTACATTATGTAATTAGGGAGAAACAAAGATGAATATGATATGATATCTTATTGTCAATATCATGCAATAAACTTTTCTTAATTACTTATGGTCTTACAAGTGTGGTTGTATTCAATTTGGTTGTGATGTATATGTTGTGTGTGATTTTTTTGGCTCGGGCACCACACCTTGTATGCATTATTAATTGTCTTGGCAACGATTTGTTAAGGGTATCTAATTGTTGGCTTGGGTGATACGTCTCGTACATTTTTCATTATTGTTGGGCCGGGTACCATGCCTGGTACTTGGTTGATTGCTTCTTTCTGGGTTGGTTCCAAGACTGAACTGCGCTCGTTCAATTTTGGTAATGTTGGCTAAGTTTCATATAGTGGTTATGTTAGGTTGTTGACTTAAAGTCCTGTCTGTGTTTGTTGACATGTGTTACCTATGTGTTGTCTTGGTTTATTGAGTTACATTTGCTTGTTCATATTTTATATATCTTGAGCTAGATGATGATCCACTAGTACACTCTATTTCTTGTGTACTGATACCACACTTGCTCTTTTATATATTGATTACTAGACATATTTTTGTGACCACTACATGAACTTAGTTGTAAACCCCCTGTTCCTTGAATTCATGGGTAAGCTACTCTTTCGACCTTCGATGAATTTATCTTTTCTTCCTAGTCCATTTTTTGAACTTAGATTGTAACACCTCGCAATTTTACTCTTAGAATTCGAATCGGTTGTCGTTAGTGTATCAACTTGCATCAGATGATATACTACTTGCTCATATATGTTAAGGTCCATTCGTATGTATTAGAAGTGCTTTGGATGTGATTTAAGATGATAATGAACCTTAAGCACAATGTCAAATTGAGAATTTCCCTAATGATTAATTATTCATGTAAGTTCATTCAAGGATCAACTTAATCAATCATACCTCCATACATATGAAGAGTTTTGAGGTTTAATACAAACTAGATGAAATTCCTTGAAGTCTTATTTCCACCGTTTTTGACAGTTCATCAATCCAAGTTATGTGTTAAAAGTTATGTCTATTTTTTCTGGGCACTACATAGTATCTGTGAATCGGCACGTGAAGTGGACGTCCACCACGATTGTGTTGCAAGGTTGTCGTTAATGTTAAGTTTATGCAAGACGCCATACAAACTAAGCTTTAGTTGTGCGACCACATACGTTACTTCAAAATTCTTTTAGTGTTTTCGTATTTCACATTTTAGGAGGGTTGTTTATATCTTTCCTCATCCCAAAACCCCAACCCACAACTAATAACTTCTCCCAAAAGCCACAGTCAATAAGTTATGATTATTTCAACCTTCTCATTCTCATATAAAATCTATGTTCAAGAACTTCAAGAAAGACCAAAGCCTGGGTTTCAAGGTTTGCAAGCGAGATCTTCTTCAAGATTCTTTAAGAACATTATTCTTCTAGGTATGTAGGGCTATTCATAATGTTGGACTAGTTTGTCCTCACGCCCTACATCTAAATTCAGTCAGCAATAGTTATGTTTAGGGTTTTACCCATAGTTTGTTGGAAATTCTTAAATAAGTTTCCTTAATAATTGATGCTTTAATTTCTATTATGTATGTTGAAATTCTAAATTGTTATTCATGCTTAGAATCACATGAACCTATTGATTTATAAAAGTTATGTTTTCAAAGGTTATTACATGATATTTTCTTATATATTAATTTCATACTTGAAATATAAGTGCATAGTTATACATTTTAAATGCAAGTTTTGAATACAATCCTTAAAGGAAGAATCAAATGATTTCATATGTACTATTTGACAGTTGAGAAAGATAAAGAGTTTATTGATGTTTTTGGAAAGTACTTTAGTAAAGCATAGTGAAAAGCAAAGTAAAGTAATTGTCCCTTTCTTTGTAAAGTGTGATTGATCATAATGGATATTGAATATTTTGAGGAATAGTATCGAGCATTAAATTGGGTAAGAGTCTGTATTTAGCTCAAGTCCAATAAAACTACGTAGCCAACATAGGATATCATTGCATTAATTTGTCATGTGACTCCTCACTGCCTCTGAGAAGGCCAATTAGATAGATCCATAGTTACAGTAGCGTCCTATACCCTGACAAGGAATATGATAACCCTTGCAACGTGGGAAAAACATTCTATCATTGCTAGGCTCATAGTAATGGTTGTCGGTTAGAGAAACTTCCCACAAACTAAAGTTTTCTATCCTTATATTGTTTTTATTATTCACATATTGTTTACTTAATATGTTTTCCACTATCATTTTAGTTATTATTTATTCAACCATATTAAATACTCGCACATTAAATGTACTAGTGTCATTCGACCTGTATCTTTTATGATGCAAATACAAGTGTTTGGGATCATCAACAGACATTTCATTGAGATCACTTTGCACTTGTAGACACCTTTTTGTGAGGCCTCCTTTCTTTCGAGGAACTCCATTTTCATATTCAGTTTCAAAATAATTGGAAATGTCGTGCGTCTTGTCCTAATACTTATCTTAAAAAATAGAGGCTTCATAGGCAGACAAAGTTAGATGTTTCCATTATTTACCCTGGATGTTTTATTTAAGCTGATGAATTAAGTTAGGTATTTCAAGATAGTGGCCTTAAAGCTTTTCTTTAGATGTTTTAAATGGTAACTAATTTAAGCTTTGGCGTATCTTATAGAGTCGTGTGAATCATAGTTATCAAGAACAAGGGTTCGCTTGGGGTGATCAATAGTCTCTGAGTGCCTTCCATGTATAGGGTGTAGGCTGAGGGTGTGCCAAACTTGGTATCATAGCACATAGTTCAAGTGTCCTAGCATGTTTGTGACAACATGTCTAGTATAGTCCTTCTTATTGGTGCGAAGTGCGCAACATCTATAATAGAAAAGCTAAAGGACATTAGAAGTTGTCTCTTTTCTTCGTACTCTCATTCGTGCGATTGAGTTTAACTCTATTAAAGTTTCTTCTAATTAGTATTTACGTGTAATTTATTTTCCTGATCATGCCTCCCTGAAGAAATGTTAGAGTGAATCCTGCTAGAAGAAATGTGAATCCTCATGAACCACCCATTTAATCAAATCCAGAAAGTTCTAATGTGCCTTTTGTGCAACCCCCTCAAGATGATGTAACTAATACTGAGTTTCATAATGTCATCTAGAATTTGTCACAAGTTGTAACACCACAGGTTGGAAGCCAAGGATCGGAAGGTTAGGATGTGGCTGATACATCTAGAGTTCGAGAGTTTTTGAGGATGAATCCCCCAAAGTTGACTGGGTCAAAGCTCAATGAGGATTCAAAAAACATTATCGATATCTTCAAAAGTTGTTTTAGGTTATGTATGTTGCGGATGTAGAGCATGTGAAATTGACTACATTCTAGCTCAAGGGTGTTGTCAAGATTGGATATGGTACAACCAGTGGAAAAAGACTAGGGGAGAAATTGCACTACTCTTAGGCTAGACTGTGCTTAAGAATGCCTTTTGGGGTTCTTATTTCCATAAGAGCTAATGGAGGCAAAGGTAAGACCGTTTCTTAATCTAACGGAAAAGTCTATCAGTATGCAGAGTACAACCTTACATTCACCTAGTTTTCTGGGTCTGCAGAGTACAACCTTACATTCACCTAGTTATCTGGGTGTGCAGAGTACAACCAGTGGAATAAGTTTGTTGATGTCTAAGTCATCCTATTTATCTAATAAGGAGGGGAAGACAACTATGTTGATAGGGGAGATAGACATACCTAGGCTAATTATTCATGTACAAAAGGTGGAGGAGGACAAGTTGAAAGACATGGAAGAGTTCCGCAATAGGATGGCTAAGACAGCCAACCATGAGCCCGACCCGCAGAAGATCGAAAGTGGGAATTAGTCATCCTTTCAATAGAGGTCATCTAGACATGTTCCATCATCATCTAGTGTATCTTCCAAAAGAGTAGGAATCATCATAGGAACTAGAACTCCCAAAATTTCAAAGCTTAGGGTTCTTATTCGTATGCAAGTGTGGCATAAGGGTTCACTCGCAACCTACTCTGTGGTCAGCTTAGTAAGTTCCATTTGCGGGAATGCCGTGTAGTTAATGGTGTTTGTTACAAATGTGGACAAGTGGGTAACTTTTCTCAGTAATGCTCAATATGGAATAGGGTAATGGGAGTAGTAAGGCCCTAGCATTTTCTTACACTCCTACTAGGTAGGGGTGCACCAAAGGGTTCCACTTTAGGAGTAGGCAGAGGTTCAAATCATCTGTATGCCATGTCAAGTCGACAAGATCATGAGAACTCACTAGATGTTGTTACTAGTATGCTTTAAATGGTTTATCTTGATGTATATGCCTTACTTGATCCAGGTATGAGGTTATCTATTATAACTCCCTATAGAGCTATGGAGTTTGGGACTTCTCTTAAATAACTTCTTGAACCTTTCACTATTTCTGCACTTGTCAAAAAGTTTATTCTAGTAGAAAGAGTCTATCAAAATAGTAATGTCTCTATCTATTCTAAAGACACCATAGCTCATTTGGTTGAATTAGACATGAGGAATTTTGATGTCATTCTAGGCATAGACTGGTTTTATGCGTTATACCTCAGCCGATTGTAGGAATCCAGAAGCCTTAGTTTTAGTTTCCTAATGAGCCAGTCATAGAATGAAAAAGTAATCAGGTTGTACCTAAGGGCCATTTCACCTCATACTTAAAGAACATAAATTTAGTATCGAAGAGGTTCATCTATCACTTAGTCTGATTTAATGAATGTAGTGTTGAGATACCATCTCTTCAATCAATTCCAATCGTAAATGAGGTTCTAAAAGTCTTTCCAGATGATCTTCCTAGAGTCCCTCCCCAAAGGGAGATAGACTTTGGAATTCAAAGGCAATTGGAGATAGTCTTTCCAATGAGTTTCTTCCAGATACTCTTTTAACTCAGGTCAAGCCATTCTATTGGACCCTCACTTGCGTATGCATAAGGAGAATTTGGACTTTCGTAAGTTAATAATTTTAAATATAATTATAAACAAAAATAAAAGAATATTCTCATACATGTATTTATTTTAATTAATTTTTGGTTCTTACCAGCTTAAATTGCAAGGAAGCATGAGGCTGGTAGTAAGGACAAAGTGGTGATTGATTTGAACAATTGAGGAATATTGTGTTGGTGCTGGACTATAAATCTTAGAAGTCCAAATTATGTTATTGGATAAATCCTCTAAGAATATTGTATAACATTATTAATATTCTTGGTGTTGTTTTTTTTGTTTTAGTCCTTTCAGTTTCATAGGTAGAGAAGTGTTGAACTTCTTTATTCAAGTTTGGATATTGTAGTTTTAATTTATTGTCAATTTTGAATTATCAATAAACTATATTTATAGGTAAAACTCTTCATGTCTGAATACAAATATCATATTTCTTATTTTGAACATTTACTTATTAAGATTTACTCTATTATTTAGAAGTGTTTTCTCCGTTTTAATCTACTTGTCTTAGTTATTACTCTCATTGTTTCAGTTTGTTTGATTGATATTATATTGACATCGTTTAAATAAAGTGGATTTATGAATCTTTGTAATCTTAAACTATATGTAGAATGTATCAAAATACATTTTAATATGGTGATCTTAAAATAAAAATGTCATGTCTAATGTTAAAATTTTAAATATGTCAATTCTAGCCCATCAAACCGTGATGTTCTATACTAAACTTCATTCCAAGTCTACATAGAGAGTTCTACATACCCAAATTCACTTTTAGAAGGCCCTATGAATTCATTAATGACTTAGCTACTATAAAAATGATCTGAGCTTAGACATACCACCCAATCCATTCTGAGATTATCTTAGACCACACCTCTCTCAGGTTTCACCTAAGACTTGCCTAGCCTATGATTTTCAAGTCATTACCCTAAAAGTTTTCTTATCCAAATCTTTCACCATTGGTCTATCCATAATGATCGAAAAAGGGTTGTTACAAATGCCTTATAAGTACCCAATATTTTGATACTCATACTACATTTGTGCATCTTTTCTAATGTATCTTATTGTACGAGCCAACCTCACTAATCGTTGAATCTCATATGGTCATCGCAGACTTGGATTGTGGTGAGGTTTTTATGTTCGAAAGACTTGTTATTCCTTCTTTTGTACATGATTAGGTATTTGTATTTTTGTTAGAAAATGATGATGTATATAATCCTTTATGTACTTTGATGCTTCTGTATTAGTGACACCAGGTCCATGGATTGGTTCGTGTGTATAGTTTGTCTTTTTCGGTTACTTTGGGGCACATTTTATATATTTGGTATAGTATTGACATATCTATGTTGCAAGCCCTATTCTATATTGGTATTTCTACTTCCCTCCATACTTTTTCAATATTTTTTCATGTTTTTCTTTCGGTTTAGGCTTGCCTAAAAAGGGGTTATAATAGGTTCCATAATGGCCCAATTTTGGATCATGACATGGGTGGTGTGGAATGACCAGTAAATTGGCCTATGGTTTGAGATTAAGTTGTAATCTGAGGATGTTAAGGCTAGTTGAAGATTATTTGGTGTTGCGTTATTTTTTTAGACAAAGATCAAGCTGAAGCTTCGCAAAAAAGAAAGGCATATGTAACATCTCAGAAATAACACCTTAACATTGCAACAAAAAATAACAAAATTTGGTGAACCACGACAGGGTTCGTTGACCTACCCGTGGTTCATACCCACCCAAAATTGGTGGACTACATGACCCTTCACGGGTCATGGACCACCACACGAGCAGTGGGAAGGCTCGTGGAGGCCAGGTAGAACCAACCCAAGCTTAGGCCTCAGACCATGGAGCCCACCACGGGTCGAGGTCTTAGTGATGGACCGTGCAGGGTCCATCGTCCTAAGCCAACAGACCCCTTGGCCAAGTGAAGAACCACGGTGCCCTTCACAGTTCATGCTCCTTCACACGGGCCGTGGTAGGGCTTATGGAGGACTTTCCCCAAAACCAGTGATTAATAACATTTCAAAGACACTTCATCCAATACTAAGCGTCAATGGTCGTTAATCAGTATATAACCCAACTAAATGAGTTGGGGTTGAATCCCACAAGGAGCGCTACATGTTTAAGATTCAATAGGGAAGTGTGAACATGATCAAATGGGGGGTTTTGGTTTAAAATTATCAACTACAAACAGTGGTGAACAACACGAAATAACAATAATGAGACGGGTTCTTGGAATGTGATTCAATTATAGGCTAATATAGACAAATGGGTAATTGCAACTATTAGAAATTAACTAGATATTAGTGAGTAAGCTAGACTATAGAGGAGATAAACTTTCTCTCGAACAATTTAACCTGAATCAAGTCGATTTCTCTCGAACATCAACAAGTATGCAAAATAAGAACAACCCACACCTTAGTCCATTCACTCTCTAGAGCTGAATGTGTAGAATTAGGTTTAGGATTCACTCTCTCGAGATGAACCCATGTCAACCTAATACCCACAGACCATCAATAAATAATCTCAGTTTTAAAATCTCTCTCGAGCAAGCCAAAAACACAAGGGTAGAATTGCATTTGCAACTACAATTCTTAAATTAAATCACAATTAACGATTGAATTCACTTCTAAATAGCATTTAAAATAACAATTAACAATACCAATAAGCTAAACCAGCCCAGAATTACATAATCACACCGAAATAATTGGGGTTTTAGCTAGACATCATAAAAAGATAAAAATCGTTACCAAATTGAGTTTCCATCAACTAGGTAAGATTGATTTCGTCCTTGCAATGCTCCAATTCGAAGAATCTCAAAGACCCACTTCCAATTTCTTAGAAGTGGAAAACTTCAATTCTTCAAAACTTAGGAAAAAATAGAGAAAACTTGACTCACAGTTCAAAATTTAATAAGAGATTGTTCTAAAGAGTATTTGATACTAAACTAAATGTTCAGAAATATATTTTATATTCGCCAAAAATATGCTGCGAAGAGTCACTCGATGAAGTAAGTTGGGATCACCGAACCACTCAGCGATCCGCCCTTTGGTCGATTCCATCGCCCTTCTACCTTAGCCTTCAGTATCCTCAAGGTCTTTTCAAGGCTTGTAACGGGGTTGAGTGTAAATGTATGGTCATTTAAACTCATTGGCTACTATCCTTATGAATTGTGGTATGAACATCACTTTCTTTCTTTTACTTCATTATTTTTACTCATGCTCAAAATTCAACCCATTATTCACTTCTCATGGAATACCGGACACCCCATTTCTTTTGCAACTTTCACAACTTTATTTCACAACTTTTTCATTCTTTTTATTTTTCATTTTTCATTTTGTTTTTTTGTATTGAGGGGTTCCATCTTTCTCAAAACCATGGATAAAGGGGGATTTCTTTGCACTTTTTGATTTACCCTCTCTTTTCACCACACCCCCAACTTAGGCTCTTTTGGCCTAAGTTGACCATTCAAACAAACCATACTTCATGAGGATTATGGCTAAATGGATAAAGATGAGTTACAATTGCATCAAGTTTCTTCCAAGAAAAGGATAAGGCTCAAAGGGTGTTCAAGCAAAGTTCACACACTCATAAGGTTGGCTACAAAAAGAGGTATATTATCAAATTGTTTCATTCTTCAAAATTGTTGCCTAGTATCATTTCAAGAGCTTGCATCACTTAGTCAACCAGACCAGTGGGGAAAATTCTAGGTGTCACCACACAAGGTTCGCAGTAAGCTCATCAAACAAACCATTGGCATCAATATCAAACAAGACTCCACACTTTCGCTAGTGTGCAATGTTCATCACAAGAGACTTCATTCGATAACTTCTAGTCACAACGAGACGCAAGAAGTTCACATATTGTTTATGCAAGTTAATTTGGCCTCATCGTAGTCGCGTATTCATTTTTGTTCGATTAAGAACAATATTTAAGTCATCGATATTGATCATAACTGAAACTCAAATTTGCACAAGAATAACCACAATCACACACAATAGGTGGCAATTTTTTTTTTAGAAAGGGTTAAAACCATTTACATTCAAAATAAAGAGCCATAAGCTCAAATATCCACAAAACAGTGTCAAAACACAACTTTCAACACAAAAACCCAATAGATATACAAAAATGATAATCACAAGAGGTAGGTATGGAAATACCTCACCCTACCACAAATAAAAGCAGTTGTCCTCAAATGTAACAAAATACTAGAAAGTCAATAGAAATGATAGAGAGGGAGCTAAAAAAGGGTCCTGTCTACACAGTCGTTGCATCTGTCAGGGCATCAATGCCTGGTGTAACATCAACACTACTATCTCCACTAGGGCCTGCCATGGACGTCTCTGTCAGTGATGTATGAATCATTGACTGTACAATCGTCTCCTTTAGGTCTGGCATGTTTCCATAAATGGTCTCCTCTAGCACCTAGATCTGCTCCTCGTCAGTCTCTACCTTTGACTCATCGACGTCCACATCAATCCATCTGCATATCTCCAGTGGTGGACGGAGGAATCTCAGAAGTAGCCGAGGCGTCCATATCATCAGCTGCCTCCAATAGTGAAGTAAAGTCTGTGGTCTTCAAGTAGTCCACATCCTTCCTCAAATCTGCAACTTTGGCTTTTAAAGCCGTCACCTCAGAAGTAGCCCTCTGTAGACTATCACAAGTCTCTACTGTCATTGTGAGAGTGTCAATAGATGCTCAGAGGGGTGTTAGTGCAGCTAGGATAGCATTCTCAGTCATCTATGGTACCGTAGCCTCCGATCGGGTAGCCCTCACATCAGTAGAATGGGATAAGTTCCCCATCTTTAGGATCATGGCTTGAGTAATCCTAAGGGGCTGGGAAGAGTAGAAGCACTAGAATCTTGGGAGGAAGTGGAAGCAGGTGTACCTGAAGGCCTAGAGGCCGGAGTAGGCAAAGATGCCTCTGCAGGTATTGTCTCAACATCGACCTCTAGGGATGGATCAACTGGAGCTGCTATCCTCTTATCTGCTTCCTCCCTAGTGTATTGGGTCTCTATGCGCCGGATGTCAGTGGAGGATGTAGGAGTGACCTCGATAGCCCTTTTCTCATCACTAGGAGCTCCAGCACACCGACACAACTTTGTAATCAAGACCAAGAACAAAAGGGACGTCTGGCTCTTCTTGGCCCTCATGGCCATCTCGACCTACTCTATGATCAGTCCTAAGTCGATGCTCCTCTGGGATATGATTGACCCAAGGTTGACTACCTTAGGATGGTGGAGAATGAACTCATTCTGGGATGGTATAATAGAGCTACTGATGAATCCAATCCAGTATCGCGTAGATACATTGAACTCTTTCTTCTCAATCGGAGCTCTTGCCTCAATCCACCTCGGGGTGGTGTTAGAGATGAGGGGGCAAGCCAACCTTTGAGATCATCCAAGGGTGTCATAGTGGTAGCCATGTTTAGGTAGTCAAAAACTGATCCTCTATCCCATACATTATTGATATGATCGTGGCTGCATCTCACTACTATGACCCGTAGCATGACGGACTCTACAGGCCAGAAAGTGTGGGTCTTCTTCTTACCTTTGGGTACCAAGCCACCATATACTGCGTAGAACTCCTAGACTATAATAGGAATATAGGGGCCTGGGGGTCTGGTGAACTATTTGAACTAGTGAAACTGAAGAGTGTCCCTTAGAGTGGAATATCTACCCACAAAGCCCTTTGTGGATAACATCTTCTCCTCGAGAATTGTCCTCAACCCATCTGCCTTTAATCTAATGAGTAGTCAGGGAGGAGGACCCTATACTGGTGGCACTGGAACCACTGATGGTGCCAAAGCTGGCACTATATTAGCTATAAGAGGGGTGGCCTCTGGATCTCTTGACGTATCTGGGTGAGACCTAGCACAAATATCTGCCCGTCGAGACTGTAGAGGCTGGCCATCCTCCATCTCAGAAAATGCTGCTTAGGAGTCAAAGGATCCTCCCTCACTGTTGGAGTTGTGCTCCGAAACCTTAGATACGGGCTTCTTGCCCTTGTATTTTCCTCCCTTTGGAGGTTCTTTCCTTCCCTTTTTAGAAGGGGTAGTTGCCCTTCATTGATGACTATGCCCCATGCTATTTTATAGGACGACATGTCTAAATTGGTTCTACCCATATCTGCAAAACACACAAAAATAAGTTAGAATGATTTAAGAAAAATGTAGACATCATATTGCAAACAGACTCCCTGAACTGATCGTTGAGTCGCCGAATCATTTTAACGAGCCAAATCGAGCTCACTGAAAGTGTTGGCTCAAAAAAATATTCAGAAATATGGCTTATCGGCGATGGAAAAGTCCATTCAACGAATCACCGACATTATTCAGCAAGCATAGATTAGCCCGATGAAACTTACAGTGCATTTTATGGGTTACGGGCACAGAAAGGGTGATCAAAGAAGACATTCGGCGAGTCACCGAGTGCACTCAGCGAACTCAAGCTTCTTGCCAAAAGTTAAGAACCAAAATCAACAATAATATGAAATTAAAGGCGATAAAGGGGGATTCCGAAACTGCTGAGTGGTTCGGCAAGCTCAACCAAACTCGCCAAACAGCCCAACGTGCTTATTTTTAACCCCAACTTCCAAAATCAACCCCATAGCCCCTGAAAACAAAATCAAACCATACACTTATTCAATTAATCCTAGACCCATAATATCCATGCCACCGAGGTACTCAAACATCCCTAGTTTGACCAAAATTGGCCATTTAACGACTTTAGCCCTTATAAATGATGTCAAACGCTATAATCATTAGGAAAAGCGAGTCATTTAGCACAATTTGGGTACTAAGACTTCACCCGACTAGACCCAACAATAATTAAGCACAACCCAACAATTTATGATCGATTTTAAGGCACAAATTTTAGGAAATCAACAACTTAGGTAATTTAGGCATGATATCAAATTTAAATTAGGTAATTAAGCACACTTATACGAATTCAGAGAGGACAAGCACACATCAATTTGAACAATAAAATTGCAAATGACTTTAATCGCTAAATATGAATTTGCGATTTGGAAAACCAACCTTTAATGCTGAATATACGATTTGAAATGGTAGGCGGCAAAGATTTCCAACTCCAAAGACAAGATCAATGACCAAAAAGGAAAAAAATGTGAGAATATAGAATATATAGCGTGTGGGTGTGATTGTATGAAATTAAAAATGAGGGAATATGAAGGCGTTTGAAAGTTTAAACCTTTAGCCTTTTAAAACTGTTTAGTTCGCGTCCTTTCGGTAATTTTAATCAACTTCACCGAACCATTCGGTGACACGCCAAGTGGTTACTTACCTTGCCGAGTTTACAGGATCTCCAGTTAATGTGGTGGTCCAAACAACGGACAAAGTCGAGCTTGCCGACATGTTCAGTGATTCACCGACTTGTCCATGTGTTTGCCGAATTTTACATACTCCAATTTCATAATTTCCTGAGTCCAACGGCTGTCCAAGTCAGGCTCACCGACCTTTTCGACAAGTCATTGACTCGACATTTTACTTACCAACCACCACTTTTCAAACACATTCCAACCTTGAACCTGCAAAATCAACATACGATTATTCCAAAAGCAAAAATAAAATAACAAAAACTTGGGTTGACTCCTAAGAAGCGCCTTAGTTAACGTTGTGGTATGATTCAAGTCCCCACTGAACCTTGATTCATGGGGTTTGCCATAGTGTCACTAGGCAGTCCCCCATTTTGTTTAGGGTAGAGACGAGATAACATATGACCCAGTTGGGTCTCCAGTAGCTGAATAGATGTGGCATGAGAAGCAGTCATTTGATTTAGTAGTGAGACATTCTCTTTTATCTCTTTCAACACTCTATCATGTTCTTCGATTTGTGGAGAATCAGTAAGAGTATTTTTTCTACTTGTCCACCATTACAATCCTTTGACTTTTTACACTCACGAAGAGGAATGTATCTATCTTTCTTTTTTGTATAGTGTTACAAATTCCATGATATTTCTGGCCAAGAGATCTAACTGAGTCAACAGTGTGGCCAAATTCTAGTCCTTTTCTCTCTCCTTGTTGATCTTAGTCATGTGATTAAGGAATTGGGCAACTACTACATAGGGTTGTCGTGTTAGACCACCCGGAGAAAGTTGGTCAGCCAATCCTCTGTTCTCAGGACCAAGACCTCTATAGAAGCATTCCACTAGCATTTTATCTGAGATTCCATGAGTTGGGTATTTCAGCATAATTGTCTTAAATCTTAGCCACAACTCATGGATTGACTCACCTTTCAATTGCTTGAAATTTAGGATGTTATCCCTAAGAATCATCCTTTTTGAAGGAGGGTAGCCTACTTGCTTACCGTTGCTATAAGAAATGCTCCTTTCTTCTGTTCTAAACAAGAAAAATACACACCAAAACTGAAAGTAAGTAGATTTAACAATGACTAAAAAGAACAAAATTCAACTTTACCAAAAGAGTCAAACAACGCCAGTCCCCGGCAGCGGCGCCATTTTTATTAATAACGTTTCATAGACACTTCATCCAATTCTAACTGTCAATGGTCGTTAATCAGTATATAACCCAACTAAATGAGTTGGGGTCGAATCCCAGAGAGAGCGGTACATGTTTAAGATTCAATAGGGAAGTGTGAACATGATCAAATTAGTCATAGGAATAAAAATGATTGAATAAAAACATCATTCAAATCAGGGGGTGACACAAATGTCAAATGAGGGGTTTTGGTGTAAAATTATCAACTACAAATAGTGGTGACCAACACGAAATAACATTAATGAGACGGGTTCTTGGGATGTGATTCAATTATAGGCTAATATAGACAAATGAGTAATTTTAACTATTACAAAATAGCTAGATATTAGTGAGTAAGCTGGACTATATAGGAGATAAACTTTCTCTCGAACAATTTATCCTGAATCACGTCGATTTCTCTCGAACATCAACAAGCATGCAAAATAAGAACAACCTACACCTTAGTTCATTCACTCTCTCAAGTTAAATGAGTGGAATTAGGTTTAGGATTCACTCTCTCAAGCTGAACCCATGTCAACCTAATACCCACAAACCATCAATCAATAATCTTAGTTTTAAAACCTCTCTCTTGAGCAAGCCAAAAACACAAGGGTAGAATTGAATTGGCAACTACAATTCTGAAATTAAACCACAATTAATGATTGAACTCATTTCTTAATAGCATTTAAACTAACAATTAGCAATATCCATAAGTTAAATCAGCCCATAATCACAAGTTCACAACCCAAGAATTGGGGTTTTAGCTAGACATCATAAAAAGATAAAAATCGTTACCAAATTGAGTTTCCATCAATTGGGTAAGATTTATTTCATCATTATAAAGATTCAATGTGAATAATATCAAAGACCCACTATCAACTTCTTAGAAGTGAAAAACTTCAATTCTTTAAAACTTAGGAAAACCTAGAGAAAGCTTGTCTCACAGTTCAAAATTTAATTATAGATTGTTCTAAAGAGTAATTGATACTAAACTAAATGTTAAAAAACATATTTATAGTCTCCATAAATGTGTTGCGAAGGGTCACTCGGTGAAGTAAGTCAGGCTCGCTGAACCACTCAGCAATCCGCCAATTTGTCAATTCTATCGCCTTTCTGACTTGGCCTTCAGTATCCTCAAAGTTTGTAATGTTTGGTGATCCAACACTGCATCATGAAACCACTCTGCGATTCGCCAATTGCTCCTTTCTCTCACCAACTTGGTTCTTTCCTTTAGGGCTTGGCATAGTGGAACTTTAGGCAGTCATGTAGCCATTCGGCAACTCGCCAAGTGGACTTGGCAATCACCAGGCTTGCTTTTCTTCATTCTTTATCTCATTTTGTTCCTTTCTACAAATTGGTGTCCTTTCTTTATTCCTCAATCCATATACCTGGAAATCAAGAGTTTTACATCAGTTATTGGCACAAAATAAGCATTTGAGGACACTAAACCTATATAAATAAATCCCTAAATGAGTCCAATCTCAGACTCATCAACCAGTAGCATTGGTCAACAACCATGACCCACTTGATGGGCCATGGTCCCAATGACAAAGCGTTAGTGGTGCCATGGTTGGCCACCGTCAGTTCTTAAGTCAGGGTCATTTTGGTCTTTTCCCCTACTCTTTGGGCATTTAAACTACATCATTTAATACCTAAATTACGTTGTTTTAGTCAATTTTAGCCTAATAACTTAGTTAGAACATAACCAAAACCTTGATTCACCAAAATTCATCAAGATTAGAGCAAAAACAAGGGAAAACTCGACCAGCTGTGTGAAGAACACGCAGGAGGTTTTTCTTCAGCTCCAACCCCAAACTCAAAGGATTTCTCCACAAATTTTGTCACCAGATATGTGGAATTTCGCTACTGGGTTCCTTTTATCCACTAGGTCCCTAGAGTAAAGTCAGATTCTTATTTCTCCATACCTTTTTTAGACCTAGGATTTTTATATCCTTGGATAATTTTTTTGATTTAGCTGTTATAGTATTCATAATCAAAATATCATGATTTGTTGGAAACGTTGTTTAGTTCTTTGCATGAAACTCAGAACCTTAGTTTGTGTAGATTCTCTTAGTTCATGAATTAGACTTCCTAGGTTAGTTAAGCAGATAATCATGCTTAAGCTTTCCAATGTCACATTATTAGTATATAAATTTTGCATTCTCAAATTTGCATGTCAGTATTTGACCTATTCAGTATGTCAGTATTTTAGTTGCATTTTAGTCATATACATATCGAGTAGGGAGAAGACTTAACACCAAGTTTGACTAGGGTTCAGTGTACCTTCATGGTCCAAGAACTATGTGCTCCCATTGGATTATAAGTCCCCTCTGTTGGGCATCAGATTTAGTGGTCACACCAGTTATTCCTTTATACCCCAACTATGGTATATTGGGTCCACTCGATGGGGCGTATACATCGGACTCCACGTTTAGCTCATATGGCTTTATGTCGATTAATAGTAGCTTCCACAGTCTGACTCTCAGTGCATTTGATTCGGTTTTTAGTACATACATCATTATTCAGTTCAGCATGTCATGTTCATGATTAGTACTTGGTCATTACATTCAGTTTAGCTTTTCAGTTATGTTTTCAGTATTTACAGTCTTGGTTAGTTTACAATATTGATATGTTATGCCTTGTTTCAACTTATATATATTTGTACAACTTAGTATATATATCCTGCATGCTTAGTATATTCCAAGTACTGACGCATACTATATGCTACATCCTTTCATGATGTAGGTTCAGGTACTCAGCATTCATACTGCACTTAGATTAATTTTCGGCCAGCATTCAACAGCTTCAATGATGAGTCCTCATATTCTGAGGACAATAGACATGCTTTCATTTTAGTCTTTACATTTCAGTTTCAGTTTAGTGAGAGTTAGCTGGGGAGCATATCCCACCAACTCAACTCAGTTAGAGGCATTTCAGACATAGTAGTAGAATCAACTTGGATTGTTTAGTTTATCTTTCAGTTATCACTAAACTCTTATTATGTTTTATATATTGAGATTAGTTGGGTTGATCCTCATTTCAGATAGCCACTGTTTTAGCTTTCGCATAGTTCATGACTATTTAGATCTCTTTCAGTATGCTTATGATATACTGGACACATGATTAGCTTGGGGTCACTCATGATCCTAGGTTCGGTGTTACTACATATGGGTAGCCTTGGGGCATGACAACTCAGGCTTAATAGAGTATTTAGACTTGATTTGAGGTATGTGATTGTTGAATTGATTTCTTATCTATGTTATGTGTGCATGTTAACTAATTCTTTAGTATTGCTTGTACATTATGTATTTAGGGAGAAAAAAGATGAATATTATATGATATCTTGTTGTCAATATCATGCAATAAATTTTTCTTAATTACTTGTGGTCTTACAAGTGTGGTTGTATTCAATTTGATTGGGACGTATATGTTGTGTGTGATTTTGTTGGCTTAGGCAACACCTTGTACAAATTATTGATTGGCTTAGGTACAACATGTGCTAAGGGATATCTAATTGTTGGCTTAGGTAATACGTCTCATATATGTTTCATTGTTGTTAGGTCGGGTACCATGCCTGGTACATGGTTGACTGGTTGTTGTGTGTTTGCTCCATGAGTGAACCGAGCTCTTTCAATTTTGGTAATGTATGATAAGTTTCATGTAGTGGTTAAGTTAGGTTGTACACTCAAAGTCCTCTCTATGTTTGTTGACATGCGTTACCTATGTGTTGTCTTGGTTTACTAAGTTACATTTTCTTGTTCATATTTTATATATCTTGATATAGATGATGATCCTACAAGTACATTGTTGTTCTTATGTACTGATATTGTACTTGCTCTTTATATATTGATTACAAGACATTTTGGTGACCACTACGCGACCTAAGTTGTAAATACCATGTTCCTTGAATTTTATGAGCTACTCTTCTGACCTTTCATGAATTTATCTTTTATTCCTTGTCCATTTTTTGAAAATAGACTGTAACACCTCACAATTTTACTCTTATAATTCGAATCGATTGTCGTTAGTGTATCAACTTGGGTCAGATGATATACTACTTGCTCATATATGTTGAGGTTCATTCGTAAGTATTAGAAATGCTTTGGATGTGAGTTAAGGTCATAATGAACCTTAAGCACAAAGTCGAATTTAGAAGTTCCCTAATGATAAATTATTTGGGTAAGTTCATTCAAGGATCAATTTAATCAATCTTACCTCCTAACATATGAAGAGTTTTGAGGCTTAATACTAACTAGATGAAAGTACTTGAAGTCTTCTGTCAATCATTTTTGACAGTTCATCAATCCAAATTATGTGTTAAGAATTATGCCCATTTTTCTAGGCACTGCGTAGTATCTGCTAATCGGCAAACGAAGTGGATATCCGCCACATGACTGTGTAGCAAGGTCAATGTTCATGTTAAGGTTGTGCAAAGTGCCATGCAAACTAAGCTTTAGCTGTGCGACCAAACACGTTACTTCAAAATTCTTTTAATTTTCTCTTCTTTTCACTTTTTAGGAGGAATTTTTATATCTTTTCCTCATCCCAAAACTCCAACTCATGACTACTAATTTATCCCAAAAGCCAAATTCAATTAGTTCTGATTATTTCAACCCTCTCATTCTCATATAAAATCTATGTTCAAGAACTTAAAAAAAACCAAAATCTGGGTTTCAAAGTTTCCAAGCAAGATCTTCTTTAAACTTTTTTAAGAATATTGTTCTTCCAGGTATGTAAGGATATTCATAGTGTTGGACTAGTTTTTCCTCACGCCCTACTTCTAAATTAAGTCATCAATAGTTATGTTTAGGGTTTTACCCATAGTTTCTTGGAAATTCTTAAATAAGTTTCCTTAACAGTTGAGGTTTTAATTTCTACTATGTATGTTGAAATTCTAAATTGTTCTTCATGCTTAGAATCACATGAACCTATTGATTATATAAGTTATGATTTTAAAAGTTCTTACATGATATTTTCTTGTATATCAATTTCAAACTTGAAATATAGGTGCATGACTATACATTTTAAATGCAAGTTTTGAATAGAGTCCTTAAAGGAAGAACTAAAGGATTTCATCTGTACTATTTGATAGTTGAGAAAGATAAAGAGTATAATTGTTGTTGCTTGAAAGTACTTTAGTAAAGCATAGTGAAAATTAAAGTAAAGTAATTTTCCCTTTCTTTGTAAAGTGTGATTGAGCATAATAAGTATTGAATATTTTGGATAAGAGTCTATTTTTAGCTCAAGTCCAATAAAACTAAGCAGCCATCATAGGATATCATTGCACCGATTTGTCGTGTGATTCCTCACTACCTCTAAGAAGGAAAATTAGATGGATCCATTGTTATAATAGTGTCATATAACCTAGCGAGGCATAGGATGACCTTTGGAATATGGGCAAAACATTCTATCATAGCTAGGCTCATAGTAATAGTTGTCAGTTAGAGAAACTCCCCATAAAGTAAAGCTTTCTATCCTCATACTGTTTTTATTTCATATCATATTGAAAAGTACATTCAACATATTACATACTCGCACATTTCATGTACTAGTGTCATTGGGCCTGCATCTTTTATGATGCAAATAGAAGTGTTTAGGATCATCAATAAACGTTTCATTAAGATCACTTTGCACTTGTAGAAACCTTTTGGTGAGGCCTCCTTTCTTCTGAGGAACTCCATTTTCATATTCCGTTTTAGAATAATTTGAGGTATCGTGGGTCTTTTCCCAACACTTATCTTGAATAATAGAGACTTCATAGGCAGACAAAGTTAGATATTTCTATTGTTTTCCTTTGATGTTTTATATAAGCTAATGAATTAAGTTAGGTATTTCAAGATAATGGTATTAAAGCTTTTCTTTAAATGTTTTAAATGGTTTTCATACTATCATTCATGTGATAGAGTTTAACTCTATAAAAGTTTCTTCTAATTTGTGCTTATGTGTACTTTATTTTCCTAATCATGCCTCCCCGAAGAAATGCCAGAGGGCATCCTTTTAGGATAAATGTGAATCATGAAAAACCACCCATTCAAGTGAAACTAGAGAGTTCTAATGCGCCTATTATGAAACCCCTTCAAGATGATGTAACTAATACTGAGTTTCAGCAATCCATTTAGAATTTGGCACAATCTATGACACCACAGGTTGGTCGGCAAGGAGTGGAATGTCAGGGTGTGGCTAATACATCCAGAGTTTGAGTGTTTTTGAGAATGAATTCCCCGAAGTTAACTGGGTCAAAGGTCAGTTAGGATCCAAAAAAAATTATAGATTGCTTCAGAATTTGTGTGTGGCTATGCATGTTGCCGATGTAAAACATGTGAAATTGGTAACATACTAGCTCAAGGGTGTTGTTAGGATATGGTACAACTAGTGGAAAAAGACTAGGGGAGAAATTGCACTACTCTTAGGCTGGAATGTGTTTAAGACTTCTTTTTGGGGGCTTTTATTTTTGTGAGAGCAAAGGGAGGCAAAGGTAAGACCATTTCTTAGTCTGATGTAAGGGTCTATGAATGTGCAGAGTATAACCTTAACTTCACCTAGTTGTCTCACTCTGCTCCAGAGATGGTGGCTGATATGAGGAGCAAAATTTGTTTGTTTATGTCTGGGCAATCTTGTTTTTCTAATAAGAATGGGAAGACAACTATGTTATAGGGGAGATGGACATACCTAAGCTAATTATTCATGTACAAAAGGTAGAGGAGGAGTACATGTTGAAAGATAGCGAAGAGATCCACAATAAGATGGTTATTACAGCCAACCATGAGCCTGACCTGTAGAAGATTAGAAATGGGAATCAATCATCCTTTCAATAGAGGTCATCTAGACTTTTTCCATCATCATGTAGTTCATTTTCCACAAGGAGAAGGAATGATCATAGGAACTAGAACTCTTAAAATTTCAAAGCTTAGGGTTCTCAGTCGCAGGGCTGTGTAGCACAAGGGTTAACTCACAACCTACTCTATGGTAAGTGTGGTAAGTTTCATTTGGGGGAATGTCGTGTAGTTACAAGTGTTTGTTACAAGTGTGGATGAGCGGGTCAGTATTCTCGGGAATGGCTGATATGGAACAAGGTAATAGGAGCATCCCTACCGGGTAGGCTACATCAAAGGGTGCCACATTAGGAGTAGGCGGAGGTTCAAATCGTCTGTATGCCATATCATGTCGACAAGATCAGGAGATCTCACTAGATATTTTTATTGGTATTCTTAAAATGCTTTCTTTTGATGTATATGCCTGATGAGTCTGAGATTTAGACTCATTTAGGGCTTTGTTTATATAGAATTAGTGTCCTTAAATTCTTACTTTGTGCCAATAACTTATGTAAAACCCTTGATTTTAGGGTATATGGATTGAGGAACAAAGTAAGGACAATAACAAGCAAAAAGGAACAAAATAGGTTGAAAGGATGAATAAAGGTATCCTGTTGATCACCAAGTCACTTGGCGAATAGTCGAAAGGCTATTTGACCACCTAAAGTTCCAATGTGTCAAGCCCTGAAGGAAAGAACTAAGTTGGTGATGGAAAGAAGTAGTCGGCGGATCACCATGTGATTCCACAAAGCCAAGATAGATTGCCCAAAGTTACAGACCTGGAGGATGCTGGGCTGCTCACCGAGTGGTTTGGTGAGCCCGACTTACTTCACCGAGTTACTCTTCGCAACACATTTTTGGTGACTATAAATACATTTTTGAACATTTAGTTTAGTATCCAAGATAATATATTTTTTTAATCTATTATAGAGTTTTGAACTTGGGAGACAATTTTCTCTTATTTTTCCTACGCTTTGAAGAATTGATGTTTTTCACTTTTGAGAAATTGGAAGTGGGCCTTTGAGATTCTTCGAATTGGAGCATTGTAAGGATGAATCTACTCTTACCTAGTTGATGCATAATAAATTTGGTAATGGTTTTTACCCTTTTATTATGTCTTGCTAAAACCCCAATTCTTGGGTATGTGATTATGGGATAATTTAGTTTATGGGTATTGCTAATTGTTAGTTTAAATGCTATTTAGAAGTGAGTTCAATAATTAATTGCAAAAGTAGTTCTAGTTTTGTGTTCTTGGCTTGCTCGAGAGAGAGGTTTTAGAACTAATGTTTTTGATTGATGGTTTGTGGGTATTGGGTTGACCTGGGTTCAACTCGAGAGAGTGAATCCTAAAAGCAATCCCACACATTTAGCTCGAGAGAGTAAATGGACTAAGGTGTGGGCTGTTATTATTTTGCATGCTTATTGATGTTCGAGAGAAATCAACTTGATTCGGGGTAAATTGTTTGAGAGAAAGTTTACCTCCACTATTTCCTAGCTTACTCACTAATATCTAGCTATATTTTAATAGTTGCAATTACCCATTTGTCGATATTTGCCTATAATTGATCATATCCCAAGAACCCATCTCATTATTGATAATTTTTATTATTAGTGACTATTTGTAGTTGGTAGTTTAAACCAGAACCCCATTTGACATTCGTGTCACCCCTTAGTTTGAATGATGTCTTTATTCGACAACTTTTATTCCAATGACTGATTTGAACATGTTCATACTTCCCAATTGAATCTGAAACACTTACCACTCCCTATGGGATTTGACTCCAACTCATTTTGTTGGGTTTTATACTGAGTACCGATCATTGACACTTAGAATTGGATGAAGTTTCCTTGAAATGTTAATCAAAATGGCACCACTTCAGGGGAATGGTGTTGTTTGAAATTCTGTTGGTGTAGTTGAATTTTTTTCTTGTTAGTCATAGTTTAATCTACTTATTTTTATTTTTGGTTTTTGTGTTGCTGTTTGAAACAGAGTAAATGAGTGTCAATGGAAGCAATGGTAGCCAAGTGGGCCACTAAGATGACATCAAAGACCTCAATGATGCCAATGAACCGAATGTCAATGACCCAAATATAGTGGGTGGAGTTGGTGCAATTTGCTTGGCTCTGGTTGAAGGGAATGATGTATTCCATATTACAAGCACCATGTTGCAGCTCTTCCAATTGAAAGGGTTGTTTGGTGGGTTGGCTCATAAGTATCCCCATGAGCATATATGGAACTTTGTTGATGTTTGCGGGCCGTTCTCTTTTAAGAACATATCCCAAGAATTTGTTCGATTGAGGTTGTTCCCATTTTCTCTAATGGGAGAAGCATATAAGTGGTTGGCTAAGTTGCCAAGAGATTCTATCACATCGTGGGAAGAGCTTGTCACTGCATTCCAAGTGCAATTATTTCCTCCTTTGAAGATGATCACACTTAGGGACAACATCCAAAGCCTCAAGCATTTGGAGGGTGAGCCAATCCATGAAACTTGGCTAAGATTTAAGAAGTTGGTGCTGCAATGCCCAATTCATGGATTGCTCGACAACGTTTTATTGCAATACTTTTACTGAAACCGTGATCTGATGAACAAGGGAGTGACTAATCAACATTCTCCAAGAGGATTAATGCAATAACCTTACATTATAGTAGCCAAACTCTTGGATGGTATGACCAAAATCTATCGGGCATGGTACACCTGTGAAGATCAGGTCTCCCCTCTCACTTTTAAATTGACAAAGGAGAAGCTTAAGAAAGATGAAGAGAGGGACAAAAACATGGCAAAGATGATGGCCCAACTTGACATTTTAGCCAAAAATGTCATGGGAGTTGGTGCTTGAAGTGTAAACGTTGTGGGTGTTGGTTGTGTAAACCCCGATGACGACAAGTTTGAAGCCCTCTACAATAAAGAAGTGAACTTCCTAGCCAACCAAGGAAGAGGTTATCATGCAAACTACCAAGGCCGAGTGGTTACCAAGGTTGAAATATAGATGAGGGTTGGAGAGACCTTTATAGAGAGTGGAGGGATTGTAACTCCACTTGGAAGGAAAGAGTTGGGGAAAATGATAGGTATGTTCTTCCTCACAAGCATTAACAACCCAAAGATTTTGAAGGTGGCCAAACTGAGGACATGCTCTCGCATATTCTCAACAAGGTTGAAGGGTCTGATAAAGTCTTGAAGTAAATGAAGGAAGACGTATTGACTCCCAATAAGACGGTGACTGGTCATTACGTCTCTATTAAGTAGTTGGAAACCTAAACGGGTCATATTCTTCACATCTTAACCCAAGGGGGGTTGCTTAGTGATACTATGGAAAACCCCAAGAATGAAGTTTGAGTTGGTATTTGCATCGTGCCACGACGTTAACTAAGGCTCTGCTTAGAAGGCAATCTAAGTTTTTATTTCTTTGTGTTTTGATTTGGAATAATATGTGTTGATTATGCAGGTTAAACTGTGGATTGTATTTGAAAAATGCAGGTTGGCAAGCCAACAGTCCAGTCGGCGACTCACCAAAGAGGTCCGTGAGCCTGACTTGGATCGTCGTTAGACTTAAGAAATTATGAAGATGGAGTCTGTAAAACTCGGTGGGCCTATGGACGAGTCGATGACTCGCCGAACAGGTCGGCGAGCCCAACTTCATCTACCATTTGGACAACCAAATTAACAGGAGGTGCTGTAAAACTCAGTGAGGTAAGTAACCACTCGACGTGTCACCGAGTAGTTGGGCGAGGTCAACTAATATCCCCGAAAAGGTGCGAATTGGACGGTTTTTAAAAGGCCAAAGATTTAAAATTTCAAACTCTTCCATATACCCTCACTTTTAACTTCATACAATCACACCCGTAATTTAAATTTTCAATATTTTTGCATTTTATTACTTTTTGATCATCGTTCTTGTGTTTCGAGTTGAATTCCTTACAACCTAGCTTTCCAGATTTGTATATTCGGCATCAAAGGTTGGTTTTCCGAACCCTAAACTCAGAATTAGCTGTTAAACTCAAATGCATTATTATAGATTGTGTTGATGTGTGCTGGGCCTCTATGAAATTGTAAATGTGTGTAAGTTTGCCTTTTCTAGTTTTGATATCATGGCTAAATTTCCTGAAATGTTAATTGCCCAAATTGCATACCTTAAAATTGATCATAAATTGTTGGGTTGTGGTAATTTGTTGTTGGGTCTGGTTGGGTGAAGTCTGAGTAATCCAAATTGTGATAAATTACGTGCTTTGCCTAATGATTGAGTGTTTGACGTCATTCTTAAGGGCTAAAGTCGTCAAATGGCTAATTTTGGCTAAACCGTGGGAAGTCTGAGTACCTCGGTGGCATGGGTCTAATGGGTCTGAGCCTAATTGAGTGTGTGTTATGTTTAGTTTTGTTTTCGAGGGCTGTAGGTTTGATTTTGAAAGCTGAGGTAGAAAATGGCATGTTGGGTAGTTCGGAAAGATAGGTCGAGCTCGCCGAACCACTTGACAGTCCGCCAATGTCCCTCAAGATTGCCTTTAATTTCATGATTTATTGAATTTGGTTTTGTAACATTTGGTGAGAAGCCTGAGCTCACCGAGTGAACTCGGTGACTTGTCGAAAGTCTTTTTTGATCACCTTTTCAGCTCCGCTAACCCCTAAAATAAATTGTAACTTTCAGCGAGCCCATTCTGGCCCGCCAAAGTTATTTGGCGAGACTTTCTACAATATACTTTCTGTAATTTTTTTCTTAAATTGTTTCTAACTATTTTAGATATGCTTTGCAGATATGTCTAGACCAAAGGTAGTAGACTGAGACATGTCGTCCTGCAAGAGGGCAAAGGGTATTTTAATCAACGAGGATGCAACTACATCCAATGCAAAGGCTACAAAACTTCCCACCACAGGTGGGAATGGTAAAGGCAAAGAAAAAACACTGACCCCTTAGTCACCGGAGGCCAGCTTTGATAGTAAGGGAGTGTATGCCACTCACCTCATAATATCTAAGAGTGAGGGGGAGAACCAGCACCATCAGGCTACCACTTCAGAGCCTGAGGATAATTAGCTACTGTTGGCCATGATAGTTGAGTTGTGTTCTAAAAGGTTGGATGATCCATCTTGGTTTAGGACTCCCCAGGGCACTTCTCCTCCTCCCATTCCTGATCAGTCTGTGGTCCCAACACCACCTACACAAGATACTGGTCCCCGGTCTATGAACATACTAACAACCGAGGGATTGAGGACCACCATCAAGGGGAAGAGTCTTTCCACTGATGGAGTGATAGATAGATACCCAGAGATCTGGAGCTGCATAAAGTCCCACAAGTTTCAGATATTCATTAACCCCATGGCTCTTACATTCCAAATTGGGTCCATGAATTCTTCACTACCTACGGAGCCCTAGTGCCACAAGGGAAGAGGAAGGCTGCCACATTCTAGACAGTAGATTATGTCGTAGTTAGGGGCAAGAAGGTCAAGTGTGACAGTGATGATATTAATACAGTTATGGACTGTACGAAAAAAAATTTCAGATGACTATCAATACATGTTAAAGACAAAATCATTGGAGACTCTGAAAAAGGTGTTAGCTCCTCTGTTATCTAACGGTACTCCCATGTGGATCGAGGCTGGAACACCCACAAAAAAGACAGACTTCAATGTGGCAGCAAGGTATTGGCTTGGCATTATAAGAAGTACAATCATGCCATCCCAGAATGAATCTATCCTCCGCCACACAAAGGTGGCATGCCTTTGGTCTATCATTTTAGGGAAGTGCATCAATTTGGGTATAATCATTTGCTAGGAAATGGCCATGAGGCCCAAACAGTGCCAAACCTCTATCCCTTTTTTGGTGTTGATCATCGAGCTCTGTAGACGAGCCTGCGTGCCTCGTGATGAGAATAAGGACGTGGAAGTGATACCCACCTCCTCTACCAATATCCAGCGTATTGAGGCCAAGTACTTGAAGGATGAGGCAGAGAAGAAGAAGGATGCCCTAGTTGATACTGAGACACTACCTACTGAAGCAGTATTTCCAACTTTGGCCCATGGGCCTTTATGTATATCTAGTGTTGTCCTTCTGTGATTCCTAGTTCCTCTACAGCTCCAATGCCTCGTAGGCTTAATATCAGTGTTGCTCCTTCCCAACCTCTACTCACCTAGGCTGTGATAATATGAATGGGGCAGCTAGCCCATTCTGCTAATAGATGTCCCTCCAAGCTTAAGGACACCATTTCTTAGATGATCGAGAGGGCCCTGGGTACTGCTAGGACACCTCTTAATATGTCTATTGATGTCTTTGCTGTGATGGCCCTAAAGGTTGCAATTACTGAGTTGAGGAAGCATATGGAACAACTGAAATCCACATATGTGTCCATGATTTTTGGTACGGTGGAGATCCCCAACATGCCAACTGATATGGACATACCTTCGGCTACCACAAGAGATGAGGTTTAAGCTAATGAGGCTGCTGCTACAGAATTCGAGGCTGAGACTAGTGAGGAGCAACTTGTTGTCAATGAGGAGGCCACTTATGAGGGACTTATAGAGGTTGAGGAGGCTATGGTGGATTTTTCTGTGCAGATTTCATTGGTAGACACACCCATGGTTGAGTCTAGTGGAACCACTACTGATTTTACACTGGTCACTGATGCCCAGGATTAAAGTATTGCCCTAGGCATTGATGCCCCGACAGATGGAGCGACTGTGTAAATATGATTTTTTCTTGACCTCCTTCTCTGTCATATTTATTGACTTTTAGTTATTCTTTTGTTGCATTTGAGGACAATTGTCTTTTTATTTCTTATTGGGTGAGGTACTTCCATAACTACCTCTTGTAACTATCTCTTGTATATACTATTGAGTTTTGTGCTTTAAATTGTGTGTAGATATTGTTTTGTGGATGTTTGAGCTTGTGGCCCCTTGTTATAAATGAAAATGGTTAGTTTTTGACTAATCTAAAAATTGTTGCCACCTCTTGTGTGTGAATGTGGTTGTTCTTGTGTAATTTTGAGTATCGGTTATGATCAATACCGATGACTTGAATAGTGCTCTTAATCGAACAAAACTGAATGTGCGGCTACAATGAGGCCAAATGAAGCTGCATAGACAAGATGTGAACTTTTTGCATCTCGTTGTGACTAGTCGATACTAGAATGAGTCTCTTGTGATAAATATTGCACACTAGCGAAAGTGTGGAGTCTTGTTTGATATTGGTCCCAATGCCTTATGTGATGAGCTTACCTTTAACCTTGCGTGATGACACCTAGAATTTTTCCCGTTGGTCCGATTGACTAAGTGATGCAAGATCTTGAAATGATCTTAGGCAACAATTTTGAAGAGTGAAACAACTTGACAATACACCTCTTTTGTGGACAACCTTGTGAGATGTGTGAACTTTGCTTAAACCCCTTTGAGCATTGTCCTTTTCTTTGAAGAAACTTGATGCAATTATAACCCCTATTTATCCATTCATCCATAATCCTCATGGAGTGTGGTTTGTTTGAATAGCCAACTTAGGCCAAAAGCCTAAGTTGTGGGTGTGGTGAAAAGAAAAGGTAAATCAAGAAGTGTGAAGAAGTTCACCTTGATCCATGGCTTTGAAAAAAGATGGAACCCCTCCATACAAAAAAAGAAAAAAAAAGAAAAGAAGAAAGAAAAAGAAAAAAAATGAAAAAGTTGTGAAATAAAGTTGTGAAACTTCCAAAAGAAATGGGGTGTCTGGTATTCCATTAGAACTGAAAAATTGGGTGAATTTTTAGCATGTGAGAAAATGCTGAAGAAAAAGGAAGGAAAAATGATGTTCATACCACATTTCATGTGGATAGCAGCTATTGAGCCTAAATAACCATGCCTTTACACTTTGCCCTGTTACAAGCCTTGAAATGACCTTTTTGATCTTGAGTGTGCTGAAACGAATGTTGATTGGAAAATAAAGGCAAACCTTGGGTGAAGTCATGCATGTGTTCTTTGTGAGTGTGAGAGTTATATATGATTCCAGAGCTATAAATTATTGAAGAATTGTGTGTGAATATGGAATAGTCTTTGTTGTGAGGGCATTTGAGCACCTTTGTTGAGCTTGAACTTGCATTTGAAGCAAGTATTGTAAACTTGAGAATTTTTTATGATGATGAGTCACAACTTGAACCTTTGAGTGCACAATTCATTCTTGCATGAGTAAGTTGAGTCTTGTTGTGCGCATTCATGATTGAGTCTATTGTAGCACTATGTGAGACATCCTTTTTGAACTGCTAAAGTTGAGTTTTACTTGAGGACAAGCAAAAGTGTATGTTGGGGGTGTTGATGAGTGATGTTTCCGTAATCAAGACATAACTTCCAATGCAAGTGTCTATGATCGTACAATAGTTTAGTAACCCAACCAAGGGTTGGGGTCATGTCCCAAGGGAGTGGGCGTGAAAATTAATGGTTAAGCGCAAACATGATAAAGTTAATCTTAGCTAAAAACTTTAGTAAATAAAAACATAACAAGTTAAAAAGGGTGACGCAAGCGTCAATTATCAAATGGGGTTTTGTAAACAAGAAACAACTAAAATAGTGAAAATAAGGAAAAATACAAGTAAAGAGACGGGATTCTTGGGATGTGATAGGAATATGGGATAGACCGAATCATTGGGTACATGCTTTTTATAGTAAATTCCTTGAGTATTTGTGAGTAGGATAGACTTTAAAGGGGATAAGGTCTCTCTCGAGCAACATACACCATTTCAAGCGGGTTCCTCTCGGGCACCCACTTGGCGCATGAAGAACAGTCCCTACTGAACCCATTCACTCTCTCGAGCTATGTTTGTCGACATGGGTCCAGGGTTAACTCTGTCGAGTTGAACCTCATTTTGACCCACTCGCACTGGCCATCAATTTAGTGGTTTTAGTTTTACAGCCTCTTTCTCCTACAAGCCAAAAAGACATATATGAGATTATATTTGCAACTACAACCTCATTAAGTTCATCCACAACCACTAAACGAAATCATATTTAAACTACAAATAAACTATCAACAAGAAAGACCCAACAACTAATCTAACCCATATTCATAAAATCACACCCCAAGAATTGGGATTTTAGCTACGCATGCAAAAGAGATAATGACGTATACCAGTATTAGTATCCATCAATGGGTATGCAATATTAAGTCTTAAAACAAGCCAAAAGTGAAGAATCCAAGATACCCAAGTCCAATTCTTGAAGATGAAACCCATGAAAGCTCCAAGTTCTTCAAAACCCTCTCCAAAACTTAGAGAGAATATCTTCCAAACTCTGTCTCAAACTTAATAATCTAAAAACTAGGTAAAGTAAGGTAAAAATTGCTCCCTGTATAAAAAAATGAACTAGTATTTATAGTTTTTAGAAAATGTGCTCTGAAGGATCTTTCGCCGATGTTAGTGGGAATCACCGATGCGTTCGGCGATCCACCTTTTGGTGTACTTCGTGGCCTTTCATTAGTTGCCTTCAACATTTGTGTCCTGGATAATTGGGTGATGTAGCACTGCTTCGTGGAGTCATTTGGCGATTTACCGACTACTTCTTTTCATCGTCAATTTTCTCCTTTCCTTCCGGGTTCAGCACACTGGAGAAAAAGGCGAATATGTGATCTATTGGCGATTCGCCGAATGGGTTCGGTGATTCACAGATCTTCGTTTCTTCATTCTTTCCACTTCTTTTTGCTCCTTTTTGCTAACTAGTGTCCATGGTTTGCCTCAAACTTCAAATACTTGAAAATTGAAGGTTTTCATTAGATATCGAGATAAAACATGCATTTGAGGACACTAATTTCATCAAAATAAAGCCCTAAATGAGTCCAAATCGTGGACTCATCAACACCCCCAACTTAATCTTTTGCTTGTGCTCAACCAACCTCAAGTTCAGTCATTCAAAAAAGGTGTCTTGAACAGTGCTACACAAGACTTGATCATGAATGCATACAACAAGACTCAATTTACTTAGCAAAGATCATTTGTGCACTCAAAGATTCAAGTAGTGACTTACCAATATCAAAGAATTTCATGCTCACAATACTTGCTTCAAATGCAAGTTCAAACTCAACCAAAGCGTTCAAATGCCCAAACAGAAGGAATGATTCCATATTCACACAATGGTTCGCAGTTTAAATCTTCAGAATTAGATACAACGCTCACACTCACAAAGAAGAATACAATAAATGTTTTCACCCATATGTTTGCCCGTATTTTCTAATCAACATTTGTTTCAGCTTCCTCTAGATCAAAATGGTCTTTTTAAGGCTTGTAATGGGTCTGAGTGCAAAGGTATGGTCATTTAGGCTTAGTGACCTTTATACTCATGAAATGTGGTGCTGGCAAAACTTCCTTTCCTTTTCCTTCATCATTCTCTTTGGTGCTCATAAGTCATCCTATTATTCACTCATGGATTGTTTGGGAACCCCTTCTCTTTTGTACTTTATTCCACAACTTTCTTTTTCATTCTTTTTCTCTTTCTCTTTTTTTTTTTATATGGTGGGGTTCTATTTTTCTCAACACCATGGGTTAACGGAGACTTTCCTTGCACTTTTTGACTTTCCCTTTTCTTCTCACCACACCCTTAACTTAGGCTTTTGGCCTAAGCTGGTTATTTATTAAGCCATAAAATCAAGAGGATTAATGGTAATGGATTAAGAAAGGTCTAATTTTCATCAAATTTCTTCCAAAGAAGGTTAAGATTCAAGGGGTGTTCAAGATAGGTTCACACACTCACAAGGTAGGCTACAAAAGCGGTATATGTCAAATTGGCTCACACTCTTAGAGATTGCCTAAGATCATATCAACAAATATCATTACATAGTTGATCGGACCAACAAGGAAAATTATAGCATCTGTCATGCATGGTTAAAAGTAAGCTCATCACACTAGGCATTGACACTACAGTCAAACAAGACTCCACACTTTCGCTAGTGTACAACAGTCAGCACAAGAGACTCGATTTGATACTAGGCTAGTCAAAACGAGATGCAGAAAGTTCACATATTGTCTATTGAACTTCATTTGGCCTCATCGTAACCGCGCATTCATATTCATTCTATTGAGAGCACTATTCAAGTCATCGGTATTGATTGGGACCGAGACTTAAATTTTGCACAAGAACAACCACATTCACATACAAGAGGTGGCAAAAATTGTTGGACGAGTCAAAATCATTTTGCAATAAAATAAATAAAAGGAGCCATAAGCTCAATCAGCCACCAAAAAGCAGTATTAACACAATTTTAAACAAAACAACCCAAATATATACACAAAACACAACTATCAACACAAAAAGTGTGGGCCTCACTCCACCACAATTAAAAAGTATTTCTCCTCAAATGCAAATAAAAGTATCTAAAAGTAAAAATATAATAAGATAGAGAGGGAGGTAAAGAAAGGTCATGTCTGTGCAGTCTATCTCTCTGTCGGGGTCTCAGAGGCTGGTGTAGCAGTCTGTACTTGGGCATCAGTGCCTAGAGTAGCCTTAGACGCAATAGCAATGCTAGATCCACTAAAAACATCTATGGACGTCTCAGTCGGCAATGTCTGGATCACCTAATGCACAATTGTCTCTATAGGATCTGGCAAATCTCTGAATATGCTCTCATCTATGCTCTTTTGTGTCTCCTCAGCATGTACTGATATAAAATCCTCGTCAGTCTCTACATCCGATTCTGCATGTACTATGCCATCCCCTTGTAAATCTCCGTTGGAAGCAAAAGGAATCCTTGAGGTCTAAAGAGCATCCCTATCCTCAGCAGTCTTTAGTAGTAAAGTGCAGTCAATAGACTTAAGATAGTCTACGACCTTCCTCAAACTGGCAATCTCAGCTTTTAAACCTGTCACCTCAAAGGCCTCCCTCTATCTGCTCTCACAAGCAATGACTCTCACTGTCAAGAAATCAACAGAAGTCTAAAGGGGGGTAAGATCTACTAGTATGGCTTTGTCGATCATCTCAGGAATAGACCTCTCTAGTCAGGTAGATCTCACATCAGCTGAATTGGTCAGCTACTTCATCTTCAAGATCATGGTTTGAGTGATCCTATCATGCTTGGAGGATGAGGAAGCACCTGGAGCCTGTGATTAAAAGAAAGAAGGAGTAGGTATACCTGAGGGCTCAGAGGCCAGAGTTGGCGAAGGTGCGAGTCAACATTCACCTCTGGGGAAGTATCTTTTGGAGTTGTTCTCCTCCCATCAACCTCCTCTTGTGTGAACTCGGCCTCTGTACATCGGATATCGGTGTAAGAAGATAGGGTCACCTCAACATCCCTCGTAGTGTCACGGGGTACTCCAGCTCGCCGACACAACTCAGTGACCAGAACTGGAAATGGTAGAGACGTCAGCTTCTGTTTGGCTCTCATGGCCATCTCCTATGAAATCAGTAGTCCCAGATCGATACGCCTCCTGGCCATGATAGAACCAAGGAAAGCCACCTTAGGATAACGTAAAATGGACTCGTTCTGGGATGGCATTATAGAGCTGCTGATGAAGCCAAACCAGAACCTGGAGGTGATGTTCATGTCCCTCTTCTCAATAGGAGCTCCTGCATCCATCCATCTCGGGGTAGTGTCAGAAATCATCAGAGCCAACCAACCCTTTAAATCATCTAGGGACTGAAAAATCGGCAACCCATCGGAAGGAAGTACAGAGTGTAGCAGTCTACCTAATAGAGCATTAATATGCTCACTGTGACACTCCACCTCCTTGCCTCTAACTATGATCAACTTCACCGGTCGAAACTCACTTGCCTTTCTTCTTGTTCTTAGGTACCAACTCCCCATAAGCTATGTAAAACTCTCTTACCCAAGAAGGAATGTACGGGCCTCAGAGCCATGTGAACTTCTCAAATTCATGGTATCGGAGAGTTTCAAGCACATCAGGATGCTTGCCGTACAGACCCTCCATGGATAGTAACTTATCCTCTATAATGGTTCGTAAACCATAACCTTTCAATCTTTTTAACAGCCTCGGTGGAGGAACTATAGGAAGTGCAGGAGTTACTAAGGGTGCCTAGGCTGGCACTGAGTCTGTAGTGGGAGGAGTGCCAGTTGAGGGAGTACCGGTGGCTGTGGGCTGAGATCTGGCCCGGAGCGCATCCCTTCGGTTAATCATAGGCTATTCATCCTTCATTTTAGAGAAATCTGGCTCAATAACTGTTCCTTTTCTAGTTATATGTTTCTTTCTCTTGCCTTTGTCTACCGGTTGGAGGTCATCCCCTCTCCTTTTTCGAGGGTTTGATCCTCCTTCATTTATGGTAATGCCTTCTGCCTTTTTTTGGGGTGGTTCGTTAGATTGGTGTGTACCATATCTGCAAAAGATCGAGAGAAATTAAGATATCAAAATCAAACTCTAGCACAACAAATCTTGTTGCAAATAAACTCGCCGAACCGCTTTGGCAAGCAAAGTGTCGCTCGCCGATTAAGTTGGTTAAACAATTAAGTCAAGTTGGTGATAGGAGAGTCCTTTCGGCGAGTAAGGGTTTGTCCGCCGAAAGTTACATTGCATAAGGATCTCAGGGGTGCAAATAAATAGTGAAAAAAGAGTACTTTAGGCGAGTCGCCGAGTGCCTTCGGCAAACTCAGGCATCTTGCCAAATGTTACAGACTCAAACCGCAAAATTGACACAAAATTAAATATGAGATGAAAAAGATAGGCGAACCGCCAATTTATTCAGCGGGCTCGACTTAGCTCGCTGAATGACCCAACATTTCCATCTGTAACCCACCTTCTCGAATTCAACTCCGTATCCCTCAAAATTTAATTCAAAGCACACACTCACGAAATTCAAATAAGACCCATACTACCCATCATCCCGGGATACTCAAATTTCTCTCGGACTTGCCGCATTTGGCCATTTGATGATATTTGATTTTAAGAGCGGTGTCACCCGCTATATCATTGAACAAATTTTTGATGTTTAGCATAAATGTGGTCTACTCAGACTTCACCCAATCAATCTAAAAACATGCAATCACGACCCAACTCATTAAAAAGCAGATAGAACACGAGCATTTGACAGTCAAACTATACGAGCATGATTTTTTCATATTAAATTAGGCAATTAAGGATTCTAATCCTACTAGAGAGGCCCATTAAACATCAATATGATACGATCATTGCAAAAGAGTTCAAAATTTTCAATAATAAACTCAGGGTCTTAGGACAAACCTTTAATGTCAATTAACTTGCGATTGAAAACATAGGTGGAAAATTATTCCAACTCTGAACACAAATCAACAAACTAAAATGCTAGAAAAATGCTAAAATAAAGAATACTACCTAAGTGTGAGTGTAGGAGATTCAAAAGCAAGAGAAAGTGAAGAATTTTAAATTTTGACTCTCTTGGCCATTACAAATGCCCAGTTCGTGCCCATACGGTGAAATTAGTCGCACTTGCCGAGTGGTCACTTGTCCGCCGATTGCTAAAATTCTTCAGTTTCTTGGGGGTCAAGATGGCGGTCTACATCAAGGTCACCGGCCTGGTCAGTGACACGCCGAACGACTTCATAAGTTCACTGACTTTTACAGGCTGTGACTGGAAGTTGAATTGAACCAAACGGTGGGTCAAGTCAGGCTAGACGACCTCTTTGGCGATCCGCCGACTGACCATTTTCTCCCCAATCCATATTTTCACCACTTTCCTCATTCAAACCTACGCCACTAACACACTATTATTTATAAAATCAAATTAAAGCATTTAAAACCTTGGGTTGCCTCCCAAGAAACACCTTATTTAGCGTCGTGCCATGACGCAAGTCCTTACTCACTCCCCATTGGTTGGGTTGGCCCTATTCTTACTAGGTAATCCCAAAAGTTCGTTTAATTGAAGAGGAAGCACCGTATAATTCAGGAGTGTCCTGATCAGCTGGATCGATCTAAAGCTATTCAACACTTCTATACTCTGCTTCATCTCTTCCAACATTTGATCTTGTTTGGTGATCCTTTGGAGAATGATTTGGAGTGTGTCCTTGGCACGATTATTCTCCCTATGTCTAGACTGCTTCCTCTTATGAGGAGGTATGTACCTCCCTTGACTCTTGCACTGGTTTTCCACCTCTGTTATTTTGGTGGCCAACTCGTTCAGCTAAGTTACTAGTGCGGGTAATGTGAAGTCCCTCTTGACTTCTTGCTTTATCTCAGCCAAGTTGCCACCATTTCCCCCAGCCATGCTCAGGGAACCTACGTATATCAACAAATTCAAAGAAAAACAAAACTAAAAATAAGATTAGTAAACTACGATTATTAAAATCAAAATTTGTCTTAAACCAAAAACTTTTAGGTAACATCAATACCCAACAGCGACGCCATTTTGATGCTTGCATAATCAAAACACAACTTCTGATGCAAGTGTCTACGATCGTACAATAATTTAGTAACTCAACGAAGGGTTGAGGTCGAGTCCCAAGGGAGTGGGCGTGAAAATTAGTGGTTAAGCACAAATGTGCTAAAGCTAATCGTAGCTAAACACTTTAGCAAATAAAAACATAACAAGTTAAAAAGGATGACGCAAGTGTCAATTATCAAATGGGGGGTTTGTAAGCAAGAAACAAATAAATTAGTGAAAATAAGGAAAAATAGAAGTATGGAGACGGGATTCTTGGGATGTGATAGGAATACGGGATAGAGCGAATCATTGGGTACATGCTTTTGATAGTAAATCCACTGAGTATTTGTGACTAGGCTAGCCTTTAAAGGGATAAGCTCTCTCGAGCAATATACCCCGTTTCAAGTGGGTTTCTCTCGGACACCTAATTGCCTCATCAAGAATAGCTTCCGCCTTAACCCACTTACTCTCTCGAGAAGAATGTGTGGACATGAGACTAGGGTTCACTCTCTTGAGCTGAACCTCATTTCGACCGACTCGCACTGGCCATCAATTTAATAGTCATATTTTTACCACCTCTTTCGAACAAGCCGAAAACACATATATGAGATTATATATGCAACTACAACCTCATTAAGCTCATCCACAACCACTAAACAAAATCATATTTAAACTACAAATAGACTATCATCAAGCAAGACCCAACAACTAATCTAACCCATATTCACAAAATCACACCCCAAGAATTGGGGTTTTAGCTACGCATGTAAACGAGATAAAGATGTATACCAATATCAGTTTCTATCAATGGGTATGAAAGATTAAGTCTTTAAACAAGCCAAAAGTGAGGAATCCAAAAGATCAAAGTCCAATTTCTTGAAGATGAAACCCTTCAAACCTCCAAGTTCTCTAAAACCCTCTGTAAAGCTTAGAGAGAATATCTCCCAAACTCTTTCTTCAACTTGATAATCTAAAAAGTAGGTAAAACAAGGAAAAATATCGCTTCTAGAATAAAAACTAAACTACTATTTATAGTTTACAGAAAATATGCTTCGAAGGATCTTTCAGTGACTTTAGTGGAAATCTTCATGCATTCGGTGATCCACCTTTTGGTCTACTTCGTCGCCTTTTATCAGTTGCCTTCAACATCCTTGTGTCATGGATAATTGGGGGATGTAGCATTGCTTCGCTGAGTCATTTGTGGATTTGCTTAGTGCTCCTTTCCACCACTGATTTTCTTATTTCCTTCAGGGCTCCGCACATGGAGCAAAAGGCAAATATGTAATCTATTGGCGATTCTCCTAATGGGTTTGGCAATTTGCATATCTTCATTTTTTCATTCTTTTGGCTTCTTTTTGCTCCATTTTTCTAAGTAATGTTCATGGTTTGCCTCAAACTTCAAATACCTGAAACTTACAGGTTTTCATTAGATATCATGATAAAATATGCATTTGAGGACACTAATGTCATCAAAATATAGCCCATGGACCGTAGGTCAACCTATGGTCTGTCCTGCACGTTCGTCGTTGTTGATATGAGAGTGAAGGTTCCAGCCTCTGCTGAAAAACTTCTAAGTGTTGACCGACGGAAGGGACTTACAGACCGTAAATTGATTCACGGTCCATAGGTCAAGTTGTCGATCAATGCCGCATCCCAGAAGTTTATTTCCTTATTTGTTTCCTTTCTATTTAGGACATGTTCTTCTATAAATAAGTTATATAAACCTCGATTTTGGGGGTTAAACATTAGTGTTTACTTTTGGTTCTTGATATTTTATTTGGGAATTAACTTGCAACTTTAGCAAAATTGATTTCCCGATTTCAGTTTATACGATTTTCACTTCGAAATTCAATTGGAGATTTTGGGTTTCTTCTAATCTAAATGTAAGTTCATGAATTCTTATTATTAAAACATAAATTGTGTTCTTTCAAGCATGAGTAGTTAAATCCACAACTAGGGTTGTGGAACCATGAGCAATTAACAATGTATGAATAATAATTAAGAAATTCTTGAATAGTGTTTATGCATGTATTGGTAATTCTTTTGCTTATAAGTCTTTTTAATGAGTGCACGCGTTAGAACTCGCCTGGTTTCTACTTGCCTGACCAAGGAGGTAGTTAAAGAGAAAAGAATTATCAACAACAATTCAGTGAGATACTATCTAACAATGTAATGTCAATTGGTACGAGGGTGAATGCTAAGCAATACATTGATGTAATGTCTAATTTGAGGTAAAGATAAGGGTTAGTAAAGTAAACACGCGTAGTCGGACCAAGGTGAGGGGTGAAATTCCCTATTTTGAGGACCAATCACTTAGGAATATCTATCTCACCAACTTTGCATGTAAAACACTAGGAAAGGATTACTATTTTAGTACTACTGCATTAAAAGCTTATGGGGAACACATAAACCCTAGTTTCTCTCTCATATTGATAACTTAAAGTTTGAATCTTGCTCACTTGTTACTTAAACAACAATCGGTTATTTGCTTAGAAACCCCCCTCCCCCTTTAATTACTTGTTTATGAAATAGTTTGACTAAACGGATATAGTAGTGAGTTAAGTTTAAGTCTGAACCATATTCCTCGTGGGATCAACCCTAACCTACAAGTTGGGTTTTTTATTTGACAACGTTCAATTATACTTCTTTAGGGAGGTGTAATTTGAGCTTATCAGTATCATCTGTTAACCTACAACCTTGAGCCTATTCAGGGCTCTTTGAGCTATAATCGAAAAGACTCTGAAAGATGGCACTTGTGTGGATGAATGTCGCACCAACTTGGATAGAATCTCCGTCCTCTTTATAACTACCCCTTTTTAGGCTGCAAACTTTCTTGAGTCGATAATTATGTAGGGGTAGTTTTGTGACGTCGAGAAGCGTCAACGGCTCATTTATTGTTATTCCCTGATATCTTTTCGATGGTGGACGAGGAGGAGAGAGCTCTTGATCCGACTATGTCTCAGAAGAAACCATAGATTTACCTTTGCTTCTTGCCATTACCTATAAAGCACACCTTAAACAATGTATTTGTGAAGATTAGTTGAATTCAAATACGAATCGAAACACATTTAAAAAATACATCTGAGGCTCACCTAACAGGAAGGTGATGTGCCAAGCATGATCAACGAACTCCGGTGAGCTTGCTGAATTAGACAATATCAAATTATTAAGGGCTCAGGCACAAAAGGTAAAGATAATGCCAACTCAGCGTTTCACAGAGTTAGTTTCAACTAGCTAAGAGAAGTTCATCAAAAATTAAAGTGCAAAAGGGAAAGTAACAGGCATCAAGGGCGATATCCTCTCCAACTCGACAACTCACCAAGTGGGTTTGGCAAACTAAAAAAAGCACGCTGAATAGAATAGTACCCAAGGCCATACGCATTCAAAAGAATGGGAGTTGTGTTTTACTCGACGATTCGCCTAACATCCTTGGTGAGCTAAAAAAGCTCGCCAAAAAGGTAGTTTCAGCCTAGAGCCAAATGTTCACAGAAAAACAATACACAAAAAAAATACTAGTTTCCCTCAACATTACACTCCACCTTGGTGTTTTTTTACCCATGGGTACTCAAATTTCCCCAATTTATCACTAAGCATTGCACTTATTGATAATTTCCCTTAAGAAAGAGTCACCATGTCTAACATTGGAAAAAATTATGCAATTAGGTCAACATTGAGCTACTCTGACTTCATTCACATCAAATTAAATATAGATCCAACAAATTAAACAATTTGATTTAGCTATTTAACCAACACAATCACAATTCATTAATTTTACAAGCATCCATAGTTAAGATCACATAGGAACAGTTCCATCTAAACAATATGATGTTACCCATTAAAATCAGGCACTTAAACATAGTTAAATGACTCAGGCCCACATACTACATGCCTACAAAACTCACAAATAACAACCAGAAGTTGAAACACCAATCTTTAAGTAAAAAAATAATCAAGAAATTGAGGGATTGGGGTTGTATTGACACAAAATCTAAGAATATACACTCCTAACACCTTTAAAATGCTCACACGAGGCTAAGAAACACTTAGAATGCATAATGCAAAAGAAAGAAATAAAAAAAGATCTCTGATTTTAAAGATATTGATTTTTGAATTTGAAAAGACACTTGCACTTTTTATATCAAACTCGTTTGGTGATGATGACTAACATACATGTTTGGTGAATCACCATCTTGATATTCAGCTCGCTGAACTTTCCTGAACAAACATCAAATATGAAGGCAGATTTGGAAGACCTAATGGAGTCCTCTTAGTGCAATTCGGTGAATCGCCTTATGGAACTCTGATTGCCAATCTTGACAGTACACCTTTCAATTTGTTCAAGCTCAGAAAGCAGACAAAAATAGTGCATATAGTGCCTTTGGTGGACCACCGTTTTGTTTTTCTTAAACTATTCTTCCTTCTTCAATCTTCCAACTACTTTTAAACCTAAACTCACAATGCACGTTATTTGAAAGCAGTAAAAACAACAATAAGATTTGGGTTACCTCGCAAGAAGTTCTTTATTTAACTTCATGGCATGACATATTGCCCAAACTTAACAATCTTTTTTGGGGTTAGGGATCGTGTCACTAGGGAAAGTTCCCTTTTGCCATGGACTTAGATTAGTGGCAATTTGACCTAGTTATGTCTCCAACTGCTTGGTAGAAACTGAGTGTGAAGTCACTGTCTGAGATAAAGTGGATAAGTCATTTTTCAAATCCTTCAACACCTTAACAAACCCTTCAACCTTGTTGTAGATCCTTACAAGCTTGTCTTCCATTCGCTTTCATTCTAGCCCACCTGATTCTTTTGCGCATGGACGATCATGGGGAGGCATATATAAATATTTTTCCATCTCCCTCTCTCTCTAATTTCCACACCTCCAATATTTCCAACTACTATCTCTATCCTTGTTCTAACCTTGGTTCCCACAATTTAGCCTTATCTTGGCATTTCCCACTGTTGGTTCCAACAATATTTATGAACCTGGTAAACTCCTATGAAATGTTAAGAAAACAAATTGATTTGTGTCATCATTTTGACCATGTTTCCATCCTTTTCATGGTCCTTTCCGAGTTGTTTTTTGCCAAAAACCACTTGTAGAAGAGACATTTGGTCCTCGCTAGTAAGCCATGCTTCGTTAACCTTAGTCATATCATCTAGCAACAAAGAAACTACATCATACGACTATCTTATCAAAATACCCTGTACTAATTGATCAGCCACACCTTTATTTACTCAAACAAGCTTGTAATAAAAGTTTTGGAATGAAAAATTTCTCGGAACACCATGTGTTGGACATTGCAAAAGTAACTTCTTTAACCTCGGCCCCATTTCATACAAAGTCTCACCTCCAATACATTTGAAATTTTGGAATTGGTGGAGAAGTTAAACCATCTTTGAGGGTGGTAAGAATATTTCAAAGAATGCCCCAGTTAGCACATCCCACAAAGTAATAAAATCATTTGGCAACTATGTCAACTATCTTGTAGCCTCTCCCATTATACAGCACGGGTATAACCTCAATCTTATGGATTTTTGAGAGATATTCTTGAACATAATGGTTCCACATACCTCCTTGAAATTCCTAAGGTGATTATAGGGATCTTTGTGAGATAGACTCCCAAAAATTCCTTTCGATTTAGATCAATTGTATCATAGTTTCAGTGATGTTAAGCACTCTCCTCCCAGTTGTAGGAGATATCTGGATTGGTCTCATGGTTTGAATGACATTAATGCATATGTCACTGAGATCATCCACATTTTCATTTTGATCATAGTTACTATCATTGTCACTCCCATGGTCACTCATCTTGTAAACATACAAATCTACCAAGAAAAACACCAAACAACAAATCTACTACAAATAGACAAAATTAAAATATAATTTCTCAACAAGAATTCTCAACCACAACTCCCCATCAACGGTGTAATTTTTAATAACACTCAAATTACCCTCTAAAACAAATTAAAAGGGTGAGAGATCGTCGTCAGTAAAAACCCGATGAAAAGTCATAATCAAATCGTATAAGGAATGGTATATCCTAGAGAATTCATTAAAAAGAAATTGATACTTCAAATCATCTCATTTTTACTAGTTAGAACAATTGGTGGATGTAACCACCAACTGAATATAAAGCTTTGGTTATCAATTATCAAAATTAAACTAAAATTGGAATGAAATCATGAGTTAATAAGTAATCTTGGGTTGGGGAGATCAAAAATCAATGTCACATAGGGGTTATTATGTTGCTCTATATTGATGAAAACTCATTAATAGGCTAAGTCATCGTCATTGATGGTAATTATTTTTCGATCACAAAGCATCTATGCATAGAACCTCCTTTCGGTCTCATCTATATGCCATTACTAAGAAACCTAATACCTTACTCTACTCTCTCTTTGAAGAATAGGGAAAGTAGATTGGACCCATAACCTCTTTTTAAAAGAAATCCATAGGCATCAAACCTAAGTTTCTAGTATTGAACTAATTCCTACTGTAATTTATCTCTTCCGAGCATACTTTCGAGATCGAAAGTAGGAATTAAGTTTACAATATTAACCCATTAGTGAACCCAATACTAATTAGACCAAATACATGCATGTACAACATAAAAAATATTGCATACCATAATACCCACTACATTAAATCAGTACCCAATGCCATTTGAGCACCCGTAGATCTTAAGGTTTTAGCCACCCATCAGAAAAAATAATGAAAATATACCTTCCATGAAAGCACCCATGGGTAACATGGAGTCAAGCAATTAATAGTAAACCCAGCTTTGATTCAACTTTAATTTATCAATTTCAAGCTTCAAATTATAAAACCCCAAGACATAGAAAAGTATTCTTTCAAAAGTAAAGTGTTCTAGAGCTCTAAATCAAAACTCTTTCACTTGAACTCAGTAGTCCACCTTGTAAAAATTATATCATTTGGGTTGTTTATACTTTCCCAAAATTTGGCACAAAATCCACTTAGTAACCAACTCGGCGATATTAGTCAGGCTTGCCTAACTCGCTTAGTGAATCACCCTTCACTCCTCAACTCCCCTTATGATACTCTGGCTTCAGGAATTTGAGCCTCTGTTGGTGCTTTCACGTTCGGCAATCACCAGATACCACCTTAGTTGTCGTTCGAGAATAAATCTTTTCTTTGCACACTTCACCTTGGGTTATGTGCATCCGGACCATTTTTGTAATTTGGCGCATTGCCTTTTCAACTAGAGTTCGTCGACCTTCTTTTATAGACACAAGTGCTATGCACTATTCAGTGAGTTCATACTTAGTGGCAATCCACCCTTCATTTTAGGCGATTAACAATGTTCAACTTACACTTCATTTTATAATTTTGACCATTCTTTCAAACTTGAGTACTTGCCCTGTCCCATTGCCTTCATAGATACGACTCATCAATATTTGATTAAAAAGAAAATGTTTGCAGAGGAAACTAATTATTGAGCTAAATGGCTTGGACCTTAAATGAGTGCAAATCTACCACTCATCACCATTGTTACTAGAAGTGGAAAGACATTACAAGAGGAAATAAGGCAAAGAAAAGTAGGGAATACAAGGTGATTACCGATAATAAATGACCAAAGTAAATGGATCACAGTCAGAAGAAAAAAGTAAAAGGTATGCCAAAGGAAAATGTGACAAAAAATAGTGTCGTCTTCTGCATTACCTCCAATAAAAATCACCGTCTTCTGTTCTGTAAATTGACAATGCAAAATTCCAAAAATTTGTGGATATAATGAAAGATTTGAAGCTGGTATTCCATTGGTGGATGGCTTGACCGAAATGATGGGTTATGCCAAATGCATGAAGGAGTTGTTGACTAAAAAGAGGGTAATAAACTGTGAAACCATTAAGCTGCCACAAACATATGGTGTGGTAGTGAAGAAGAATGATGTTCTTAAGAGAGATGATTCGAGAACTTTCATGATTCCATACACTATTGGTTAGTGTACTTTTCCAAAAGCTTTGTGTGATCTTGCTGCAAGCATAAATTTAATGCCATTGAGGGTATTTGATCAACTTGGGCTTGAGAAAAAGAAGCCAACAAACATGAGACTTTTAATGGTTGATTGCTCCATAAAGAAACTGGTCAGTGTAGTCTATTATATGCTAGTGAAGGTTGACAAATTTGTGTTCCCAGCTGATTTTGTGGTGCTTGATTATGAGAATGACATTGATATGCCAGTTATTCTTGGTAGACCATTTTTGGTTGTGGGCAAAGCGCTAGTTGATGTAAAAGGTTGTTAATTGAATTTCCGAGTCAATGAGGAGATAGTTCACTTCAATATTCACAAATCCATAAAATATCGGAATGGCATACATGTTGTGTCTCACTAGAATCAAATTGATGAAATCGTAACATGTATTGGAACTACAACCTAGTTTAGGGAGCCTTTGGCTCAAGTGCTACTAAATTACGATCAAGAGAGGTTAACAAATATGATGAGATTGTGGCTGATCCTGTAGGTATGGTATCACATGATTCTTCCCAAGATAAAATCGACCTTGAATTGTCTAGTCGAGAAGCACCAATGACAAAATCATTCATCATTAAACAAACAAAATTGGAGTTGAAGGAGCTTCAAACTAATCTCAAATATGTTTTCTTGGAGATACACGATACACTTTCGGTAAATAGTTTTAGTGATCTTAAACAATGGCAAGTGGAGTTGTTGATCATATGTGAGATGTGCACTATGGTTACTTGAGAGGTTCTATGAGGTGTGGGTGGTAGCATCGGATTCCATCCACGCATTGCACGAGTACGCCTTGAGAGGGCTATAGTGAGTTCTCTATTGTCTTAACGGCTAATGAATGAAACTGCTCTTAATGAAGCTAATGCAGAATGTTGACTTCAATGCTTAAAGTGTTGATGCATGCTATACTTGGGTTTTATTTTTAGTTATTTCCCCTTGTCATGACTTATGAAATGTAAGTATTCCTTCAGCATGAGTATTGATTGAAGATAAGTATAAAATGGTAAGTTCATCTAATGTGGCCGCAAAGTGGTACTTATTAGGGATAGTAGTATGAGATGCTATTCTTACATTACACAAGTATAGCTTAGGGTTACTTAAGGTGAATGTTCAAATATGACGTTATGACTTGTATGATGATTATACTTGTATTTTATGCCTCTTGTACAAATGTTCATGATATTTCTCAAATAGGCATAATGCATGGTTTCCAACCAAAGTTTCCCTTTAAAGCATGATATTTGCATGGTCATCATACTTAATACATTTTTGTGTGCTAACCCATATTTCTCTTATTTTACTACAAGTGTAGGTTCCAGCAAGTGAGTTGCTATCCATCCAGTTCAGGGGCCTGCATTGAGTTCTTCCAAGGTTATTGGTATGTCCTCATACATTCAAGGATGCATGCTTTATTGATGTTTCTTTCCTTCATTGTAAAAGAAATTTTAGACTTTCTATTGTAAAGGGTTGTGACCCTACTTTAGTTTCAAGATATTTTTAGATGGCCATGTGAGACAGGTAGACTTCCGTTGTTTTAAATGAAGTGTTGGATTGTATGTATTTAAAGAACACTTTTAAATTCCACACTATTTCTATATATCGAATGTTATGAATGCTATGAGTCTTGTATAAGGCTCTTCAGAGTTTTATACGCCATGTAACATCCAGGGTATAGGCTCGGGTCGTTACACAATATTGCTCTGTTATTTCTTATTTCAACTTATATATGTTTGTTCAATTTAGTAGCTATACCCTAAATGCTCAGTACATTCCAAGTACTGACACATACTCTGCGCTATATCCTTTCATGATATAAGTTCAGGTACTCAACATTCATACCGCACTTAAATCGATTCTCAATCATTATTCAACAGCTTCAGTGGTGAGTCCTCACATTCTGAGGACAATAGACATGCTTCCATTTTAGTCTTTACATTTCAGTTTCAGTTTTGTTAGAGTTAGCTGGGGAGCATGTCCCAGAAACTCAACTCAGTTAAAGGCTTTTCAGACATAGTAGTAGAATCAGGTTGAATTATTATGCTTAATCTTTTAGTTGTTATCAAACTCTTAGTATGTTTTATACATTCAGACTAGTTGGATATTCCCCACTTTCAGTTATCCATGTTTTAGTTCCAGCATAGTACATGTATTATTCAATTATTCTTAGTATGCTTGATATATGTTAGACACTAGGTTAGCGTGCGGTCACTCATGATCCTAGGTCTCGTGTTACATCAAGGGGGTATCCTTGGGGAGTGACATTAGAGATGAGGGTGATCACTTAGTGTCCTACACCAACATATCTCTTTATGTACATATGTTAGCTTGTTTTTCACCTTTGAGACAGTTTATTGCTGTCCACTTTTGGGACTTGTACTTTGTCTTACTAGATAGCTTTGTACTCATGACTTTTAGGTTCTGGGAGGGTTTCCATTATATATAGCTTTATTTTTCTTTCCATTTTAGTCTTTTCTAATTGCTAGTATTATTTCATTTTTAGTTCTGTCCTTTTACCAATTACTAACATTCTGGATACGAGCTGACTTACTTAATGGCCGATTTTGGTAGGTTCCATTATGACTCGAGTGATTAGGTCATGACAAGTTGGTATTCGAGCCACCAGTCTCACTTGTATAGATATAATACAAGGTAGAGTCATATGGATAGGTGCAAATACGTATATATACTATATTTGGGAGGCTACATGGTATTCTTATGAGTTCTTCTCTCTTGTATCATGTTTGTGTAGTGTGTGTGATATTGGTTTCTTGGAATCTCACTTGTTTCACTCTTTTTGCAAGATGGCTCGTATGAGTTGCTTGAGGTAGGGTTCAACCTCCCTTATCTAGTAGGGGTGCAACACCACCCCAAAAAGAATTCGAGGTCTAGAGCCCGTAGCAGATCCTCCAGTAGCCCGTGTGTGCGATCAGGAGGTGGTGTCGAGACAAGCCCTGCCGCCCCTTAATTGACTATGGCGGCAAAACTACAGGTAGCTATTAACCAACTTTTGATTGTGCTCAGTATCATGCAGAAGGCATCAACACCTATACTTACACCTGCGCTAGTACTACATCGGTAGGATCAGCCTGTACTAGAGGAAACCAGGGCCCATGTACCACTTGAGGGTGTCAAGTCTGTGATTATAGATGGAGCTTTGCCTCTATAAGAACAAAAAATGCTCAGATTGTTGTTGAGGATTTCATATCTAAGGTTTTTTGGGGTTGTAGGTGAGGATGCCCATGATTTTCTAACCACTTTTCGAGAGCAGCTATATTGTTTGGGTCTTGTGGAGTCGAGAGGGGCCGATTTCACTAAATATCAATTGGATGGACTAGCCAGACAGTGGTGGAGTACATTTATTAAGACTAGGCCAACTAGACAATGATGGCATGAATATATTTTGCAACCTTATTAGCCTGGTTTATCCCTCGTAGCATCATAGATGTAACACCTCAAATTTGAAAAGACATCAAATTTCAGCTTTTCCAGGATTTGGTACTAGTGCCAACGAAGCCACCAACGGCCCGTAGATTGAAACAAGATCCATAAGTAGCTTTATTTCTTTTCCTATGAACGAGTTGTAAATAGGTCTCGTAGGTGACTCCCAGACTTAAAGAGATTTTTTGGCCAATAGTTGAGAGCCATGGCTGAGATGTACGACCCATAGTTGACCCACAAACCGTACATGAGTCCATTGTTGAGATTTCAAAATTCATGGTTTTTGAACTCACTGATGAACAACCAGAACGACCTGTGATTTAATCAATAGATCGTAGGTCTGGCCGTTAGTGAGGTCAACAGTTATTTTTACGAAGGGCTTTTGTGTCTTTTCCTAATTATTCTAACCCAATACTATGTCATTTGAACCTCTATTAGAAACCCTATATAAACATTTTTACCCCCAAAATCTCCTTATTCAATTCATTATCTCAAATTTCTAAAAGAAGAACAAGTTCATCCTTCCAAATATTTCTCTCTCTAGAAGCATGAAGCCATTGATTTCAAAAATTTGGCATCAAGGTATGATAGTATTCACCTATGTATTCCTTTACTTTATAGGGTTCCTAAATTCCCCTATTTTTATAGGGTTTAATCTTCAATGAAAGTTAGGGTTTTTACTCAATCTCATGGGTTCTATTCAATTAGGATATTATTGATTGATTTATGTATTTTATGCATGAATTAAAGAAATTACATGTTTCTAAGTTGAATCCCCATAAACCCATGTGAATTCCATGTTTTCTATAACTGATCGTATGTTGAAGATTTTGAATCATGAAAGATGAGTTTATGAAGATATGCATGTTATTGATGAAAATGATATAAATGTGTCAAGATGCTTTGAGAGTGAAGTATCAATGTTGTTGTTGTGTTGTGAAAGGAATTATCATATACTCATGAAAGCATAATTGTGAAAGGATTTTATCACAGAAATGATTCTTAGTGTTGTAAGGTTTCTCAAATAAACTTTGACTCAAGATTCAAGGAGCTATTCTAATGAAACCTAACTTGAATTGGTTGCTTAATTATACCTTTGCATGGATGATAATATGACATTAACTTGGATTAAATACTTGATGTGCCATTCCATGGATAATAAGACAAGTTAATAATGATGACTACTCCATGGGATTTATGCTTAGTATCGAAAAGATATTGAGATGGAAGCTCTCCCTTTAGTAGAAGTCAGGTTTCTAGTAGCAATCTCCTCATCCCATACCCATGTGTCCCCATAGGATGATTTTCATAGATAGACATAAAATAGTGGATCTACATAAGATAGAAGTTCATAGACTTACCCTGGTAAATAGGACACCCTTTTTCGGTGTGGGGTATACACCAGATTCCATGTTAATAGATCAAATGGTCTTACATGTCGGTTTAAGGTAAATCTCCCACAATAATGAACTAAGGTTACTTCTAGAATTATCTCAGGAATGTTGTAAAGATGTTTGCTTGCATTTAATATGTTTCTATAAATTGTGCTATCTAACCTTTTTGTCTCATGATTTATCTTTTTCATTGCCTGTGACAAAAAGATTCCTTTTTGCAAGACTTCATACATTATGAATTGCTATCATACTTTGTACGTTTTTTTACCAACTCATACTCTTGCTTACATTCTTCCAAATTTAGGGTTCGATGCTCCATTTTCACATCTCTATAGCTAGGGATCTCTTAGTACATATTGAAGATTAGTGACTCCTGACGTTCCAAGGATCAAGCCTCTATTTTATATTATCTTTACATTTTGGCTTTGTATGTGATGTATATGTTACATCCCGATCACTCCTTATGTTTTAGATGGCTTTGAGACTATGGTAGACTTTTGCTACATTTTTATAAACTCTTATCCTTTGCAACTGTCTTTTAAAATCTCTTAAATTTCTATTATCATGTATGATGTATGCTAATTTGTTTGTGTAGGGCCTCACAGGATCTTATACGCCATGTTATGCGTAGGATCTACCTTAGGTCATGAAAACTTGGTAATCAAAGCATAATTTTAGAAAGGTCATTGGAAGTCTCATAAGCCACGTCTAATAGAGTATTTTAATAAATGTGACGCGCGCCACATTTATGAATGAGAGGCTATAAGATATTTAGGAAGCTCAACTTCTTTCATTACTCTAAATTCGTGGAATATAGTTTAACTCTATAATGGCCACTCGAAGGGAATATGCTAGAAGGAATGCGGAATAGAATGTTAATCGAGAAGCTCCTCAAGCCCCTCAAGTTCCATTCAACACTTTGGTCGAACATGTGACTAATGTAGAGTTTAGGGCTCCTTTTCAAGTGTTAGCTCAAGCCAATATGGAGGTGGTGTTCCCCGTGAACCCAAATGTGGGTACGTCGGTGATGAGTCCACAATTTGGACTCATTTAGGGTTATTTTGATAGATTTAGTGTCCTCAAATGCATACTTGTCTCAATAATTGATGTAAATCCTTAGGTTTAAGGTATTTGAATTAAGAGACAAAGTATAGACACTATCAAGAAAAAAGGAACAAGAGGCTACAATACCAAAGAAAATAAGGCATGAGGATCGCCTAATCTATTAGGCGAGTCGCCAAATGTTCCAATGTGCTAAGACCTGAAGAAAAAGATCAACTTGGCGATGAAAAGGAGCAGTCGACGCATCACCTAACAGATCCATGAAGCAACACCATATCGCCTAATGATTCAAAATGTGAAGATGCTGAAGGCAAAAGTACAATGGCGGTGAACTAAACCAAAGGGCAGATCATCGAGTGTGTCGATGATCTCGACTAACTGCGTCAAATGGTCCTTCGCATCACATATTTTTGAAAACTATAAATACCCATTTAAATATGTAGCTTAGTATCAAGTTGTAGCAAATTATTATTAAGATTTTTGGAATATTTCAGTTTTAGTTCTTAGAGCTTTTGGGAGACATTGTTCTTAAGCTTGAATGTTTTGAAAGTTTTCAGCTCCAAGAAATTGGAAGTGGGTCTTGAAGAATCTTCATCCTTGTCATGTTTAAATACATTATTTATCATACCCACTTTATGAAAACACTTTTTGGTATTGATTTATATCTCTTTCGCAAGTCTATCTAAAACCCTAATTCTTGGAGTGTGATTTTGTAAATATGGGTTAAATTTAATGTTGGGTATTGCTCATTGATAGTCTATTTGTTGTTTAAATGTGCTTTTATTTAGTAGTTGTGTTTGAACTTAATGGAATTGTAGTTGCAAATACTATTTCATCTTCGTGTTTTTGTCTTACTTGAGAGAGAGGTTTTAAAACCAAGACTACTAAATCGATAGCCTGTGGTTATTGGGTCGTTGTGGGTTCAGCTCGAGAGAGTGAATCCTAGGCCTTCTCCCACACATTCATCTCAAGAGAGTGAATGGGCTAAGGCAAAGGATGAGCTTAATTGTTTCACCTCGGTGTTCGAGAGAAATCGATTTTGATTCGGGGTAAATTGTTCGAGAGAAAATTTACCCCAAATAAAGTCTAGCTTAGTTACAAATGTTCAGCGATTTACTATCAATAGCATTTACACAATTGTTTATTTTATCTCATATACCTATCACATCCCAAGAATCTCGTCTTCCTATTTCACTTCTTTACATTTTTGTTGTTTTTGTTTATCAGTTGAATACCAACCCCCCCCCCCCCTCCCCAATTGATATTTGACATTAGTATCATCTTCAGATTTAGTATGTTTTTATTTATTAATATTTATATTTGTGGTTGAATAGAACATAATTTTATTTTTTTATTTGATTCTCGAATACTAACCGCTCCCTGTGGGAACGATCCCAACCCTTTGGTAGGGTTATATTACTACTCGCGATTGTTGGCACTTGAATTGGAAGTAGTGTCCTGATACGTGAAGTCAAAATGGTGTTGCTACCTAGGAGTGGTGTTAGTTGAGAATTCTTAGTTAAGTAGAATTTTTGTTCTTATTAGTTATCATGATACTTACTTTATTTTTAGTTTTGTTTTTCTTTGTGTTACCATTGTAAGCAGATACTTTGAGCATGGCCGGTAAAAATGGTGGCAAATTGGCTGAGACAAACCAAGGGGTCGAGAGAGACTTCATGTTAACTGCATTGGTAACTCAGCTACACGATTTGGCCACAAAAATATCAGAGATAGAAGTCCAGTTCAAAAGAAAAGGAAGGTACATACCCCCTCATTAGCGGGGAAAATTTAGAGACAGTAAGAATAATCATGTCGAGGACACACTATTAACCATTCTCCAAAAGATCACCAAGTAAGATAGAGTGTTGGAAGAGATGAAAGAGAATATTGAAGTGTTAAATCAGATGATTGGCTCTCACTTGAGATCTATCCAACTGATCGAAACACTCATGAGTCATGTAGTGCCTTATCTCCACCCAAATGAGCAATTAGGGTTACCTAGTGACACTAGGGCTAACCCCAATAATGGAGTTTGAGTAAGGACTTGTGTCATGCCACAACGCTAACTAAGGCGCTTCTTGGGAGGCAACCCAAGATTTTATCACTTTAAATTGCTATTCTAGAATAAGGGTATGTTGATTGTGCAGGGTAAAGTGAGGAAAGTGTTGAAATGTACAGGTTGGCGAGCTAAAGACCCAATGGGTGAATTGCCAATGAGTTCGGCGACCCGATCTAGACCACCTTTAGACTCAAGATAAATTCAAATAAGAGTCTATAAAACTCGGCGAGCCCTTGAAGTTAATGGCGAATTGCCGACCATGTTAGCGATATCAATTTAGTCCACCATTTGGACCCTCACTATAACTAGAGCTCCTATAAAAGTCAGCGAGGAAAGTGAATATTCAGTGTATCACCGAGTGGGTCGGCGATCACAACTAACGTCGTTTAATGGGAGCGATCTGGACGATTTTCTTAAAATGGTCTAAAGGTTTAAATTTCGAACTCTTCACTTTCCCTCGCTTTTTTTCCTCTCAAACTCACACTAGTATAGTAGTTTATATTTTTCTTGTTTATCCACCGTATTTTAGTTGTTGATTTGTGTTCGTAGATGATTACATTGTCGCCTAGCATCTCAATCTTATTTTAATCAGCTTTAAAGGTGAGTTTTCCAAACTCCGCATTTATTATTATTAATTTATACTCTTATGCAAGCAATATCTTTCATATTGATGTGTGTTGGGCCTCTCCGATAGTGCTAGGATGATTGTTGCCTGTTTTTAAATTCAAACATCTTTCCTGTTCTGAGTGTATTGTTAAAATCTCAAAAAATTTGTGTGTTAAAATGAATTAAATTTCATGAGGTTGTACTTGCTTGTCGTTGAGTTTAGTTGGGTGAAGTATGAGTAGCTCGTATTTGTGCTAGACGACGTAGTTTGCCTGAGGATAGAGTGGGTGACTCCATTCTTAAGGGCAAAGATCGTGAATTTGCCGAATTTGGCAAAATGGGGAGAAGTCTGAGTATTTTGAGGTAATGGGCGCTATGGGTCTAGTTCTAATTTGAGAACTTGTTTGATTTTATTTTTAGGGGTTGCGGGGTTGAATTTGATAAGTTGGCTTGAAACAAGGCATGTTAAGTCGTTTGGCGATCTAGGTCAAGTTCGCCGAACCACTCGATGGTTTGCCTAATGTCCCCATCTCACCTTTAAATTCCTACTTTATGTTTTGTCAGATTTTGTAACTTTTGGCAATAAGCCTGAGGTCGCCAAAGGCACTCGGTGACTCACCGAAAGAATTATTTATTGCCTTTGGTCTGTACCCCTGAACCCTTTATGCACTGTAACTTTCAGCAAACTATCCCTTGCTCACTAAATGAGCTCAGTGATTCACCAAAAGGCTTTCCCATCACCAACTTGCAATAATATTTGAGCCAACCCTTTTGGCGAGCTCGATTTAGCTCACCAAGGCAATTTGGTGACTCAGCGAGTCCTTCTGCAACTGCTTTTCTATGAAATTGACTAAGGCATTCCTAACTCTTTCTTCATATTTTGCAGGCATGGCAAGGACAAACATAGATGAGCAACCTCGAAAAAGAGTACGGGGTATAACAATCAATGAAGGGGGATCAAATCCTCCAAAAAGAGGAAGGCAAGAACCTCAACCAGGTGACAAAGGAAAGAGGAAGAGGCCCATATCTGACAAAGTCACTACTAGATACCAGACTGCTTTATCTAGGCCTGATGATGAACAGCTTCTCCAATCCTGGTAGTCTAAGCTCTGGGCTAGATTTCACACCGCGTCCAATAGACTCCCTCTTGCTTCCACACCAGTTGACTCAATACCAGTGCAGGCACCTCCTGTGACTCATGTACCACCAGTTGTTCCTCCACCTAGGCTCCTCAACAGGTTGAAAGGAAATGGTTTGCAAACAATCTCAAGGAGAAGTTGTTATCTAAAGAAGGGCTAGAAAGAAAGTACCCCGATGTGTGGGACACCCTCCATTACCATAAGTTTGAGTAGCTCACCAAGCCCTAAGGCACTTATATTTTGTCATGGGACCGGGAGTTCTATACAACTTATGGTGACTTAGTCCCAAAAAGAAAAAAGAAGTCCAGTGAATTCAGACCAGTTAATTCGATCATGGTGCGGTGTAAGGAAGTTTGGTGCAGTTGTAATGATATTAATACTTTGTTGGGTAGAACGTTGTATTCTACACATCTGTATTATGGGTTGCCCGTTGCTCTGTCTTTAGATGACCTGAAGAGTTCGTTGGCTTCGTTGATTTCCAACCTCACCTTGAGGTGAATTGAGGCTGGAGTCCCTATTGAAAAAAGTGACTTGAATGTTGCTGCTTGTTTCTGGTTTGGCTTCATTAGATGCACCATAATGCCATCCCAGAACAAGTCCATTCTGCATCATGCTAAGGAAGTTTCCTTGGATATATCATGTCCCAGAGGAGCAATGACCTGGGCTTCTTATTGGGAAGGAGATGGCCATGAGGGCCAAGCAGAAGCAAACTTCCCTACCATTTCCTTTATTGATCACTGAGTTGTTCCAGTGTGCTGGAGTGCCCCGAGATGCTGCTAGAGATTTTGAGGTGATCTCATCTTTCTTCACTGGCATTCGGTGGATTGAAGTCGAGTATACTAGAGAAGAGGCTAACAAAAGAAAGGCAACTCCGTTGGACATATCCCTAGAGATGGACATTTATTCAATATCTACAGAGGCATCTTTGCCTACTCAGACCTCTGAATCTTCAGGTGCTTCTGTCCCTCCCTAATCTTCACAGTCTCCAGGCACCTCCTCTTCCTCCCAGCATACCAAGATCACTCAGGCAATGATACTAAAGATGGGGAATTTGACCCACTCAACTGACGTGAGCGCACCCGATAAGAGAGGTATGTCCCCTTGATAATTGAGACAGTAATTCTAAGTGCACTGACCCTTCTACAGACTTCTAGTGACACTCTCACTACTAGGGTTGAAGCTTGTGAGAGCAGGCAGGGGGGAATCAACAAACGACGTATACTATCTGAAGTCTACCAACTTTAATTCATTAATAGGGGCTGTAGATGACTTGGAAGCTCCTGAGACTTCAGAGATGCTTCCGGCTACCACCAGAGATGTACCCAGGGATGAAACAGCAAATGATGAGTTAGATGCAGAGACAGATGAGGAGCAGATAGCGATACAGGAGGAAAGCATATATAGAGACTTGCTGGACATTACGGAGGCTGAGGGAGCTATGGTAAATGTTGTTGTGTCAGCTTCCTTAGCAGATACACCTTTGGTGGTCTCTAGTAAAGCTGGCACTTCTAAGGTGACTCCGAGAACTAATGCCCAAATCCATACAGATGCACCGGGCACTAATGCCCAAATAGATGGTGCAACTGCTTAGATAGGATCCCCTCTTTACTTCCCTCTATGTCTTACATTATTTTAAATTTTGGGTAGTATTGAATTGTTTGCATTTGAGGACAAATACTTTTATTTGTAGTGGGGTAAGGCCCACCTTTCTTTGCTTTCTTTTGTGATTGATATTTTGTTTATATATTTAGTCTTTGTGCTAAATTTGTGTTGTACTGCTTTTTATGGTTGTTTGAGCTTGTGGCTCCTTTTGTTTTAAGTTGTAAATGATTTTAACCCTTCCAAAAAAATTTGCCACTCTTGTATGTATTTGAATGTGGTTTTTGTTTAGCAAATTTGAGTCTCGATTTTGATCAATATCAATAATTCAAATAGTGCTCATAATCAAACGAACATGAATTTACGGCTACAATGACACCAAGTGAAGTTACATAGATAATATGTGAACTCTTTGCATCTCATTGTGAGTATCCAAGTATCAAATTGATTCTCTTGTGTTGAATGTTGCACACTAGTGAAAGTGTGAAGTCTTGTTTGACTTTGGTGTCGATGCCTTGTGTGATGAGCTTACTCTGAACCATGCATGATAACACCTAGAATTTGTCGCGTTGGTCCAGTCGACTAAGTAAGGCTATCTCTTGATATGATCTTAGGCAGCATTGAAGAGTGTGAAACAATTTGACATATACCTCTTTTGTTCTACCTTGTGAGCATGTGTGAATCTCTTTTGAACATCCCTTGAGCCTTATCCTTGTTTGGAAGAAACTTGATGAAAACAAGACCTTTCTTAATCCATTACCTATAATCCTCTTGATTTGTGGTTGATTGAATAGCCAACTTAAGCTAAAATCCTAAGTTGGGGGTATGGTGAAAAAAGGAAGGCAAGTCAAGTAGTGCAAGAAAATTCCCTTCTATCCATGTGTTGAGAAAAATGGAACCCCTCGATACAAAAAAAGATATGAAAAAGAAGAAAAGAATAAAAAATAAAAAGAAAAAGATGTGGAATAAAATATGAAAATGCAAAAAGAAATGGGGTCTCCAACAAACCATGGAAAGTGAATAATGGCATGACTTGTGATCACGAATGAATTTGATGAGGAAAAGAGAAGGAAGTGTTGTGAGAACCACATTTCATGAGGATGAAAGTCACTGAGCCCAAATGACTATACCTTAGCGCTCAGCCCCATTACAAGCCTTGAAAAGACCTTTTGGATTTTGAGTGAGCTGAAAAATTGTCAATTGGAAAATATGGGCAAACCTATGGGTGAAAGCATGCATAGTGTTCTTCTTTGTGAGTGTGAGCATTGCATTTGATTCTGGAACTTTAAATGATTAAACCATTGTGTGAGAAAATGGAATCATTCTTTTGTGTAAGGGCATTTGAATACCTTTGTTGAGCTTGAACTTGCATTTGAAGCAAGTATAGTGAACTTGAGATTCTTTGGTAACGGTGAGTCACAACTTGACTCTTTGAGTACACAATTTATCCTTGCATGAGTAAGTTGAGTTTTGTGTGTACATTCATGGTTGATTCGTGTGTAGCACTATTTGAGACATACTCTTTGAATTGCTGAACTTGAGTTTTACTTGAGGACAAGAAAAAATTTAAGTTGGGTGTGTTGATGAGTCCACAATTTGGACTCACATATTTTGTCTTAATAACATACGTAAATCCAAATGTTTCAGGTATTTGAATTGAGAGACAAAGCATAGACACTCTCAAGCAAAAATGAACAAAGAGGCTAAAATAGAGAAGCAAAGAAGGTTTGAGGTTAGCCTAATGCATTAGGCGAGTCGCCGAATGGCCTTAATCTCGCCTAATGTTCCAGTGTGCTGAGCCTTGAAGGAAAAGATCAAGTTGGCGAGGAAAGGGAGTAGTCGGCACATCGCCAAACAGTTCTGCAATGCAGCATTATATCGCCCAATGATTGAAAATGCAAAGATGTTGAAGGCAAAAGTAGAACGGCGATGAACAAGACCAAAGGGTGGATAACCTAGTTTGCCGGCGATCCCGACTAATTGCGCCGCGTGGTCCTTCGTAGCAAAAATTTTAAAAAACTATAAATACCCATTTAAATATACAGCTTAGTATCAAGTTGTACCAAATTATTATTACAATTTTTAGAATATTTCAGTTTTAGTTTTTAGAGTTTTTTGGAGACATTGTTCTTGAGCTTGAAGGTTTTGAAAGTTTTCAAGTCCAATAAATTGGAAGTGGGTCTTGAAGAATCTTCATCCTTGACGTGTTTAAAGACATTATTTATCGTACCCATTTGATGGAAAAACTTTTTGTTATCGATTTCTATCTCTTTTGCATATCTACCTAAAACCCCAATTCTTTGGGTGTGATTTTGTGAATATGGGTTAAATTTACTATTGGGTATTGCTCATTGATAGTCTATTTGATGTTTCAATGTGATTTCGTTTAGTAGTTGCATTTGAACTTAATGGAATTGTAGTTGCAAATATGATTTCATCTTCGTGTTTTTGGCTTGCTCGAGAGAGAGGTTTTAAAACCAAGTCTACTAAATCGATAGCATGTGGTTATTGGGTCATCGTGGGGTCAGCTTGAGAGAGTGAATCCTAGGCCTTCTCCTACAGATTCAGCTCGAGAGGGTGAATGGACTAAGGAAGGTTGTGCTTAATTGCTGCAAGTCGGTGTTCGAGAGAAACCGATTTAATTTGGGGTAAATTATTTGAGAGAAAATTTTCCCCTACTAAAGTCTAGCATAGTTGCAAATGCTTAGTGATTTACTATCAATAGTATTTACCTGATTGTTTAGTTTATCCCATATTCCTATCACATCCTAAGAATCCCGTCTCCCTATTTTGCTTTTTTATATTTTTGTTGTTTTTGTTTATTAGTTGAATACAATCCCCCCCTCCCCCCATTGATTATTGACATTCGTGTCACCTTTAGATTTAGTATGTTTTTATTCGTTAACATTTATAGCTATGATTGATTAGAACATAATTTTAATTTTCCATTTGATTCTCGTATACTAACCGCTCCTTGTGGGAATGATCCTAACCCTTGGTTGAGTTATATTACTACTCGCGATCATTGGAACTTGAACTGGAAATAGTGTCCTGATACGTGAAGTCAACAACTAGAATGAGAGAGTTTAGTAGAACGAATCCTCTAGAGTTTCATGGTTACAAAGTTGAGGAAGACCCTCAAGAGTTCATTGATGAAGTTTATAATGTGTTGATGATCATGGGAGTGACGCCGGTGGAAAAGGTGGAATTAGCCGCTTATCAACTTAAAGGTGTTGCTCAAATATGGTTCAACTAATGGAAAGAGGAGAGGGAAGAAGATGTGGATCCTCTTTACTAGGAAAAGTTCAAAGATCTTCCTTTTATAGCTTATTTCCCCTTGAAATCAGGGAGGAAAAGGTTCTTGAATGCATCAAGCTTCATCAAGGAAATATGAGTGTGAATTGTCATTGCATGTAACGAAAAGGTGATTTCTAACCCTTTTGTATCATGTTTTAGCTTTGTCATTGCATGTCACGAAAAGGTCCCTTTTTGCATGATTTCATACTTATTCATTTCTATCATATCTTGTACATTTTTGTAATGAAGCATTCTTTTGTCGACATTCTTCCAAATGTAGGGTCCAACGCTCTAGATTCGCATCTCGGATCACTCAGTAGATATTGAAGAATGGTGAGTCCTCATGTTCTAAGGAACAAGCCTCTATTTCATATTATATTTACATTTCATTTTTTTAAGTGTTGTATGCTTTATGTCCCTATCACTCCTTTTGTACTAGATGGCTTTGAGACTACACTAGACATCTGATACATTTTTATAAACTCTTATATTTTGGTGTTGTCTTTTACAATCTCTTAAATTTTTACTATCTTCTACGATATATATATATTAAGTGGTTTGTATATTGCCTTTCAGAGTCCTATATGCAATGTTATGCGTAGGGTCTACCTTGGGTTGTGACAAGAGATCGCCTCTAAGATCAGTACTGCAGGTCAGAGCAGGCTCTATTACGGCATCAAATCATGAGGCAAGGTTACACGAGCTCTCTCATCATGACACCATGATTCTACCTACTAAGGAGGAGAGAGTTTGGTGTTTTGTTCATAGGTTGAGGTTTCAGCTTCATACTAATACTCAGTCCATGGTCTCCGCATTTGTTCTTTTATGGATGAAGCTGATCTCTCCCTCACTATTAAGGATCTCTATCATGAGGCCCAAGGGGGCAGCGACAAGATAACCAAATATGACGGTAGCTAGTGAGGGTCCCATTCGTGGCAAAGGGGATCTTAGTACGGGCCCATGAAACAGTATCAGCAGGGCCTGTCCAGCCAGACAGTACAGGCCTTATTACAATCTTTAGAGGGAGACTGGTGTAGCTAGAGTAAGGTTGGCTATAGTCAGAGCCATGCGTCCTACTCTTATGCTTCTGGCCGTGGTAGCCATTCTTGTTGGGGCAGATCATCGTCGAGTTGCTTTGATTTTGGTGAATTGGGTCACTAGTCCAGAGATTGTCATATGCACAAGTGAATTGCTCATGTTTCGTAGAAAACTCTACCAGCTCCATCACCAACACCTCCATCTAGGGTCTGAGGTAAGATTCAAGCTCGTCGTTGTGGCTATCTAGGTATTTAGAATGGCCCCCGAGTATGCAGGTCAGGTGGTATTTGATGATTTGATCACAAGTATGATTTTATTATGTCACCAGCCCGTATCAACTTTGTTTGACCTTATTTCTACTTATTCTTATGTTTCTATGTACTACATTTCTCATTTGGGTGTGAATTTTGAGCATATGGCAGTGCCATTGTGTGTGTCGACCCTGGTGGGTGAGTCTTTAGTAATGCATGAGCTGTGTCTCGATTAGTTACTATCCAGGGGCGTGACACCAGAGTTGGGTTTATTATGCTAGATATTTTTGATTTTATGTGATTTTGGGCATAGACTAGTTATCCCCCTATCGTGCAATTGTGGATTATTTCTCTAAGACCATTACCTTATCCATTCTTGGTACTTCACCGGTGGTTTGGAAGGGCTCCATTAGGAGCACACCTGTTGGATTTATCTCTTTTGTTGAGGCTCAGAGGTTTGTGGCTAGCGGGTGTTTGTCTCATTTGGCCAATGTGTATAATATGACTAAGGTGGTTTCCTTTGTGTAGTTTGTTGCAGTTATCCTAGATTTTGTAGATGTGTTTCCTACTAACCTACATTTCCGACCCCAGTGCGTGATATTGACTTTTCTATCGAGCTTAAGTCGGGTATTAGAGATATTTCCATTTTGCCATATCGGATGGCTCCTGCAGAGCTGAAGGAGCTCTGTTTTAAACTTTAGAATCTCTTGGGTAAGGGATTCATAAGACCTAGTGTGTCAGTTTAGGGTACTCCCATTCTATTTGTAAAGAGTAAGGATGGTATGATGCACATATGTATTAATTATGGGCAGTTGAACAAAGTGGTAGTGAAGAACCGCTACCCCATGCCTAGAATTAATGATCTATTTGACCAGCTTCAGCGTGTTGTAGTGTTTTCAAAGATTATTCTGAGGTCTAGTTACCACCAACTGAGGATTAGGACAGCGAACATCCCTAAGAATGCATTTAGGACTTCATATGGCCACTATGAGTTCCTAATGATTTCTTTTGGGTTCACTAATGCCCTGCAACCTTTATGGACTTGATGAAGCGGATGATCAAACCATATCTTGATTTTTTTTGTAATTGTGTTCATACATGGTATTCTTCTATACTAGCGGAGCAAAAGTTATCATGAGCAGCATTTGAGGATTGTGCTCTAGACTTTGAGAGATGAACGACTTTATGCCAAGTTCTCAAAGTGGGAATTTTTGCTTGAGTCTAATGCATTCTAGGGGAACGTTGTGTCCAAATGTGGTATCATGGTAGATCCAGTGAAGATTGAAGCTATTTTTGATTGGGCTAGGCCTACTTCAATTACTGAGGTTTGGAGCTTCATCGCTTTGGCAGGCTACTACAGACTGTTTATAAAGGGCTTCTCCACCTTTGTTGTACCTATGACCCACTTTACTTGCCTTGATGTTCCTTTTGAGTTGTCCAAGGAGTGCGAGTTGAGCTTTCGAAAGCTCAAGGATTTCAAGACTACTACTCTCATTTTGACTTTTCTAGTGAGGGTGGGGGATTTAGGGTCTGTTGTGACGCATTCGAGGTTGTTGTGGGTTGTGCTTTGGTAAGTTAAGACTTGAAGCATTCTTCATTTGAATATAATATCGTAACGAGTGATTCATAATTTTTCTAAGGTGTTAAGATAACTTCTTTAGTGTGGTAATGATTTTTAGATATGACTTAAGGTCACAAGAACCCCTTAGCACAAAGTTGAGTTGAAAGCTTCATTACCGAATAAATTTCGACATAAGATACTACTTAGGTCATCTTCAAACGATCATATCTCCTAGCATAAAATGAAATAGGCATCCTATGACCTACCAAATTAAAGGTCTTTATGTCCTTTTTCCAAAGCCATTAAGTTTCCCTCATTTCATGTTTGGCGTAAGAAGTTATGATTCTTTTACCAGAGACTTCCATTTAAGAGTTTTCTGAGTCTGTGAACGATGGCTCCAACCAACGAGTCATAGTTTGAATGATGACCCATCTATCAAGTCATTAGTAGAGTACATGGAGTCATCTTTTAGGACCCAAATCCTATGGATCCAACCAATAGGACGTAAGAACTACTACTATCCGTCATTTTGACCCATAAATGTAACTTTAGGACTTAAAAATTTGATATCAGTTTCACGGATGGGATCTACGGTCCGTCGATCAAACCACGAACCGTAGATAGTCCCATGGACAGTTTTTGTCAGCTTTTAAGGATGGGTAGTTCAGTTTTTACCCACCCCTTCTAAACCTAAACCAAAACCCTTGTCCACCTAAGTAAGGTTCTTAACAGTGTTAAAATATTATTTTATGTTCTTTAACACTACAAAACATAGAGTAAGGATTCAAGAGGAGAAAATCTATGGTTTTCAAGCGCTCTTCAAATTTTATCTATTTTACCAGGAACTTTGTTCTTCCTAGGTATGTAAGGCTATCATAGTGTTGGGCTAGTTCTTCCTCACGTCCTACATCTATTTTCAAATTAGTAAAAGAGTAATTATCCTTAAATTTCAGTATTATTGAGATTAGTTGATATTGAGTTTCTGAATTCTTGAGTTGTTGTTCATTGATTTCCTATTCAAAATTATCGAATTGTCAGACAATGTGAATTCTGATTATTGAGTTGATTGTTCATGACTATTTTTTAGCATAAATTCTATTTTTAGTATTTAGTGAGTTTGTATTGAGGATCTTTTAAGCAAAACAGTATTGTATAAACTTAGTTTTGAGGAAGTAAATAATAGTTTGAGAAAGAGTCTAAGGTAACTAAGTATTTCACAAATGTTTTGTTTTTACATGAAGAAAAAGAGTACACATTTTGAGAAGAGTTAAAAGTGTTTTCGGAAAGATTAAGTACATAGAAGTTACCTCTTAAAGAGGCCTTTTTGAAAAATGTTCTCAACCAAGAATGTATTTTTACATTAAGCAAAAGAGAAAACCTATTTTCTAAATGAACTATGAGTTTCATAGATAGACAGTATAGACAATTCCCTCTTTTAATAGGATAGTTTGAGTAATTACCTTAAAAGAAAAAATATAATGTTATTATATATTTGAGTATCAGCATATATATTGGGAGTAGTATTGAGCACCAATATGGGAGAGACTTTAGACAACTCACAGCCCCCATAATCCATGTCATGCCCACATGGATACAAGATCATACTTTTTAGATGAATCCTTAGTACCTTCACAGAGAGCTTAGTGGATCCACTTAGTTGTGGTTTTCTATAACCCAGCATGATATAGAATAGTTCTGGCAGTGTCGATTAGACGATGTACATCACTTAGCTCAAAGTGATGGTTGTCGGTTAGATAATCTCTCAATAAAGTTAAAGTATATTTTTATATATTACATATTTTGTTGAGTTCCAAAGATGAGTAAGTATTTTTTATAAAGTTTAAATGATTTCATTCCTTTAATCCTTACATTCAGTTGAGTTTATATTTTATCTATTCAGTTATGTGATTATTTTTCCATATTACATACTCATACATTCAAACGTATTGATGTCATTCGACTAGCATCCTTTTATGATGCAAATTCATGTGTTCAGGATCATCAAGAGGCGCTTCGTTAAGATCACTCTACATTCCAGTTAGCTTTTGCTGAGCCTCCTTTTATTTTGGAGAAGTTCACATTTACTTTCAATTTAGTAGTTTTGAGATGTCGAGGGTCTTGTCCCGACATCCCTATTTAGTAGTAGAGGTTTCATGGATAGATAGAGTTGAGGAATCTCTCATTACTTTCTTTCTTTCAAAGATGTTTGAAAGTTATTATAATATTGTACAAAATACTTCCAAATATCCCAGTTGAGTTTTACTTTGAGAAAAAACTCCATTTTAAATCTATTTTATCTTGAATTTGTTTTCCAGTTGTAGTCAGCTAGGATGAGGGTTCACTTGGGGACCAACAATGGTTATCGAGTTTCGACCTCGTCCAAGGTGTAGCCTCGGGGCATAACAGTCTTCATGCCACGAGAATGGGTCATTTCTTATGAATTGAGGTAGTTTAGGTTACATGACCTCAACTATCATACTCATGACTTGGAGTTGGCGGCGGTAGTTTTCACAGTCAAGATTCAAAGGCGCCCTGTATGGAGTTCATTGTGAAATCTACACTGATCACAAGATTCTTCAGTATATTATGAGTCAAAGAGATTTTAATTCAAGGCAACATCGTTGGACTGAGCTACTGAAGGACTATGTCCTCTCTACTCTCTATCATATAAGAAAGGCGAATATAGAAGAAGATGCCTTGAGTAAGAAGGTATTGAGTATGGAAAGCCTAGCTTCCTATCTACGGTGGAGTGACCTTTAGATTTCGACATTCATTCCTTAGCTAATCAGATGGTTCAGTTTGATGTTTTAGATTCTAGGCGTGTTCTAACCTATATAGGAGTTAAGTCCTCTCTTCTTAATCAGATCTGTAGCCATCAATTTGAGGATGAACCATGGTGGCACTTTGAGATCGAGTGTTAGTAGGTCATGCTGGTGAGGTTAACTTGGATTCAGATGGGATTTTGAGGTTTGTAGGCCATATTTGTGTTTCGAGAGTTGGGGGTCTAATATAGTTGATACTTAAGAAGGCCCGTGATTCTAGATATTCTATCCATCCGGGTACCACGAAGATGTGCCATAACTTGAGGCAGTATTATTGGTGGAAAAGTATAAGGAGATATATTGCACACTATAATCTCATTGCCTTAGTTGCCAGAAGATGAAGGCCAAGCATTTGTGACTTGGTGGTGAGTTTCAGAAATTACCCATATAGTGTGGAAGTGGGATCACATCACCATGGATTTTGTGAAAAGTTTTCCTCAGACTTCTATAGGTATTAATAGCATTTGGGTCATCGTTGATCAAGTGGTTATCCCATAACTATATTCATAAGGTGGTGCATCTTCATAGTGTGCTGGTCTTTTTATATCAGATCAGGTTTTTATGATAGGACACTTGTGTTGATGTTAGCACAACCTTTCACCCACATATTGTTCATTCTCTTTTCAAATTTTGTGCAGAAAAATTATTGATGTGAATTCCTTTTGAAATCTAATTTTTTTTCTTGTTAATTTCTCAAAAATACAATGGTTTGTCAGAGTATACTATTTATGTCCTTGAGAAAATGTTGCGGGCTTAAGTCATATATTTTTTAGGTCACTGGGACTAGTTCTTTCCTTTGACAGAGGTTGTGTACAACAACAACTACCATTCTAGCATTAAGAAGGCCCCACTTTAGTCCTTATATTGTAGGCCTCATCATTCTCTAATTGGTTGGTTTGAGACTACAAAGCCAAGATCTCATGGAACAGACTTGATTCAATAGGATTTGGAGAAAGAGAGGGTGATTCGGGATAGACTTGGGGAATCTCACAGTAGGCACAAGTGATATGCGGATTGTAGCCAGCACACTTTGAAATTGTATGTTGGTGATAGAGTGTTCCTTTTATGTCTCCCATGAAGAGTATAATGAGATTTTGGAGGTGGGCGAAGCTTAACCCCATGTATATTGGGCCTTTTGACATCCTTCGGCAGTTTGAGAGGTTGATTATGAGTTAGTTTTTCCTTCAATATTGTTAGCTATCCACCCAGTCTTTCATGTTTCAATGTTGCGCTAGTAGTATCCTTATGAGTTACATATGCTTCATTAAGATGCAGTAGAGTTCGATGATCACTAGACCTTTGTAAAAGAACAATTTGTCATTCTTCTCATAGATGTGCAGCGGTTGCGCTCGAGAGTCATTCATGCGGTTAAGGTTTATTCGAGGCATCATCCAGTTGAGAAGGCTACCTAGGAGACCTAGCATGATATGCAAGAGAAGTTTGCAGGCTTGTTTGAGCCTTCATGTACTTTTTCACTCTTACTTTCGCAAACAAAAGTCATTTTTATTAGTGGATGTTGCAATAACCTCTAGATCATTTCTATGTTTATGCCTTTTGTTCGTTGTTTGGAGCTTTCTAATAGTGACGCAAAGTCATTTATAACTTGATGGGACTGACAAACTGGTACCCTGGTCATTTGTTTAGTTTTTGTGCAAATTTCTGTATTTTGGACCCTCTAAAACTTGAACGGTTGACTTCAGTCAAAAGTTCATGAAGACGGCCTCAAAATGCAATTTTAATGGTTTCATCAGCTCTAGAAGGGCAATTTTAGGCTAGGGGAATTTTTGGTATGGGCCCTGAGACTTCAGTTGTGAGTTTTTCTTTTTTGGGGTTTTAAAATTGAAGTATAAGCCAAAGGTTAACTTTGGTCAATAATCTTATTAAACATGCTCCCATTAGAATTCTGTCGACACGGTTTGCTCTGAAATGTCGAGTTTGGTCTATAATGACATTTCATGTTGTTTCCTAGGCTTCTAATCTCATTTTGAGCCTTCTTGTAGTTTTTAGCTTAAAACAGAACTTGGGTGTGGGACCCATTATTATAAAAACGAAGTTTTGATTGTTCTGTTGAGTCCAGAATGCTCCATTCTATGGGGGAGCATATTTCATTTGCGCGCACAGAGTTTCGAACGTATTCGGACACCCCGTAATAGAACTAGCAGTTTGAGCAAATCAACCAAAGTGTTGATATTTGGTGTAGGCATTTAGCGACCAGAAATTAGACTTTTAGTGACTAGAATTAGACTTTGAGTGACCAGATCTCGGCCATCAATATAGCAAATTTTGCAGCCTCATTTCTTATTTTCAGAAGTCAATTTCTCCCTCATTTAAGCTTCAATTTGAGTTATTTGAAGTCTTGGGTGATTGTTGAGAGCATGGCTACTTGGGTTTGAGTATGTTATTCTTGTAGTCTTAGCTATTCTGTGTACCTGTCTTACCTTTGGGGGTCTACTCAGGATTTATTTAAAGTTATGCACGAGTGTACCTTCTGGGCTTATGGGGTCCATTTAGGTTTAGTTAAGTTGTAAAATTTACTTTTTGTACACTCATGTGTCTTCTTTCTTTCCCACTTTGACCTTTGTTTGTGTATAGATTATATGTATGCATATTGTCTTTACCTTTCTTGCTCAGTCGGTTCATGATGCTTACTAAGTATCTTGTTCTGGACTTTATGGTACTCTTTGCATCTTTTTCGGGATGTACGTCCTAGCACCAGCTAACAACAGTTATCATTAGTGCCATATTTTTCATCTAGTGGATATCAGAAATGAGGGTGAGCACTTGGCGTCGTAGACCAGATTGTTGTAACATCCCGCTTGAGAAAGAGCTAATGTGGAAAGAGCTAATTTGAGATTTGTAGAGCTAATGTGGAAAGAGCTAATTTGAGATTTGTTCAAATTAAGCTTAAGTTGTGAGTTTTGGGTCAAATTCAAATGACCATAACTTTCAGTGTAGGATGAGTTAGGTGACCCATAAGATATCAAATGAAAGATCTTTGAATCCTCTTTCCAATGCCACTGAGTTTGCTAAATTTTGAGTTCGAATGAGGGAGATATGATTATTTGAAGCCAGTCTATTCAGTTAAGGAAATTTACTTGAATTAATGAGGGGTATTTTGGTCTTTTCCTTACCCCATTGACTTCACATATCAAGACACTACTTCCAGTTCAACTGCCAACGATCGCGAGTAGTAATATAAGCCAACCAAGGGTTGGGATCATCCCCACAGGAAGCGGTTATTAGTCGAGAATCAAATAGAAAAGAAAATTATGTTCTAAACAATCATAGCTATAAATATTACCTAATAAAAACATACTAAATGTAAAGGTGACACGAATGTTAATTATCAATGGGGATTTATATTCAACTAATAAACAAAAACAACAAAAATATAAAGAAAGAAAATAGGGAGACGGGATTTTTGGGATGTGACAGGAATATCGAATAAAATTAACAATCGGGTAAATGCTATTGATAGTAAATCGCTGAACATTTGTAACTAAGTTAAACTTCAGTGGGGGTAAATTCTCTCTCTAACAATTTACCCCGAATCAAATCGGTTTCTCTCAAACACAGAGTTGCAGCAATTAAGCGCATCCTTCGCCTTAGCCCATTCACTCTCTTGAGCTTAATGTGTGGGAGAAGGCCTATGATTCACTCCCTCGAGCTGAAAACACGACGACCCAATAACCACAGGCTATCGATTTAGTAGTCTTAGTTTTAAAACCTCACTCTCGAGCAAGCAAAAAACACAAAGATGAAATTGTATTTGCAACTACAATTCCATTAAGTTCAAACACAACTACTAAATGAAATCACATTTAAACAACAAATAGACTATCAATGAGTAATACCCAACAGTAAATTTAACCTATATTCACAAAATCACACGCCAAGAATTGGAGTTTTAGCTAGACATGCAAAAGAGATAGAAATTGATACCAAAAAGTGTTTCCATCAAATGAATAGGATAAATAATATCTTTAAACACGCCAATGATGAAGAATCTTCAAGACCCACTTCCAATTTATTGGAGTTGAAAACCTTCAAAACCTTCAAGCTGAAGAATAATGTCTCCCAAAAACTCTAAGTACTAAAACTGAAATATTTTAAAAATCAGTAATAATTCTCTACAACTTGATACTAAGCTATGGATGTAAATGGGAATTTATAGTTTTCAAAAATTTGTGCTGCGAAGGACTACTCAAAGTAGTTAGTCAGGATCGCCGACACACTCAGTGATCCGCCCTTTGATCTGGTTCATTACCATTCTACTTTTCCCTTCAGCATATTCGCATTTTGAATCAATGGGCGATATGGTACTGCTTCGCGAAACTGTTCAACGACGCACCGACTGATCTCTTTCATCGCCAACCTGATCTTTTCCTTCAGGGCTCAGCACACTAAAACATTAGGCGAGTTAAGGCTATTCAACGACTCGCCTAATGTATTAGGCGGTCCTCAAGACTTCTTTTCTTCGTTATTTCTGCCTCTTTGTGCTTTTTTGCTTGATAGTGTCTATGCTTTGTCTCTCAATTCAAATACCTAAAACTTAAGGATTTACGTAAGTCATTTAGACAAAATATGCATTTGAGGACACTAAATCTATCAAAATAAAGCCCTAAATGAGACTAAATTGTGGACTCATCAACACCCCCTACTTAAACTTTTGCTTCTCCTCAAGTAAAACTTAAGTTCACTAGTTCAAAGAGGATGTCTCAAACAGTGTTACGCACGATTCAATCATGAATGTATACACAAGACTCAACTTACTCATGCAAGGATCAATTGTGTACTCAAAGAGTCAAGTTTTGACTCACCATTACCGAAGAATATCAAGCTCACTATATTTTCTTCAAAAGCAAGTTCAAGCTCAACAAAGGTATTCAAATGGCCTCACACAAAAGAATGATTCCACTTTCACACACAATGGTTTAATCATTTAAAGTTTCATAATCAAATGCAATGCTCACACTCACAAAGAAGAACACTATGCATGCTTTCACCCATAAATTTACCCATATTTTCCTATTGACAGTTGTTTCAGCTCACTCAAGATCAAAAAGGTCTTTCCAAGGCTTGTAATAGGGTTGAGTGCAAGGTATAGTCATTTAGGCTCAGTGACTTTCATCCTCATGAAATGTGGTGCTCACAAAAATTCTTTCTCTTGTCCTCATCAAATTCATTTGTGCTCACAAGTCATGCCATTATTCAATTTCCATGGTTTGTTGGAGACCCCATTTCTTTTTGCATTTTCATATTTTATTCCACAACCTTTTCTTTTTCTTTTTCCTTCTATTCTTCGTTTTCATCTGTCTCTTTTTCTTTTTTCTTTTTTGTGTTGAGGGGTTCCATTTTTCTCAACACATGGATAGAAGGGAATTTTCTTACACTTCTTGACTTTTCTTCTATTTTCACCACACCCCCAACTTAGGCTTTTGTCCTAAGTTGGCTATTCAATCGACCACAAATCAAAAGGATTATAGGTAGGTGATTAAGAAAGGTCATGTTTTGTCAAGTTTCTTCCAAAGATGGATAAGGCTCAAGAGGTGTTCAAAAGAGATTCACACACGCTCACAAGGTAGGCCATAAAAGAGGTATATGTCAAATTGTTTTACACTCTCCAAAGTTGCCTAAGATCATATCAACAAATAGCCTTAGTTAGTCGACCGGACCAACGCGGCAAATTCTAGGTGTTATCATGCATGGTTCACAGTAAGCTCATCATACAAGACATCGCCACCAAATTCAAACAACACTTCACACTTTCACTAGTGTGTAACACTCATCACAAGAGAATCAATTTGATATTTGGCTAGTCACAATGAGATGCAAAGAGTTCACATATTGTCTATGTAACTTCACTTGGTCTCATCATAGCTGCACATTCATGTTCGTTAGATTATGAGCACTATTTGAGTCATCGATATTATTCAAAATTGAGTCTCAAATTTGCTAAAGAACATCCACATTCAAGTACATACAAGAGTGGCGAAATTTTTGGAAGGGTCAAAATCATTTACAATTTAAAACAAAAGGAGTCACAAGCTCAAACATCCACAAAGCAGTGTATAACACAATTTTTAAGCATATGACCCAAATATATAATCAAAACATTAATCATAAAAGAAAGAAAAAGAAAGGTGGGCCCCACCCCACCACAAATAAAAGTATTTGTCCTCAAATGCAAATGATTCAATACTATCCAAATTTTAAAATAATGAAAGACAGAGAGAGAGGTAAAAAGGGGATCATGTCTACTCAGTTGCTCCATCTGTGTCTGATGCATCGGTCTAGATTTAGGAATTAGTGCCCATAGTTACCGTGAAAGGAACAATAGCACAAGACTCATCAGGGGCTGCCACGGGTGTATCCACTAAAAATTTCCGTAAAGCTGAGAAAAGTCCCTGGGCCCATGAAGGAATAGAGGTGTCACGGGGAGTAGGCCTCTTGCCCGTGCTTTTATCTCTAGATAGTTGTTCTTGCTTGCCCTTCTTTGGAAGATTCGACCTCTCTTCATTTAATTTAAAATTCAGTGTTATAATCTTTCGGGGTGGCATGATTTTCCTAGCAACATTCGGTCTAGCCATATCTACAAAGCTACGAGGCAAAGTTAGGAAATATTTGAAAAAAAGCATTAAAAATCAGATGCAAGTAGACTTGTTGAAATGGTCGGTGAGTCGCCAAATCGCTCAACGACCCAAGCTTCTTGTCGAAAATTATAGAGCCAAACAACAGGTATAGCATGAATCTAAGGGCGTAATAGGGACATTAGACAAACCGTCCAGTGGCTCGGCGAGCTTACCAAATGACCCTATGTGTGCCTATTTTCAACCCAACTTCTCAAACTCAACCCCGTGAGCTCCGAAAACAAAATCAAACAATGCGCTACTCAAATTCAAACAAGACCCATATCATACAAGCATAACCCCACAAGATTTAACATAATCCAATGCACCAAATTATAGGGTTTCGATATTTCGAGCAAAATGGGTAATGTTTTCAAATTAAAAATAGGCATTCAAACATTTTTAATCATATCAGAGAGACTTAGCAGACAACAGTACAATCAGAGCACTTGCACAAGAGTTCAAAACATCAAAAATAAACTTGGGGATTAGAAAACCAACCTTAAATGTTGATTAGGTGAAAATTTGAATCGCTAGGCAGCAATGTAATCCAAGTTTCAAGCACAAATTGAGAACTAACACACTTAGAGAATGCAAAAGTATAGGGAATAATGTGCTAGTATGAGGTTTGGAGAATGAGAATGCATAAAAGTGAAAGAGTTTGAGAATTTAAACCTTTGGATTCAAAAACCGTCCAGTTCTTTCCTATTCGGCCACATTAGTCGTGATCGCTGAACCATTCAGCGTCACGCCGAGCAATCAATTGCCTCGCCGAGTTTTACAGAACCCCAGTCATTTTGCGAGTCTAAACGGCAGTAAGAATCAGAATCGCCAATCAAGTTCGGTGACTCGTCAATAATTTCTTGGGCTTGCCGAGTTTTATAGACTCTCTCTTAAAGTTGTCTTGAGTCCAACGGTGGTCTGAGTTGGGGTCGCCGACCTTATCGGTGATGCGCCGACTAGACCATTTTGCTCACCAATCTCCTTCTTTCCTAATAGTTCCCACACTTCATCCTGCACAACAAACATACCATTATTTTACAAACAAACAAAAAGCAATAGAAAGGGTTTTGGGTTACCTCCCAAACAGCACCTTAGTTAACGTCATGACATGACGTGAGTCTATCTTCAAACCTCATTCTTGTGGTTAGCCATAGTATCACTAGGTAAACCCCATTGTTGTCTTGGATTAAGATGATACAATATATGACCCATTTGGGAGGTAACAGTCTGGCTAAAGGTAGACACATCCTCTTTCATTTCTTTTAAAATCTTATATGACCCTTCCACTTTGTTGAGGATACGAGAGAGCATATCCTCAGACCTACCACCTTCTGAATCCTTGGGCTTTTGGCACTCGTGAGGAGAAACATACCAATCCTTATCCCCATCTTTCCAATTTGGATTACGGTCCTTCCATTCACTATCTCGATCCTTCCAACCTTCATCCCTAGTCCAACCTTGGTTACCACCCTGCCTTAGGTAGTTTGAACGATAACTACCAGTTTGGTTGGCTAGAAAACTTACCTCTTCATTATACAAAGCTTCAAACTTTATCTTATCAGAATTAGCACACTCGACACCCACTGCATTGACACTTCGAGCACTAGATCCCATGACATTTTTAGACAAAATATGAAGTTGTGTCATGATCTTGGCCATGTTCTGGTCTCTTTCTTAGTCCTTGTGCATTTGATCTTTATTTAAGTTAAACGTGAAAGGGGAGTATTAGTCCTCATAGGTATACCATGCCTTGTTGATGGTAGTCATACCATCCAACAGTTGAGTTGCTATCACATAAGGTTGCTGCATCAAACCTCCAGGAGAAAGTTGGTCAGTAATACCCTTATTTACCGAGTCTAGACTCCTATAAAAATACTGTAGCAACACGTTATCAGGAAGACCATGGTTTGGGCACTGAAGCACCAACTTCTAGAATCACAACCAAGTTTCATAAATTGGCTCGCTTTCTAGACGTTTGAAGCTTTGAATACTATCTTGAAGAGTCATCATCTTCGAGGGAGGGAAAAATCACACTTGAAATGCGGTGACTAACTCCTCCCAAGAAGTGATTGATTTGCGTGGCAATTCAGCCAGCCACTTGTATGCCTCCTTCATCAGAGATAATGGGAATAACCTCAACCGGACTGACTCCTAAGAGATGTTCTTAAAGGAGAATGGCCCGCCTATATCCACGAAGTTTCAAAGATGCTCATGAGGGTTCTCATAGGCCAACCCGTTAAAAAGTCCCTTAAGTTGCAAGAGTTGCAACATAGTGCTCGTGATGTGGAACACTGCATTCCCTTTGGCTGGAGGTATGCGAATGGCATCAATACCTCCCATGAGATGGTGGTCGTTACAATGAGGCTCGTTGATCTTTGAGGTTTTCGATGTCATCTTGACGGCCTACTTAGTTGCCATTACTGCCATTTACTCTCATACTTTCTGTTTTCAACACAACCAAGAAAAAACAAAACTAAATATTACATAAGTATTACTATAATTAACAAGAAAGAAAATACTACTAAACTAAAGATTTTCAACTAACACCACTCCCCGACAGCGACGCCATTTTGACTTCACATATCAAGAAACTACTTCCATTACAAGTGCCAACGATTGTAAGTAGTAATATAACCCAACCAAGGGTTGGAATCATTCCCATAGGAAGCGGCTACCAGTCGAGAATCAAATAGAAAAGTAAAATTATGTTCTAATCAATCATTGCTATAAATATTAACGAATAAAAACATACTAAATTTAAAGGTGACGCGAATGTAAATTATCAATAGGAGATTTGTATTCAACTAACAAACAAAAACAATAAAAATATAAAGAAGCAAAATAGGGAGAAGAGATTCTTGGGATGTGATAGGAATATGGGATAAAATAAACAATTGGGTAACTGCTATTAATAGTAAATTGTTGAACATTTGTAACTAAGCTAAAGTTTAGTGGGGCTAAATTTTCTCTCGAACAATTTACCCCAAATCAAATCAGCTTCTCTCAAACACCGAGTTGCAGCAGTTAAGCACAGTCTTTTCCTTAGCCCATTCACTCTCTCGCTGAATGTGTGGGAGAAGGCCTAGGATTCACTCTCTCGAGCTAAACCCATGACGACCCAATCACCACAGGCTATCGATTTAGTAGTCTTGGTTTTTAAACCTCTCTCTCGAGCAAGCCAAAAACACGAAGATGAAATCGTATTTTCAACTACAATTCCATTATGCTCAAACACAACTACTAAATGTAATCACATCTAAACAGCAAATAGACTATCAATGAGCAATAGCCAATAGTAACTTTAACCCATATTCATAAAATCACACCCCAAGAATTGAGGTTTTTGCTAGACATGCAAAAGAGATAGAAATCGATACTACAAAGTGTTTCCATCAAATGGGTATGATAAATAATATCTTTAAACACGTCAAGGATGAAGATTCTTCAAAACCCACTTCCAATTTCTTAGAGTTGAAAATCTTCAAGCTCAAAAACAATGTCTCCCAAAAATTCTAAGAACTAAAATTGAAATATTCTAAAAATCAATAATAATTCGCTACAACTTGATACTAAGATACAGATGTAAATGGATGTTTATAGGTTTGAAAATTTGTGCTGCGAAGGAGCACTCGGCACAATTAGTTGGGATCGCCCGCACATTCAGCATCTGTCATTTGGTCTGGTTCATCGTCATTCTACTTTTGCCTTTAGCATCTTCTCATTTTAAATCATTAGGCGATATGGTGTTGCTTCGCGGAACTGTTCGGCGACGCACAGACTACTCCTTTTCATCACCAACTTGATTTTTTCCTTCAGTGCTCAACACACTGGAACTGAGATTAAGGCCACTCGGCGACTGGCCTAATGCATTAGGCGATTCTCAGGCCTTCTTTTCTTTATTATTTCAGCCTTTTTGTTCAATTTTGATTGATAGTGTCTATGTTTTACCTCTCAATTCAAATACCTGGAACTGAAGGATTTACGTCAGTTATTGAGACAAAATATACATTTGAGGACATTAAATCTATTAAAATAAAGCCCTAAATGAGTCCAAATCTTAGACTCATCACCCATCAACTTTAAACGTTTTTAGTAATATTTTAGTGATCAAACTGATTTGTGTCAGTTTTCACAAACCTAAATATGCTTAGGGTTTTGAGAAGAGTTCAAGAGGAAAGGTTTAAGCCGTTCATCAAGATTCTAAGATTTGTCGAGGAATTTCACCTAGGGTTGATCCCTAAGATGTATGTAAGCTTCCATAGTGATGGATTTGTTCACCCAAACAGCAATCATAATTTTGCATTATCGAATTCATATATAAAGATTGAGAAATTTGAGTTATTGATGAGTGTTCTTGACGTGTTGTTCTCCATTCTTCAGTTATGGTATTTGATTGAGTTCTTGAGGGGAGGATCTTGTTAATAAACTTTGTTCGGAGGGTTTTGAGTAAATTTTCAAGTAAATAAGTGGAGTAAACTAATCTAAGAGAGTTTGGAAGAAACCATTCAATTCTAGATGAATTAGTGTCAGAAAATGAGAATGAAAAAAATTCATCTGATTTTCTGGGCAGGGGATGGCGCACCATGCCAACAGTGCATCAGAATTGTGCCTCTGAAGTTCAAGGATTGGCGTCCCGTGCCACTCAGTGCACCAGGGTTGCCTACCCCCATCCTTTTTCAGTCGTTTGACATATGTGAGTTCTTCTACGGTGTACCTTTACTCGTTTCTAATTCTAACTACTCTAAACTACCTCTAAACATCGACAAATCCTTTATAGCATGAATCATAACCATTGAATTCATAATTCAAATTCAAGGTAGAGTTAAGAGTAAATTCTTGAGAGTTCTCTTGATTCATTTTGAGAAATCTTTTACAATCTTTCAAAACTTCTTTTAAGAATTGAGTACTTGAGATGAGGAAGAAAAGAGTTGAGTTTCATTTTTCAAAATGAATATATGGGGACTAAGTAGCCCCTAGAGTTAATGCTTTCACAGTTAAAAAGAGAGGAAACATGGATTTCCGAATGAGTTCATGAGGAATTTTTTAGTATAATCTCTTTTAACAGAACCTTTTGAGTTATAATCTCAAAGCTTGAGGATGAGGAAATATTTTTAAACATAATATCTGAGTTTTATTTTTGGGAGTAGTATTTAGCACTAATATGGGACGAGTTCATACAACTCAAAGTCATCATAAACCATGTAGCCAACGTGGGTAGAAATGGTCATAATTTTTAGATGATTCCTTATTGCTTTTTAATCATAGCTTAGTGGATCCACTTAGTTGATGATATACTATACCCTGGCAAGGTATAAGAAAGTTCTACCAGTGTTGGCGAGACAATGTATCATCACATAGGTCATAGTGATGGTTGTCAGCTAGAGAATCTCCCTATTTGAGTTATTTTGTATCTTTACATACAAATAAGAGTTATTATTGTATTTTTTAAATACATTGAGTTCTTATCTACCATTTTAAATACTTTATATAAACTGCATCTTTATTGTTGTTTTAATACTGTATTGATTTGAGTATCCATTAATTGAGATTGAGTTGAGTAGAATTGAAGTGAGTATGATTCCTTCTTTCCATGATTCAAGCTTTTATGTTATGTTTAGTGTTCCCCTTACATGTTGTACATTCAATGTACTGACGCTATTTGGCCTACATCGTTTCATGATCCAAAAATAGGAGATCAAGGTCATCAACACGTGCTACATTGATACCATAACAGTTCGAGTTAGCTTTGGTGAGCCTCTTTGCTTCTAGGGGATCCCTTATTTATTTCTGTTATTTCATTTTTTATTACGATGATCTAGGGTCTTGTCTCAACATCCCTCATAATATTAGAGGCTTCATATCTACACACTAGTAGTTCATGAGTTTTTTTTCATTTCCATTGTTAGTGTTTAAGACTTGAGTTTCCTTCTTTTTGCTAGTTGAATGTTCTTATACATTTTTGAGTTTATTATTTTAAGACATTTCAGTTATAGTTTTACTTTTGAGTTTATTTTATGTTGAGAAAGTCTTCCGCTGAGAGTTGCGCCAGGCCAAGGGTTCGCTTGAGGCCAGCAATTGTTCTCGAGTGTCGGCCACATCCAAAGTGTAGGCTCGGGGCGTGACAAACTTGGTATCAGAGCACAGAGTTCAAGAGTCCTAGCATGTCTATAAAGTCGTGTCATAGAGTCCTAGTTATATGTGTGAAGCGCGCCACATATCCAATTAGAAGGCCGCAACATTTCAGAACTATATCACTTATTTCATACTCTTTTCGCGTGATAGAGTTTAACTCTATAAAAGTTCTTTCTAATTCGTGCTTGAGCCTAGCTTTCAAATCGTGCCTCCACGAACAGTTTTCTGAGGTCTTTCGGCTAGGAGAAATGTTGAGCACCAAGATTAAAGGGTCCCTAATGCACCAGAAGTGCAACCCTAAGGATAGGTCATAATGCTAAGTTTCGAGATTCTATACAGATGTTGAGTCAATTAATGACCAACCAAGCTTGGAAACAAAGAGGGAATCAATAAGGTATGGTTGATAAATCCTGAATTTGTGTGTTCTTGAGGATGAATCCTCCAGACTTCACTGGTTTAAGTGTCAGTGAGGATTCGGAGAACATTGTGAAAGACTTACAGAAAGTGTTTGAGGTTATGCATGTTACTGATGTTGAGAATGTAGAACTAGATGCATAACAATTAAAGGATGTTGGTAAATTTTAGTATGACTAATGGAAGAAGAATAGAGCAGAGGGTGCACCAATTGTGAGTTGGCCGTATTCAAAAAGGCCTTCATGGGGTGATTTTTTCCCTATGAACTGAAAGAGGCAAAGGTAAGAGAATTCCTCACTTTTGAGCAGGAATTCATGAGTACATCCTGAAGTTCGCCCAACTTTCCTGTTATGCTCCGGGGATGGTTGCTGATATGAGAAGTAGGATGTGTCTATTCGTATCTGGGTTGTCTCGCTTATTAAGTAAGGAGGGAAAGGCAGTTATGCTAATAGGAGACATGGACATAGTAAGGCTTATGATCCATGTGCAATAGGTTGTGGAGGATAAGCTGAGAGATAGAGAAGAATTTTGAAATAATAAGGCAGAGACAATTGGAAAAGAGTCTGGGCAACATATGAGTAATATAAACCATTCATTCTTTCAATACAAGCCAAATGGACATGCTCCATCATCTGCTAGTGCACCTGTAGTAAAGAACATAGCTGAGTTCAAGAATTAAAATTCTCAAAACTTCAAAGCTAGACCTGCACAGTCTCAAAGTAGTGTGGCACAAGGAGGTAATTGGACTCCTGCATATGCTAAGTATGATAGGAACTACCCAGGAGCGTGTCATAATGGCTCTAATAGTTTCTTCAAGTGTGGACAGAATGGTCACTTCATGAGAGAGTGCCCTAAGAACAAGCTAGGTAGTGGTAATGGAGGCAATAGAGCCTAATATTCTTCTGTGGCCCTACCAGGAAAATTTGCACCTATAAGAGCTACTTCAGGGACAGGCGAAGGAGCAAACCGTCTGTATGCTATTACCAGTTGCCAAGAACAAGAGAATTCACCTGATGTTGTCACTGGTATGTGATAAGTCCATAATTTGGACTCAATTAGGCTATATTTTAATAGAATTAGTGTCCTCAAATGTATATTTTGTCTCAAGAACTGATGTAAACCCTTGAGTTTTAGGTATTTGGAGTTAGAGACAAAGCATGGACACTATTGGGCAAAAAGGAACAAAGAAAGCATTAGGAATGAATAAAAGAAGACCTGATGATTTATGATGTCGTTCGACGAATTGCCAATATCATTCAGCAAAATGCCAAAACGCTAAGATACCACCTAAATTTACAGAACACTGGAGCTAAATTGGGGGAAAATCTCACGAACAGCAACCATATTCAGTGTATCGCCGATCTATTCGACCAATGACAACCAGGTCGACAAAAGTATGGAAAAAGATAAAAGCAAGTGTTGATAGGCAAGATGAAAGGATAATGGGCAAATCGTGGAGTCATTTGGTGATATCGACCTAGACTGCCTAAAGTTACAGTAGATAGACCAAGAAAAAGCAAAAAATGAAGACGAGATAAAGAGTAATCAGCGAATCACCTACCCGTTAGCGTTACCCAACTTACTTTGCCGAGTAGCCCTGAGCAGTGATATTTTAGACTTCTTTAAATTAGTTTTGGCTAGTGAGAGAAATTCATTCAGAAAGGGAGAAAATAATTATTTATAGAGAATACACTACCAAAGGGTTGGGGGAGCGATTTTAGCAAGATTTTGAGAGAGATGTTGTAAGAGAGAATATTATCAATTGAATTTCATCTATAATTCTCATTTTGTACCCAACTATGGGGGTCATAATTAATTTTAATCTTTTTATTTTTGAGATGAGTAGCAAAAACCCTTTACTTGGGGTTTTGATCATTAGGCCAATTGTTGAATTTACTTAATGGGTATTTGTTAAATGCGAAGAATGGTGCTAATTTAAAGTGGGTCTAAGTTGTTGTTGTTTTTTGAGATTGAATTGCGTTACTTCGTGTGTCAATTTCAGTGTTGTGCACTTGCTCGAGAGAGAGGTGTGAGACTAAGGTGGCAATCTTAGCATCCTTAGTAGTGGGTTTCCTTAGTTTCAGCTCAAGAGAGTTAAACAAGGAACCCTTCCTTTGTATCCAGCTTGAGAGAGTGGATTTGATAAGGGCAAAGAGTTGGGCTTCATTCAATTAGTGTTGAAGTTCGAGAGAATTCAACATAGAAAAGGTAAATGTTCGAGAGAAAGTTACTTTATATATGGTTCGACCTACCCACAACAAATTAGTCCTTTATAAGAAGTAATGTTTACCCATTTTGTTAAGATTGAATAATTGCCTGATCAATTCCCCAAGTTTTACTTTAATAATTGATTGCTTGTGTTGAGCTATAAGTTTGAATTGGTAGTTGAAACCCAGAATTTGAGATTTGAATATTAATTGTTCAAGAAATGTTTGATTGAAGAGATTCTCATTGTACTTTTATTAAAGTAATTCGAAGAAAGCACTACTCCCTATGGGATCGACCCCAACTCACGTAGTTGGTTATTATACTAAAGACCAATCGTTGGAATTTAGTATTGGATGAAATACCACTAGATACGTTAATCAAAATGGCACCGCTGCCGGGGAGTAGCATTACTTAGAATTCTTTGATTAAAGATTTGACACTCTAAAAATTCGTTGGCGGTAGTTGAAGTAGTTTCAGCTGCTTTGTGTAGGCAGTGATTAGACTACGTGAAAGTGAACATGAGTAAAAAAGAGATGAATAATAGATGGGCAGGTCATCGAGAAGGTATAGACGACATCAATACCTTGAAGTACAACTGAGTCTATTATCAGCTCAATTGACATTAAAGATACCGATGAAAAATGATGAGAGAGGGTTGGCTATAGTTACATGTAGCGAAAAGGTGGCAATAGGGAAGGTGATGGGAAATGAAGATACTCAAAATCATGAAGAAGGTAAAGGCATGGAGGAAGAAGAATCACTTATTCAACAAAATCTTGCTAAAGAACTGTAAAATGAAGTGGAACAACTTGTTCAAATTCCAAAAGCTATGCAACCTTTACCCAAAATACCTCCGCCATTTCCCCAACGCTTAAAAAATAAGAATGAACATGAGAAGTTCAAGAAGTTCTTGTCGATATTTCAAAAGCTATCAATAAACCTTCCGCTGGTGGAAGCATTATTGGAAATCTCGGGATATGCCAAGTTCATGAAAGAGCTAGTCACAAAGAAAAGGAACTTGGATTGTGAAACAATTGAAGGTCTCATAGTTGCAGCGCAATTATGACTAAAGAATTGATCACAAAGAGAGAAGACCCGAGGGCATTCACCATCCCTTGCACCATTTGCATGCTCCAATTTGTGAAAGATTTGTGCGACTTAGGTGCAAGTATCAACTAAATTCCCTATGCAATATACAAGCAACTTGGTCAATCAAAGATACTCTACGAAATCTTGTTAAAGGTAGATCGATTCATCTTTCTAGCTGATTTTGTGATTTTAGATTGTGAGATCAACATCAAAATCCCCATTATTTTAGGAAGGCCATTCTTGGCAACTAGGATAGAATTAGTGGATGTTGAAAGGGGAAAATTGAAGTTTCAGGTGAACGATGATGAGGTAACATTCAATATTTGTAAATCCATGAAACACCCAAGTGATATTCATGTGGTGTCTACTGAGGATATTATTGATGAGGCGGTAGCTAGTATGGGCTATTTAATGTACATGAATGAACCACTTGAATCTGTGCTTACTAATTATGATGAATTCGAAGTTTAGGGCTATGAGGAAGTAGTAGCTGCCTTAACGGGATTAGGAGCATATTCAAAGAATCCAATCAAGTTGGATATTGACCTAAAAAATAGAGAAAGTCCTCCTACAAAGCTGTCAACTGAGGAACCACCTAATCTGGAATTGAAAGTCGTGCCCTCTTATCTCTAATATGCTTTCTTGGGGGCAAACAACACTTTACGAGTGATAATTGCAGTTGATTTGCTTGAATGGCAGGTGAGTTTTCTCATTAAAGTATTGTGAAAGCAAATAATAGCTATAAGATAGACCATCGCTGATATAGTAGGAATTCCCCTTCGTATCTGTACTCACAAGATTCAGCTTGATACGGATTGTAAGCCTAGTGTAGAGCATCAACGGAGATTGAACCTACCAATACAAGAAGTGGTAAAAAAGGAGATCATCAAGTGTTTAGACGCAGGTGTGATCTACCCTATTGCAGATAGAAAATGGGTAAGCCCGGTGCAATGTGTACCAAAAAAGGGAGGTATCAATGTAGTTCCAAATTCAAAGGGGGATCTTGTACCGACTAGACTGGTGACCGAGATGATACTGCTTTCTAGATGGGTACTCCGATTACAACCAAATATCTATTCCGCCAGAAGACCAAGAGAAAACCACCTTCACCTGTCCTTCTGGAATGTCTGCATTTAAAAGAATGCCATTTGGGCTATGTAATGCCAGTGACATTTTAGCATTGCATGTTATCCATTTTTGCGAACATTGTAGAAGACTCTATGGAGGTATTCATGGACAACTTTTCAATCGTAGGAGATAAATTTGAAGAATGTTTGGCACACTTAGGGTAAGTACTCCAAAGATGCATGGAAACAAACTTGGTTCTAAATAGAGAGAAATGCCACTTCATGGGGAAGGAAGGCATAGTTCTTAGGCACAAGGTGTCACAAAAGGTATTGGAAGTCGATAAGGAAAAAATTGAGGTGATCAAAAAATTACCCCTGCTGATTTTAGTTAAAGGTGTTCTTGGGACACCCCGATTTCTACCGAAGGTTCATCAAAGACTTCTCAAAGATTGCACACCCCCTGCACAAACTCTTGTTGAAGGAAGTGAAGTTCTATTTTGATAACGCTTGTATAACGGCATTTTGATGCTTGAAAGAAAAATTAGTATCCACCCCAGTCATTATCAACCCTGATTGGTATGAATCTTTTGAAATGATGTGTGATGCTAGTGGCACAGCACTAGGAGTGGTATTGGGGCAAAAATGCACCAATCTTTTTCACTCAAATTATTATGCAAACAAGAATCTAAATAGTGCTCAATGTAACTACACCTTCACCGAACAAGAGTTGCTTGCAGTAGTTTATGCATTTGAGAAATTCCAGGCATACTTATTGGCACTAGAGTACTTGTTCACACAGATCATGTTGCACTCTGTTACTTGATGTAAAAGAAGGATGCAAAACCAAGATTGATAAAGTGGGTGCTACTATTACAAGAATTTGACTTTGAGGTCAAAGATAGAAGAGGTTGTGAAAATCAGGAGGCTGACCATTTATCGAGGTTGGAGGGCAAGGAGAATGATGAACTTGAAACTGACATAGGTGATTTCTTCTAGGATGAACAAGTGTTTGCAATCTCGCTTGAAAAAAACCCCTGGTATGTAGATTTTGCAAATTACATTGTGTGCGGACTAATGTCGAATGAGTTGAACTTCTACCAACACAAGAGGTTCATGTTCAATGTTAAAAAGCACTTCTGGGATGAACCTTACTTGTTTCGAGAATGTGAAAATCATATCATTAGAAGGTGCGTTCCAGAAGAAGATGGGTAGGAATTCTCCATGCTAGTCATGCGTCACCATTGGGAGGCCACCATAGTGGTGTTCGTACAGCCGCTAAAGTTCTCCAGAGTGGATACTACTGGCCATCTCTCTACAAGGATGCGTATAAATTTGTAAAGGAATGCGCCCAATGTCAGAAGCAAGGTGGATTATCTAAAAGGCACGAGAGAAGTGGAGCTATTTGATGTTTGGGGAATCGCTTTCATGGGCCCCTTCGTGAGCTTGTTTGGAAATAAGTATATCTTGGTGGCTGTAGATTATGTTTCCAAATGGGTGGAGCCTGTTGCACTTCCAAACAAAGAAGGAAAAAGCATTCTCCAATTTCTGAAATGCTACATCTTTGCAAGATTTGGCACTCCTAAGGCAATTATTAGTGATGGGGATCTCACTTTTGCAACAAGTGGTTCTCCGCTGCATTACGTAAGTATGGGGTGAAATACAAAGTGGCAACCCCATATCATCCCCAAACAAGTGGCCAAGTTGAAGTGCCAAACCAGGAGATCCAAAGCATCTTGGCCAAAACCATGAATTCCAACAGAATTGATTGGTCTTGAAAGCTCGATGACACACTGGGCATGTCAAACCTCTTACAAAACACCTATTGATATGTCTCTGTATCAACTAGTTTTTAGTAAGTCATGCCATCTACCTGTTGAGTTTGAACACAAAGCATTGTAGGCACTGAAAGCTTTAGATCTTGACTGGGCAAAGACCTCAAGGGGGAGAGTGGAATAGTTAAATGAATTGGATGAATTTCGATTTAGAGCTTATGAAAGTTTAGCCCTCTACAGGGAAAAAATGAAGAAGTGGCATGATGCTAAAATCCTTAGGAGGGAGTTTAGAGTGGGAGACTAGGTGTTACTATATAATTCATGACTAAGACTCTTCCTGGGAAAGCTCAAGTCCTAGTGATCAGGACCATTTAGAATGAAAAGAGTACTCACCAATGGTGCCACTGAAATTGAGGGGCAAGAGGGACCTGCATTTAAGGTGAATGGGCAACGCTTAAAATTATACTTTCGAGAATGCCAGGGATTTCTTTAATTGATGTGGTGTACCTAGAAGATGCTTGAGAGCATCTTCACGTCGACCACGATGTTACATAAGGCGCTTCTTGGGGGGCAACCCTAGTGTTAGTATTTTCAATGATGTATATCAATTTTGCAGGAGTAGGGATCATGAGCAAGACAAAAGTCTTCATGGTGAGTCACCAAACTATTTCGGCAAGTACGAGCACTCAACGATCAGTTCACTCCATGGACAACCGAGCAATTTAGTGAAGATTCCTTGTGACCTTTCTCTACTTGTTTACACACTAGATTGTTTTCATTTCTTTTCAATTATTATTTACTGTTAATATTTAGTTTACTTGTAATAAATACCCGCTCACTACCCACATTGGGGATAATGTTGACTGTTTTTGGTGGATGTGTAGAGACTGCTCATGTCTTAATGCTACTCATGTCTCAATGTTGCTCATGTCTCAATGTCCTCAGTGTTGACAACACCCCTTGTTTGTGTGGAATGTAATTGTTCTTGTACAAATTTGAGTCTCAGTTTTGATCAATATCGATGACTCAAATAGTGCTCATAATCAAACGAACATGAATGTGCAGCTACGATAAGACGAAGTGAAGTTACATAGTCAATATGTGAAATCTTTGCATCTCGTTGTGACTAGCCAAGTATTAAATTGATTCTCTTGTGATGAACGTTGCACACTAGAGAAAGTGTGGAATCTTGTTTAACTTTGGTATCGATGCCTTGTGTGATGAGCTTACTGTAAACCACGCACGATAACACCTAGAATTTGCCTCGTTGGTCTGGTCGACTAAGTAAGGCTATCTCTTGATATGATCATATGCAACTTCGAAGAGTGTGAGCAAATTTGACATATACCACTTTTGTGGCCTACCTTGTGAGTGTGTGAACCTCTTTTGAATACCCTTTGAGCTTTACCTTTCTTTGGAAGATACTTGATGAAAACATGACCTTTCTTAATCCGCTACCTATAATCCTCTTGAATTGTGGTTGATCGAATAGCCAACTTAGGCCAAAAGCCTAAGTTGGGGGTGTGGTAAAAAAAAAAGAAGGCAAGTCAAGAAGTGCAAGAAAAATCCCCTTTAACCCATGGTGTTAAGAAAAATGGAAACCCTCCATACAAAAAAAAAAAAAAAAAAAAAAAAAAAAAAAAAAAAAAGAAAAAAGAAAAAAAAAGGGAAAAAGTTGTGAAATAAAGTTATGAGAAATGTAAAAAGAAAGGAGGTTCTGAATAATCCATGGAAGTGAAAAATGGGATGACCTATGAGCACTAAAGAAATTGATGAAAGAAGAATAAAGGGAGTGTTGAAAGCACCACATTTCACAAGGATGAAAGTCACTGAGCCTAAATGAACATACCTTTGCACTCAGCCCCATTACAAACCTTTAAAAGACCTTTTTGATCTTAAGTGAGCTGAAATAATTGTTGATCAAAAAATACGGGCAAACCTATGGGTGAAAGCATGCATTGTGTTCTTCTTTGTGAGAGTGAGTGTTGCATTTGATTCTAGAATTTTAAATGATTAAACCATTGTGTGTGAATATGGAATCATTCTTTGTGTGAGGGCATTTGAATACCTTTGCTGAGCTGGAACTTGCATTTGAAGCAAGTATAGTGATCATGAGAATATTTGATAATGGTGTGTACATTCATGGTTGAGTCTTATGTAGCACTGTTTGAGACATCCTTTTTGAACTTCTGAACCTGAGGACAAGCAAAAGTTTAAGTTGGGAGTGTTCATGAGTCCACAATTTGGACTCATTTAAGGTTATATTTTAATAGAATTAGTGTCCTCAAATGGATATTTTGTCTCAATAACTGATGTAAGCCCTTGAGTTTCAGGTATTTGGAGTTAGAGACAAAGCATGGATACTATTTAGCAAAAAGGAACAAACAAAGCCTTAGGAATGAATAAAAGAAGGCCTGATGATTTATGATGTCGTTCGGTGAATCACCAATATCATTTAGGGAAACTCCAAATTGCCAAGATACCGCCTAAAGTTACAGAATGCTGGAGCTAAAAATTCAGAGAGCAGCAACCATATTCAATGTATAGACGATCTATTCGGTGAAGGACAACGAGGTCGCCAAAACTATGAAAGAAGAAACAAGCAAGTGCTGATAGGCGAGATGAAAGGATAATGGACGAATCGCAGAGTCATTCGGCAATACCAGCCTAAATTGCCTAAAGCTGCAGTAGGTAGACCAAGAAAAAGCAAAAAATAAAGGCGAGATGAAGACCAATTGGCGAATCGCCCACCCATCAACGATACCCAACTTACTTCACTGAGTAGCCCTGAGCAGTGACATTTTAGACTTTTTTAAATTAGTTTTGGCTAGAGAGAGAAATTCATTCAGAAACGAAGAAAAGAATTATGTAGAGAGAAAACATTACCAAAGGGTTAGGGGAGCGATTTTAGCAAGATTTTGAGAGAGATTTTGTAAGAGAGAAGATTATCAATTGAATTTTATCTATAATTCTCATTTTGTACCCAACATGGGGGTGATAATTAATTTTGATCATTTTATTTTTGAGATGAGTGGCTAAAACCCTTTACCTGGTGTTTTGATCATGAAGCCAATTATTGAATTTACTTAATGGGTGTTCGTTAATTGTGAAGAATGGTGCTAATTTGAAGTGGGTCTAAGTTGTTGCTGTGTTTTGAGATTGAATTGCTTTACTTTGTGTGTCAGTTTTAGTGTTGTGCACTTGCTCGAGAGAGAGAGGTGTGAGACCAAGGTGGCAATCTTAGCATCCTTAATAGTGGATTTCCTTAGTTTTAGATTGAGAGAGTGAAACAAGGAACCCTTCCTTTGTATCCAGCTCGATATAATTCAACATAGAAAACGTAATTTTTAGAGAGAAAGTTACTTTATATATGGTTCGACCTACCCACAACAAATTAGTCCATTATGAGCACTAATGTTTACACATTTTGTTGAGATTCAATAATTGGATGATTAATTCCCTGAGTTTTACTCTAATATTTGATTGCTTGTGTTGAGCTACAAGTTTGAATTAGTAGTTAAAACCCGAAATTTGATATTTGAATATTAATTGTGCAAGAAATGTTTGATTGAAGAGATTGTTATTGTACTTTTATCAAAGAAATTCGAAGGAAGCAATACACCCTGTAGGATCGACCCTAACTCACGTAATTGGTCTATTATACTGAAGAACGATCATTGGCATTTAGTATTGGATGAAATGCCAGTTGATACGTTAATCAGTATGATGAAAGCCCTTACTTTTTATGTTGATGCATTGCTTGATCCATGTGTGAGTCTATCTTTTGTGACTCCATATATTGCTATGAGGTTTGATATTATTCTCGAACAACATTTTGAACCCTTCAGTATTTCCACACTTGTTGGTGAGTCTATTCTAACGGAAAGAGTTTATCGTGATTATGCCATTTCTATCAATCACAAGGACCCCATAGCTGACCTAGTTGAGCTAGATATGGTGGACTTTGATGTTATTCTAGGTATGGACCGAATTCATGCCTGTTATGCCTCAGTTGATTGCAGAACTCGAGTAGTTAAGTTCCAGTTTCCTAAAGAGCGGGTTATTGAGTGGAGAAGTAGTTCAGTAGTGCCTAAAGGTTGTTTTAGTACCTTAAGGCTAGAAAGTTAGTTTTCAAGGGGTACATATATCACTTAGTCCAAGTTATTGACTCTAGTGTTGAGACACCATATATTCAGTTAGTTCCATTTGTGAGTGAGTTTCCAAAGGTCTTTTGAGACGATCTTCCTGGAGCCCATCCTGAGAGAGAAATAGACTTCGATATATATATTCTTCCTTATACTCGTCTTATTTGTATTCTGCCATGTAGAATGGCTCCAACTGAGTTGAAAGAGTTAAAACACATTCTTGATGAAGGTTTCATTTGACCAAGGGTCTCACCTTGGGGCTCTCCGATCTTATTTGTGAGGAAGAAAGATGGTTCTCTTTGAATGTGTATCGATTATCATCAGTTGAACAAGGTTACTATCAAGAATAAGTATCATCTTCCGGGAATTGATGATTTTCTCAATCAACTTCAAGTGCCACTTATTTTTCTATGATAGACCTCAAATCTGGATATCATTAGTTGAGAGTAAGAGAAAGTGATATCCCTAAGACAGCTTTTAGGACCCGCTATGGTCATTATGAGTTTCTACTCATGTCTTTTGGTTTGACTAATATCCTACAACGTTCATGGATATTATGAATAGAGTGTTTAAGCCTTATCTTGATATGTTTGTTGTCGTATTCAATGATGAAATTCTAATTTATTCGAGGAATGAGAAGGATCATGCTAGTCATCGCAGAATAGTTCTTCAAACTCTCGGGGATACAGAGTTGTATGCCAATTTCTCTAAGTGTGGGTTTTGGCTTCAATATGTGGCATTCTTAGGCCACACTTTTTCTGGTGATGGGATTCGATTTGACACTCAAAAGATTGACTTAGTAGAACTGGCCTAGACGCACATCTCTAACTGATATTAGGAGTTTCTTGGGATTGGTTAGTTATTATAGAAGGTTTGTCAATGGGTTTTCATCTATTTCATCCCCTTTGACAAAGTTGACTTAGAAGACAATAAAGTTTCAATGGTCTAAAGCTTATGAAAAGAGCTTTCAGGAATTGAAAATAAGGTTAACTACTGCCGCAGTATTGACCTTAGAAGAAGGTACGCAAGGTTTTGTGGTATATTTAGATGTGTCCAGAGTTGGAATAGGTTGTGTATTGATGTAGAATGGTAAGGTTATAGCTTATGCCTCCAAACAGCTTAAGATTCACGAGAAGAATTACCCAACCCATGTTCTAGAGTTGGTTGTTGTAGTGTTCACTTTAAAAATTATGCGTCACAATCTTTATTGTGTTTATGTAGATGTGCTCACTGATCACAAGAGTCTTCAGTATGTATTCAGTCAGAAAGAGCTTTATCTCAGCCAGAGGAGGTGGTTGGAGTTACTCAAGGATTATGACTTGAGTATTCTCTATCACCCAGGCAAGGCTGATATTGTTGCTGATGCTTTGAGCAGGGTGTGTCTGGGTAGTACTTCCTATGTTGAGGAAGGCGAGAAAGAGTTAGCAAGAGTTGTGCACAAACTTGCATGATTAGGAGTCCAATTAATGGATTTCAATGAATGAGGCGTAGTTGTGATGAATGGGGCTAAATTATGACTAGTATCTGAAGTGAAAGAGGAAAAAGAGCAACACCCTATTTTGCTTGAATTGAAGGCAAATGTTCATAAGGAAAAACTGATGGTTTTTAAATAAGGGAGAGATGGTGTGTTGAGGTATCAAGTTAGATTGTGAGTACCCAAGGTGGATGAACTCCAAGGAAGCTTATATCTCTAGATATTCTATCCATTCTGGATCCACAAAGATGCATCGCGACTTGAGAGAAGTCTATTGGTAGAGTAGTATCAAGAGATATATTGCAGAATTCGTTGCTAAGTGCTCGAGTTACCAACAAGCCAAGGTAGAGCACCAAAGGCCTGGTGGTATAGCTCAGAATATAGAGATTCTGAAATACAAGTGGGAGATGATCAATATGGATTTTATTATTGGTTTACTGCGGTCTCACATGCAGGATGATCCTATTTGGGTGATTGTAGATCGGAAGACTAAATCTTCCCATTTCTTACCAGTAAAGACTACATGTTTAGCAGAAGATTATGCGAAGTTATATATTCAAGAGGTAGTAAAAATTCATGGAATTACAGTGTCTATCATTTCAAATAGAGGTGCATAATTCACCACACAATTATGGAAGTCTTTCAAGAAAGGTTTAGGTTCTAAGGTAAATTTGAGTACTGCTTTCAATCCTCAGACTGATGGTCAAACAGAGCGCATAATTCAAACTTTAGAGGATATGTTGAGGGGTGTGTGATCGATTTCAAAGGTAATTGAGATGATCACTTACCTCTCATTGAGTTTTCTTACAACAACAGTTACCACTATAGCATCCAGATTGAGAAGATGCAGATCTCCTATTGGATGGTTTGAAGTCGGTGAAGCTGGGTTGATATGATCGTATTTAGTCCACTAAGCTATGTAGAAAGTGAAGATCATTCAATAAAGGTTGAGAACTGTGCAAAGTTGTTAGAAATCCCATATTGATGTTAGAAGAAGAGACTTGGAGTTTGAGGTGGACAATTGGGTTTATTTGAAAGTGTCACCCATGAAGGGTGTTATGAGGTTTGCCAAGAAGGGAAAACTCAGTCTTCGGTATATTGGTCCTTACAGGATATCCAAGAGGATTGGCAATGTAGCCTATGAGTTGGAGCTACTGTCAAAGTTAGCAACAGTCTATCCGGTGTTTCATATTTCAATGTTGAAGAAGTGTATGGGCAATCCTTCACTTATTATGCCTACTGAAAGTATTGTTATTAAGGACTGCCTATCTTATGAGGAGGGTCCTATTGAGATACTAGATCGTCATGTTGGCAAGTTTAGAACCAAGGAGGTTGCATCAGTCAAGGTTTTATGGAGGAATCAGTTTATTGAAGAAGTTACTTGGGAGGCTGAGGAGAATATGTAAGAGAGATACCCACATATCTTTGAGTCCGGAGAAATTCCAAATCAAGGTACTAATCCTTTTCTTAGTACTCATTAAATTAATATGCTGAGTGTGCTAAATAGCTTATGGGGTTTCTGCTTACAGTAATCTCATTCGACGACGAATGTTCCCAAGGCAGAGATATTGTAACATCTCACCTTAGAAAGATCAAAATTTAGAAAGAACTTATTTGGAAAGAGCTAATATAAGATTTGTTCAAATTAAGCTTAAGTTGTGAGTTTTGGGTCAACTTCAAATGACCATAACTTTTTGTACATGATAATTTAGGTGGCCTACAAGATATCAAATGGAAGGTCTTCGAATCCTCTTTCCAATGCCACTAAGTTTGCTAAATTTTGAGTTTGGATGAGGGAGATATAACAGTTTGAAGTTAGTCTGTCTAGTTAAGGAAATATACCAAAATTAATGAGGGGTATTTTCATATTTTCCTTACCCCGCCAGCTTTTACCATTTTTAGTAATATTTTAGGGGTCAAAACTGATTTGGGTCAGTATTAACAATACTAAATACACTTAGGGTTTTGAGAAGAGTTCAAGAGGAGAAAAGAGGAAAGGTTCAAGGAGTTCGTCAAGGTTCTTGAGATTTGTTGAGGAATTTTGCCAAGGGTTAATCCCTAAGAGGTATGTACGCTTCCATAGTGATGAGTTCGTTACCACATGCCAATCATGATTTATATTATCGAATTCGTCAATAAAGATTGAGAAATTTGAGTTCTTGAAGTGTTTTTCTCCATTGTTGAATTTTGATATTTGATTGAGTTCTTGAGGTGAGGATCTTGTTAATGAGCATTGTATTGAGGGTTTTTGAGTAGATTTTCATGTAATAAGGGGAGTAAACGAATCTATGAGTGATTGAAAGAAAACATTTGATTCTAGGCGAATTAGGGTCAGAAAATAAGAATGAGAAAAACTTGTCGGATTTTCTAGAAAGGGGCTAGCGCACCGCGCCAGCAGCACGCTAGACCTGAACCTCTAAAGTTCAAGGGCTGATGCCCCACACCACTCAGTGCTCCAAGGTCACCTGCCCCCATCCTTTTTTAGTCATTCTATCCGTCTGAGTTCTTTTAAGGTGTACCTTTACTTCTTTCTGATTCTAACTACTTTAAACTACATCTAAACATCGAGAGATCCCTCATAACACTTAGGGTTTTGAGAAGAGTTAAAGAGGAGAAAAGAGGAAAGGTTCAAGGCATTCGTCAAGTTTCTTGAGATTTGTTGAGGAATTTCACCAAGGGTTAATCCCATAGAGGTATGCACGCTTCCATAGTGATGAGTTCGTTACCACATGCCAATCATGATTTACATTATCAAATTCATCCATAAAGATTGAGAAATTTGAGTTCTTGAAGTGTTGTTCTCCATTCTTAAATTTTGATGTTTGATTGAGTTCTTGAGATGAGGATCTTGTTAACGAGCATTGTATTGAGGGTTTTTGAGTATATTTTCATGTAATAAGTGGAGTAAATGAATCTAAGAGTGATTGAAAGAAAAGATTTGATTATAGGCGAATTAGGGTTAGAAAATGAGAATGAGAAAAATTTGTTGGATTTCTAAAAAGGGGCTGGCGCGCCATGCCAGCAGCGCGCTAGAACTGAACCTCTAAAGTTCAAGGGTTGGTGCCCCACGCCACTCAGTGCGCCAAGGTCGCCTGCCCCCATCCTTTCCTAGTCGTTCGATCTGTCTGAGCTCTTTTAAGGTGTACCTTTACTTCTTTCTGATTCTAAATACTCTAAACTACATCTAAACATTGAGAGATCCTTCATAACATGAATCATAACCCTTGATTCATATTTCAAATTCAAGGTAGAGTTAAGATTAAAGTCTTGAGAGTTCTTTCGAGTCATTTTGAGAAGTCTTTTACAATCTTTTAAAACTTTTTTTAAAGAATTGAGTACTTGAGTATGAGGATGTGGGGATTGAGTTTCATTTTACAAAATGAATATATGGGGACTAAGTACCCCTAAGAATAAATGTTTTCACATTTAAAAAGAGAGGAAACATGGACTTTCGAATGACTTCATGAGGAGTTTCTTAGTATAATCACTTTTAAGAGAACCGTTTGAGTAATAATCTCAAAGCTTGAGGATGAGAAAATGTTTTTAAACATATGAGCTGAGTTATATTTTTGGAGTAGTATTGAGCACCGATATGGGGACGAGTTTATACAACTCAAAGTCCTCATAAACTATGTAGCAAACGTCGATAGAAAGGTTCAAAAATTTTAGATGATTCCTTATTGCTTTATAAGCATAACTTAGTGTATCCACTTAGTTGAGGATGTTTTATACCCCGACAAGGTATACGGTAGTTTTGGCAGTGTGGGCAAGATGATGTATCATCACATACCTCATAGTTATGGTTGTCAGTTAGAGAATCTCTCAATTTTAGTTATATTTTATCTTTAGATACAAATAAGAGTTATTATTGTATTTCTTAATTATTGAGTTGTTATCTACTATTTTAAATATTTTATATAAACTGCATCTTTATTGTTGTGTCATACTGTATTGAGTTGAGCATCCATGAGTTGATGTTGAGTTGAGGTGAGTATGTTTCCTTCCTTCCAAGATTCAAGGTTTTATATTATCTTCAGTGTTCCCTTTACATGCTCGTACATTCAATGTATTGATGTCATTTGGTCTTCATCATTTCAAGATGCAGATACAAGAGATCAAGATCATCAACATGTGCTTTGTTGATACCATAGCAGCTCCATTTAGCTTTAGTGAGCCTCCTTGATTTCGGAGGATCCCTTATTTATCTCCGTTATTTCAGTTTTTTTAGGATGATTGGGGGTCTTGTCCCGACATCCCTCATATAGTATTAGAAGGTTCATAGATAGACAATAGTAGTTCATGAGTCTTTTACATTTCCATTTTTAATGTTTGAGACTTGAGTTGCCTTCTTTTGGCCAGTTGAATGTTCTCATACATTTCTGAGTTTATCATTTTGAGACATTTGGGTTAAAGTTTTACTTTGGAGTTTATCTTATGTTGAGTAAGTCTTTTACTGAGAGTTGAGCTAGGTCAAGGGTTCGCTTGAGGCTAGTGATGGTTCTCGAGTGTTAGTCACATTTAGTGTATAGGTTCGAGGCATAACACATGTCTCCTTCTGTACATATGTTAGCTTGTCTTTCACCTTTGATACGACTTGTTATGGTCCTTGTTTGGGAATTTTATTTGTTCTTATTAGATTGCTTTGTACTCGTTACTTCCTGGTTCAGGAAGGGTTTCCTTTTATATATAGCTTTTGATTTGCTTTTCGCTTCAGTCTTTTCTTATTGTTAGTAGGGAAAAGGGCCTGATTTACCCCTAAACTTTATGATTTGGAGCTGATATACCCTCCGTTTAAAAAGTGGCTCATATATGCCCTTGCCGGTATAGAAATGACTCATATATGCCCTTTTACTTAACAAGCCAATATTTAATAAATTAATTTTTTTTTGTCTTTAATTTGAGAAAAATTCATGTGGATTTTAAAATAACCTAATCAATAACTTTTCACCTTGTGCACCCGATCCAATTGGAAACAAAACCCCCACCCATTTAAATAAGCCAAACCTATTTCATTCCATTATCTCCCCCATTGGAAACAAAACCCCCACCCATTTAAAGCTTACAATAGGTAGTATTTTGATCTATCGGCTTTCTAAATTTTCTGAAGAAATTGGTACCTTTTTTCTTATAAATTGCTTAATTTCTTTAATCATCCTAAAGAAATTGGGGAACAAGCAAGCTTCTACTAAAATTGATCTTCAATGGCGATAAATTGTTTTAACTGTTCAAATTTAACTGAAATGCATTGTTTTGTGTGTGCGAGCTTGCCTATCTTCCTCTGTCTTTCCTATTTGTGTGTGTGTCGTGTGCCATAGATTCACCAACAGTGATGATGACTTCTATAGGTTTTTTGCAAAGATCTAGTAAGACCAACATCTTACACTATAAATTTTTGATGAAAAAACTGTAACTTTCCTTGTTAATGGAGCTCATGATGCTGCCAACCTTGCTGATCTTCTTGAGATTTTCATCAAGAAATGGAATGAAATGGGTTTGATTTATTTAAATGGGTGGGGGTTTTGTTTCTAATTGGGTCAGGTGGGCATGGTGAAAAGTTGTTGAGTGGGTATTTTAAAAAGCCACATGGCATTTTCTCAAATTAAAGACAAAAAAATAATTTTTAAATTTTATTAAATATTAGTCTGTTAAGTAAAAGGGCATATATGAGTCATTTCTATAATGGCAAGGGCATATGTGAGACACTTTTTAAATAGAGGGTATATCAGCTCCAAATCATAAAGTTCAGGGGTTCTTTTCCCTTGTTAGTATTATTTCCTGTTTAGTTCTGCCCTAATGACTATTACTCACATTCTGGGTACGGGTGCTTACCTGCTGACGTGTTATGGTAGGTGTCTTCATAATTCAAGGGATCGGGTCGTGACTAATATTGTCCAATTACCGCACAATTCTTCAACAAATCATAATCACTATCTATAACCGTCCACTATCTCTATCATCGATCATCGTCATTATTTCTTATATTTTATTTTGTCAAATATATAATATTGCAAATATAATGTTTAATATTGTTTAAGTAAATTTTCTATTTTAAAAGTATAAATAAAAAAATTATATATTCAGATGTAGAGAATTTTAAATTTTTGATATATTCAATTGAAGAATATACGCAAGGCCTACAATCATCAGAATTAAAATTTTAATTTTTTTTATGACTAATAATTTAGGTCTCAAAGCAATGATAATACAAAAAGTCATCAAACCGTCAAAACTATATTGTACGAAGCTACGTCGAGCAGACATTAATTATTTTCTTTTTTATGTAAATAAGTTTGTTCACAAAAAAAGTTCTCTTTACATGTTCAAATAATTTTTTATTTGAAACAGTTCTCATAGAAAATTATCTTCTTATTGCATAACCCCCCCCCCCCCCCCCCGTGATCTTAGCAGGACAACTTACTTTAGCATTTTAACTTTACATATAATTATTTACCCCTCAACCCTATTCTTATTTGAAATAAATAAAATATCTCCTTAAGGTTATAATACCAGTCTCACGGTGGCAAGTGCATCTCACACTCCTCATGCATCGACACATCAGTGCCACATCAATGCCACCTTGAAAATTATTTCAATTTTGATTTTTTTAGTTCTTCTTTTGTTTATTTTTATTTATTAACAATTTTAGAAAAAATATTAGAAAAAAATGAAGATTAATCTAACATTAAAAAAAACTTCAAGTTCATCACCATTAATATAAGCATTGCCATAAATAGTGATTTTGAAGCAACAATTTTAAACACCAACAATCTTCTCTTTTCAATTTTCAAAATAAGTGATATCAATTTTGATTCAAATCTTGTAAAAATGAAGACCCTCTTATTAAAATCAAAATTGATGTGAGTGAAAGATGAGAAGTAATGAAAAAAACGGTGGGAGGTTCGTCAACAAAGGAGAAAAAAAGAGATAAAAATGACGGTTAAAGGCAGAGGTTTGGAGCAGGAGAAAGAGTGTGGGTGTGGGGTTCAAAGAACAAGAAATTGGGTGGGGAGTATCAAAGATGAACAAATATAAGGGCTTCGAATAAGAAGAATAGGGTGGTGCAATGGTGACTGAATGAGGCAAGGGGTGGTGGGGTGTGGGGAAGAAGAAAGGGTGCGGTTGCTAGTAGCTAAGGGTGGGGTTCTGGGTGTGAGGAAGATGAAGAATGAAAAATAATTGGCTAAAAAGAAAAAAAAGGGACACACTTACATTTTTTCTCTTTAGTTTTTTGTCAATATGCACTTTTATTTTTTTTAATTTGCCACATCAGCAATTTTGGTGCATTCAAATTCACTTGATATGAGATCAAGGGGTAAAAAATTACGCGTAAAGTTAAAGTGCTAAAGTAAGTTGTCCTCCGAAGTTCAGGGGGTTTTTATGTGTTTTCTCTCTCTTTTTTTTAATATTTAAAGATATTATACATTACTTTTTCAGAAAGAAAAATATCATACAAATCATCGTCAACGTGTGCATTTTTAAGAATTAATACTTAATTTGAGGATATTATTGTCATTTAATAATTTCTTACTTAGTTATATCGTTATCTGTTTTAAGAAATCAAGACAAATTTATTGTTTTCTACAACTTTCATTATTAAATAACTATATAAAGTAATAGTAATCAAATTTAAAATTTTCAAAACATAATTCATAAAGTTAATTTATAAAAAATGTTTTTCAAGTAGCTTTAATAATGAATTCTATTAAATATCTTTTAAAAGTATTGTTTCATTATACGCGACACTATAAAATGAATTATATTGTCAACACATATATTTTCTGAAAAAAAAAATATTTCATGCTAATTTGGGAAACTTGAAAATTAGACAATTCTTCTTTTGACTATAACTCTTAGATAATAGTTTGGACCAACAAATTCATGAAAAAAATAAATAATAAATTCTACGTTTTTAAATACTTAACATGATATTATATACATGGAAAAGTTGTCCAAATACATTTTGATAGCATCATCACGTTTTTTCTTTGTTCATTTTAATATGTATGTCATAATGAATTGCGTAGATTTCAACAAAAAGTGTAAGAAATACTTTTGAATAGATTGTTATTTTAAATTTTAAATATAGATTAAAAGTCTAAAACATGATTGATATCAAGTGTTATGTTATATATATGTGTGTGTATATATTTATATGTGTGTATATATATATGTGTGTGCGCGCGCGTGTGTGTACACATATATTATACATATATATATGTGTGTATACACACATATATATATATATAATGTATCTATATATATATATATATATATATATATATATATATATATATATGTATAATTATATAATTATCGCCAAATGTATGAACATCATCAAATGAAAAATTAAAAATAATATGTTATTCTTTTCATTTATATATACATGAAACTTTCTATTTACATTTATTATGAATAAAATATCTTTCTATTTTTACTTGAATATGTCTATTTACAATATAATTAAATATTTGTTTTACTTAGATATGAGCATATTGATCTTTTGAAGGTATATCACCATCATCTCTCTCTCCCCCCCACTCAACTTGACAACATTTATCTTTCTTTTACTATGGAATATTAATTATGGTCTATTTTCTTATGTAAATAAATGTAGGTTGGTTATCCACACGATAGAATGTCAATAATGCATTCTTCTTCTATTGTAATAGTATATTTTATTCCTTATTTATTTTTAGTATTTTAAATGGACTAATATTTGAATAAAGTTAAGCTTCAATAAATTTTTATACCATTTTTAAAAATTGATAAAATTATATATGTCATTTTTAAGGAAAAAAGGTCTGAAATATATCCGAACTTTGACCGAAATTTCTGTAACAATACCTGTAACGACCTGCTCCCGTCATTATATAAAAGCCAACGAGGAAAATTTTGGGCCGGAAAACTTTTTGGTAGTAACTTGAGAATTCCTAGCCTAGTTCAGATTTGGACGAAATCAGAGTAACTAAGGTCTAGGGAAATCTGGTAACAAATGAGAGATCTATAAATGAATTTGATCGCATGAGTGAATAACTAAGATGATAAAGAACCCCTATGACTTTACGGAATCAAATTCGGGCGAGTAGAACTCTTGAAACTATCTTAGCGTGAAAGGGTAGTTTCTGAGTGTCATGGGATGAAGGTGTGTTGTGAAATGGGGGTTTGAAACTCTTAAATTAGCTCACTATTTCTGTGCAAACCGCCAAGAAGGGACTGTTTTGGCGGGATGGGGCACTGCCATAGTGGGCCAGTCGCGAATTAAGTCGAAAATAAACCCCAAAATCGCCATTATTCTGCAATTTTCATTTTTGAGAGCTAGGAGACTACCCCATACAAGTTTGTGATAGTTTTCCATGACTTTTGATGCTAAAGGTAAGGTTTTCACTCCTCAAACCCATTTTTTGATCAGTAGAACGTAGAATCTTGATTGTGTATCGTAAGGGAGGGTTTTGAACAATTTGAATGGTGGGAAATGCCCTAGCTGCACCTTAGGATCATAATTTGGGTCTAGGGTTATTGGGTTGTCATAATCCGGGAAAATTAGACCTTAATTATTGATCCCCATATAACATTATTTTTTTGTAGACCTAGAGCAAGCAAAAAAAATCCACAAAGGGAAGAATCAAGTTTCTTAGAAGGGTTCAAGCTTAGTTCGAGGTAGTGATGGTTGTGATTTCATATGGGTGTGATGTATGTTAGTAATTACTCCATTTTAATGCATCTATGTATGCGAAAATTGCATTATTGATCACACTAATCGTAAATTAGTGTGAATGAATAATTGTATGCCATGAATTAACACTTGATGGTATGATTATGATAATGTACATTGTGATTGTGGTTATGGCTTGTTGAATGGATCGGGTGTTACATTTCAACACACTAACTTGGACCGGGTACCACGTTTCGGCTCATACATGGGATCAGGTGTCACGTCTGACACACTATCTTGGATTCGGTACCATGTACCGGTACACTAACAGTTTGGGTGTGGGTTCCATGAGAAGTCGATTTACTTGTTATATAGATGCATTTTGAGAATGTGGACTTGTTCATTGATCCTGATAAGATGACTAATATTGTATATATTCAGTATATGTCTGTTTTGTTATATTATGGTTACTTGTATATGTTTCACTTATTGGAATAGTCATGTAGTCCTACCAATACAATGTGGTTGTGTCCTGATACTACCCTTGATCTTTCTTTGTTGAGTACAGGGAATCTTCAAGTGGCTACTGACTTACCTCGTTTAAAAGACCAGTGAGCGATCGAATTCAAGGGTTAGCCAGTTCTTTGAAGCTACCATGAGTTCTCTTTTTATTTAGTCCATCTTATTTGGACTTAGATTAGTACTTTAGAGATTCGCATATTTAAGTGGGTTGTACCCATTTTCTTTAAACTTATGGTTGCTTGTTAGTGTTTTGGTACATTGATTTTCAGGTTCTAGGGAATAATTTCCGCATTTGTTTGTTAGACTTTTGGAGTTTATGGAACTCTATTTGACTTTTGCAGTTGAACATGCTTCTGTGTCTTTAAATGCCTTAGTTTCTTATTAAGTTGTGTAGTCCTTGGGTTAGCTAATTAGTATTAATATTTATCCCACCGAAGGGTTAGTGTAGGTGCTAATCACGATGGTCTGGGTCATGATAAAGTTGGTATCAGTTCCCTAGGTTCATTGATCTCGATGTACCAAAATGAATCTAGTAGAGTCCTGTGGAATGGTATTGAGACATATGTACTTTTCTTCGAGAGGCTATAGGACTTTACGAAATCTCTTTGTTTTCTTTTGTCTCCTTTCGTGCTATAACTTAGTTTCAATTGGTATCTGGTGATCCAAATTGGAATCTAATCTTCTTCACTCTTCTATCCACAGATGGCTAACACTAGGTTCAACGGCATCAAGCCCGTAACTCCCATCAATGTGCCAGCTTAAGAATTTGTAGTAAGTGGTCACGGTCGAGGTAGGGTTAGAGGAAGAGCAAGTGGCAGAGGTTGAAGAAGGGTAGCACCTAATAGGGATGGAGCTCCAGTTAAGAATGCTCCCAGAAATGAGAATCCTTCTGTGCATCATGAAGAGATAGCGGAGAATATTATAGTTGAAAATGAAGAGGATGTTGGACAAGAAGAAGCGGTGAAGGCTGAGACTACAGGTATTCCTCCCATAGATCCAGTGTTAGCTCAATAAATAATGTCTTTCCTAAAAGGATTGGTTGGTCCTGGAATTCTTCTTGTAGTTTAAGTAACTCAAGCTCCCGCCAATCCCCCTATTGCTATCACTGTCCCCAAGTTGGGTGGAACTATAGGTTTTGATGCTTTCTTCAGTCGTTTGTTGGGTCCCATTATGACCGGTAATGAACATGAGATGTTGAGTAAGTTCTTGAAATTAAAACCACCTTTGTTCCATGGTTCTGAGAGTGAGGACGCCTATGAGTTCATTCTAGATTGTTATGAGAGGCTTCATAAGTTGGGAATTGTTCATTATCATGGAGTAGAGTTCGTGACCTTTCGACTTCAAGGTGAGGCTAAGCAGTGGTGGAGAAGTATGTGCCCCGAACTTTGAGAGATCATAATAAGGATGAGTTCATGGCTTTGAAGCAGGGTGGTATGTTTGTGGCTACTTATGAGACTAAGTTACATATTTTTTCTAGATATACTACGCAATTGGTGACTACTGAGGAAGAGAGGATCCGCCTATTTGTTAAGGGACTAAATTCTGAGATGTAGGTACTATTTGTAGACATGACTTCTGCGGGGAAAAGTGTTAATGACATAACATATTTTGTGAATAAAGTGGAGGGGTTGAGGAGAGACGGTTATGCTAAGGCATTAATTAAGAAGGCTAAGAGCACAAGTAACTTTCAGGGTTCTGACTCCAGAGTTTCAGGTAGGCCGACACTTACAGTCCTGCCAATTTAGTACGATTGCCCGCTTCTACAGATAATTACTATGGAACTCCACCTCAGAATTTGATTTAGGATAGCCAAGGAGCCACACCTTCGACGGCAGTAGGCCATCCTTCGATCACACTTGTTATAATTGTGGAAACCCTTGTCATATTAGGAGAGATTATCCATAATCGTACTTGTTGGATTCCGTGCAACAGCAGACTAGAACAGTGGTACCCGCGGGAAATGGTAATAATGGTTAAGGGCATCCACAAGGTGAGCGAGGAGGAAATCAGCGAGGCTGTGGGGGTAGGGGTAATGGTAATGTAGGTAAGGGTACAGTGCAGCTAGGCAGGGAAGTCACCCGTCATGATGACAGGGCTCAGTGTTATTCCTTTTCGGGCAAGACCAAGGTGGATGCATCTAATGCAGTGATCACAGGTACTATTCTTGTTTGTGAACAGATGGCTAATGTGTTATTTGATTCGGGTTCTACTTATTCTTATGTGTTCGGTCAGTTTGCCTTGGGATTTGATATGATTTGTGATGTAGTTGATACCCCCATCCATGTCTCTACCCTTGTTGGAGAGTTTTTCATAGTCACCCATTTCTATCATGCTTGTCCTATTTTGTTTATGGGTTTTTAGACTTGGTCCGATTTGGTGATTTTGGATGTGATTGACTTTGATGTAATCTTAGGCATGACTTGGTTGTCCCCCTATTATGTTGTTTTAAATTATGATACTAAGTATGTGAATCTAGAGATCCCAATAGGAAAAAATTAGAGTGGGAAGAGGTGTACACGCCTAATCTAGCTAAGATCATATCCTCTATTCGGGCTAGGAAACTGGTAGGGCAGGGTTGTTGGGCCTATTTGGCTCATATTCGGGATATTGAGGTTGAATATCCATCTATTGAGTCTATTCCTTTGGTGTCAGAATTTAGAGAAGGGTTTCGTACTGATTTTCCTGGTATGCCTCCAGATAGAGATATATATTTCTGTATTTATTTGGAACCTGGTACCCACCCCATTTCAATTCCTCTATATCGGATGGCTCCGGTAGAGTTAAGAGAGATTAAGGCTCAAATCCAAAAACTATTTGATAAGGGTTTAATCCATCCTAGTGCTTCCCCATGGGGTGCTCCTGTCTTGTTTGTTAAGAAAAATGATGGGAGTATGAGGATGTGTATAGATTACCAGCAATTGAATAGGGTCACCATTCGAAACAAATACCCATTGCCTCGAATCGAAAATCTTTTTGACTAGTTGCAAGGTGCATTAGTTTTCTCTAAGGTTGATCTAAGGTTTGGTCACCATCAGTTAAAGATTAGGCCTGAGGATGCCCAAAACGGTGTTTAGAACTTACTATGGGCACTACGAGTTTCTAATTATGTCGTTTGGGTTGACAAATACGCCTTCAGCTTTCATTAGTTTGATGAATGGTGTGTTCAAACCATTTCTTGATTCGTTTGTTATAGTATTTATTGATGACATTTTAGTTTATTGGAAAAGTGAGGAAGAGCATGCCGACCATCTTCGTATTATTCTGGGTGTTCTTTGGGAAACAAAAGTTGTATGCGAAATTTCCTAAGTGTGAATTTTGGTTGACTTTGGTTGCCTTTTTGGGGCATGTAGTTTCAAAAGAAGACGTAATGGTAGATCCCTAAAAGATTGAAGTGGTTAAGAATTGAGTTTGGCCTAGCTCTATGACTAAAGTTAGGAGTTTTGTGGGGCTCACTAGCTACTATCGTCGATTTGTGAAGAACTTCATTTCTATTGCCACACATCTAACAAGCTTGATCAAGAAAGAGGTACCCTTTGAATGGACTGAAAAGTGTGATGAGAGTTTTCAAAAGCTCAAGACTCTTTTGACCACAACATATATTCTAGCACTACCGATGGAAGGTAAGGATTTTATTGTTTATTGTGATGCATCCCACTTGGGTTTGGGTGTTGTGTTAATGCAGGATAAGAATACCATAGCTTATGCATCGCGGCAGTTGAAGGTGCATAAGAGGAATTACCCAACACATGATTTAGAGTCGGTAGCGGTAGTGTTTGCTTTTAAGATCTGGCCGCATTACCTCTATTGTGTCAAGTGTGAGGTATTTACTTATCATTGTAGCTCGCAGCATGTGTTTACTCAAAAGGATCTAAATTTGAGACAGCAAAGGTGAATAGAGTTACTCAAGGATTATGATGTGACCATCCAATATCATCTGGGCAAGGCTAAAGTGGTGGCAGATGCGCTAAGTCGGAAGGCGATGAGTATGGGTAGTCCAACTTGCTTGAGTGTATCCAAGCGACCTTTGGCTAAGAAATTTAGACGTTGGAGTCTAAGTTCATACAGTTGGACATCTCGGAGAAAGGTGGGGTGTTATCTAGCATCGAAGTAAGGGCCACATTCATTGTGGAGATCAAGGCCAAATAATATTAGGATGAGAATTTGAAAGAACTCAAAAATAAAACAGTATGTTGCAAGGCACAAGAGATCACTCTTGATGTAGGAAGTGTGCTCAATTTTAAAGGAAGGATTTGTGTTCCTAGATTGGGTGACTTGATTCAGAATTTATTGGCAGAATCCCATGGTTTATGGTATTTCATTCATCTAGGTGTGACCAAGATGTACCGAGAATTGAAGCGACTATATTGGTTGTCGGGCATGATGAAAGATATAGCGGAGTTTGTGGCTAAGTGTCAAAATTGCCAACAATTAAAATATGAGCATCAAAGGCTAACAGGATTGCTTCAGAGAATGTCAGTTCCAGAATGGAAGTGGGAAATAGTAGCTATGGATTTTGTGGTTGGTCTTGTCAAGACTTTGGGAAAGTTTGATTCTATTTGGGTAGTGATTGACAGATTGACTAAGTCAGCCCATTTTATTCCATTCAGAATAGATTATAATGTGCAACAATTGGCTAAGGTTTATGTGAAAGAGATAGTGAGGTTGTATGGGGTGCCCCTTTCTATCATCTCAGACTGCGGTACATAGTTCACCTCCATGTTTTGGAGGAAATTACATGATGAATTGGGCACACAACTCACTTTTAGCACAACTTTCCATCCACAGAAGGACGGACAGTCAGAGAGGACTATTCAAGTTTTAAAACACATGTTGAGGGCATTTGTGATTAACTTTGGAGGACATTGAGATAAATTCCTACCTTTATGTGAGTTCTCTTATAATAATAGTTATTACTCCATTATAGATATGGAACGGTTTGAGGCACTCTGTGGGAGGGGATGTAGATCACCTATATAATGGTTTGAGTCTAGAAATGTGAAACTTTTAGGGGTTGATTTAGTGAAGGATGCTCAAGATAAAGTGAGGAGTATTCAAGCTAAGCTTTTAGCAACCCAGAGTAGACAGAAAAAGTATGCAGACCATAAGGTAAGAGACATGGCATTTCAGACTTGTGAGAGAGTTCTTCTTAAAGTATCACCCATGAAAGGGGTGATGAGATTTGACAAGAAGGGTAAGCTTAGTCCTCGATACATTGGTCCATATGAGATACTTGAATGTGTAGGACCAGTAGTGTATAGATTGACTCTACCTCTTAGCCTATTGGGAGTTCATCCCATATTTCACATGTCCATGTTGAAGAGATATCATGGTGACGAGGATTACATTATAAAATAGGACTTAGTGTTGCTAGACAAAGGCCTTAGTATGAGGAGGAACCGATTGCAATTCTTGATCGTGATGTCTGGAAGTTGAGGTCCAAAGAGATTAAGTCCGTAAAAGTCCAATGGAAGCATCGTCTAGTTGAGGAAGCTACTTGGGAAATAGAGAAGTACATGTGAGACAAGTATCCCCAGTTGTTCGTTGATTCACGTAATACTCCACCCTTACTTTAGCCTATTTTTCCTAAGTTTATCACTCGGGGAAGAGTGATGAGTGAATTGGTATCTATTGCAATGACTTGCTCCCATCGTTATAGAAAAGCCAACGGGGAAAGATTTTTGGCTGGAAAACTTTTTGGTAGTAACTTGAAAATTCCTTGCCTAGTCAAGTTTGGACGAAATTGGAGTCAGTAAGGTATACGAAAATCTGATAAAAAATGCGAGGTCTATTAATGAATTTGATTGCATGAGTGGATAGCTACAACATTAAGGAACCCGTACGACTTTACGAAATCGAATTTGGGCGAGTCGAACTACCGAAACTTATCTTAGCATGAAATGGTAGTTTTTGAGTGTTATGGGATGAAGGTGTGTTGTGAATGGGGGTTTGAAACTCTTAAATTAGCTCACTATTTCCATGTGAACCGCCAATGCAGGATTTTTCCCGCCAGGGTGAGACCGCTGTGCCAGGATAGGGGCCGCCATAGCGGGCCAGTCGCGAATTAAGTCAGAAATAAACCCAAAAAATGCCATTATTCTGGAATTTTCATTTTTGAGAGCTAGGAGATGACCCCAGATGAGTTCTTAACAGTTTTCCCGACTTTAGGTGCTAAAGGAAAGTTTTTCACTCCCCAAACCCATTTTTTGTTCTATAGAACGTAGAATCCTGATTGTATATCATTGGGGGAGGGTTTTGAACGGTTTGGATGGTGGGAAAAGCCCTAGTTGCACCTTAGGATCATAATTTAGATCTTGCGTTATTGGGTTGTCATAATCCGGGTAAATTATACCTTAATTATTGATCCCCGTATTGAATTGTTTGTTTGTAGACCTAGAACAAGCGGAAAGAATTCGGAAAAAGAAGAATCAAGTTTCTTAGGAAGGTTCAAGCTTTGTTCGAGGTAGGTGATGGTTGTGATTTCATATGGGTGTGATGTATGTTAGTAATTACTCCATTTTAATACATGTATGTATGCGAATATTGCATTATTGATCACACTAATCGTAAATTAGTATGAATGAATAATTGTATGCCATGAATCAATATTTTGATTGTGTGATTTTTAGAATGTACATTATGATTGTGATTATGTCTTGTTGAATGGATCGGGTGTTACTTTCCAACACACTAACTTGCATCGAGTGCCACGTTTGTGCACATACATGGGATCGGGTGTCACGTCTGGCACACTAACTTGGATCAGGTACCACGTACCGGTACACTAACATTTTGGGTGTGTGTTCCATGAGAAGACCATTGACTTGTTATATAGATGTATTTTGAGAATGTGGAATTGTTCGTTGATATTGCTAAGATGACTAATATTGTATATGTTCGGTATCTTCCTGTTTTATTATGTTGTAGTTACTTGTATATGTTAAACTTATTGAAATAGTCGTATGATCCTACCAGTACATTGTGGTTGTATATTGATACTACGCTTGCTCTTTCCTTGTTGAGTACAGGGCATCTTCAGGCAGCTACTGACAGACCTCATTTAGAAGACCAGTGATCAATCAAATTGAAGGGTGAGCCAGTTCTTCCAGGCTACCATGAGTTCTCCGTTTGCTCAGTCCATCTTATTCAGACATAGATTAGTACTTTAAAGATTCACAAGTTTACTTGGATCGTACCCATTTTCTTTAGACTTATGGTTCCGTGTTAGAGTTTTGGTACATTGACTTTCAGGTTCTAGGGGAATAATTTCTTCATTTGTTTGTTAGACTTTTGGAATTTATGGGAACTCTATTTGAATATTGCATTTAAACCTGCTTCGTAGATAATAAGTATTAATGGTTCTCCCACTGAAGGGTTAGTGCGGGTGTCAATCACGACGGTTTGGGTCATGATAATACCGAACTTTGGAAAGGACCTTTTACCCCCTGCATTATTTTATAGTGTATTTTAAAGGTATATATGTGCCCGTGTGGACATCATAAATATTGCAAAATTATAAATAGTAACGTGTCCACGTGGCCACATATATACCTTAAAATACACTATTCAATATTGTAGGGGGTAAAAGGTCCTCCATAAAATTTGGTATCGGAACAACAATTTCTGCCAAATCTGAAGTATTTTTCAAACTCTTTTCCCCATTTTTAATCTCAATGAAATAACTATATAGAGGAGTTGTGGAGCAAGAAAAGGGACATTGAAAAAGGGAGCATCCCTGGTTGACCAAGTAATATTCCTTCTTAAGGTAAATATTCTTTCAAAATATTTCTAAAAATTTAAAATTGATTTATTTATGTTTTAAAACATATTATAAATATATTTGAACCTTACCCAAATATTTATTTTTGAGTAATTATGGGACAACTTGTAAAATACAATGAATTAGAGAAGAAATTAAAATCATGAATTTAATTTCTAAGAAATGCAAATACTAATAATAATTATTGATTTGAAACTTATTCCAATTCCTATTAACAACCCATTGTACCATTCAAGCTTTGCCGCCAAAGGTTTATCGATGGATCCTCACTTGTTTAGTGCTTAAAGAGACTACAGACTTTCCTAAGTTAATTTTTTGAATATTATTATAAATTAAAATAAAATATTATTATTTTAGTACATGAATTTATTTTAATTAATTTTTGTTCTTACCAGTTAAAATTGCAAGTTAGCCTGAGGCTGATAATAAGGATAAAGTGGTGATGGATTTGCACAATTGAGGAATATTGTGCTGGTGGTGGACGCTATATCTTAGAAGTCCAAATTATGTAATTGAATAAATCCTCCAAGGATATTATGGAACATTCTGAATATTCTGGGTGTTTTTTTTAGTCCTTTTCATTTCATAGGTAGAGAACTGTTGAACTTATTTATTCATGTTTGGATTTTGCAGCTTTAATTTGTTTTCAATTTTAAATTACCAACAAACTGTATTTCAAGGTAAAACTCTTCAAGTATGAATACAAACATCATATTTCTTATTTCAAACATCCTTTGTTCAGATTTACATTATTATTTAAAAGTGTTTCCTCCATTTAATTTACTTGTCTTAGTTATTATTCTCTTTGTTTTTGTTTGTTTGTTTCCCTTAAACTTGACACAAAGTTTAAATAAGTAGAGAAGATTTATGAATCTTGTAATCTTAAACGATATGTAGAATGTATCGAAATGCATTTTAATTTTGTGGTCTTAAAAATGTCATGTGAAAAGCTAAAATTTTTAAAATTGTCAAAAAAGAAAAGAAGCATTCATTTTCAAATGGACTAATAAGAAAAAACAAACAAACAAATAGAAATGAAAAGATCATTCGGAAAGGATCAGGTTTGATTTACTCTAAAAATGCTTATATTTGACATTTATTATATCACAAACTTTGAGCACATATTTTCTATGAGACGTCTTTGTAGATTTTTTTTTCTTTCTCTCAATTTAAATATAATCCCAATTCAAAATATCTTAATTTGACTGACCACTATTAAATCCGACCCAATTTTAAAAATAAACCAGTTCACTATAACCTATCCAAATCATTTCTCTCTTTTACAAATCGGTTCGGGTTTAATGATAGATCTTACTAAAATACTTTAAATTGGGAATACATTTAAAAAGATAAGAGAAACAATTACGTAGAACATAAAGGTAGAGAATAAGGGTATTAATTGTTTAGGGATAAATACATAGTTAAAGTTGGACGGTGACGAAAATATGTCAAGAGGTATAAGGATGTCTAATATAACATTTTTAGAACAATACATGGGAAAATCTGACCCTTAAGCGAATTGATATAGCAATATTTATTACCGAATAGAAAAAGAAATTATATGTATACTAAAATTCTAGGAAACCTTTAATTTCATTCTATGATACTAGTATATTTTCTTAAGGACAAGATCTATATGAATTTCTTCAACCACATCTCATTAGAATCAACGGATTTAATCCAATAAAGTCAAAAATTTAGGAAGTACTAGAAAAATATGATAGAAAATTAAGTACAAGAAATATGTGATGACTAGACTCATACATTATGAGTAAACCCACATGAGTAAGCCCACAGTGAAAGAATATGTTCTAAAAAACTTTTTAGGTAGCGACTTAAAAAATTTTAGGCTAGGTTAGCCTTAGATGAGATTTGGTTAGGTGAGGTCTAGGGTTATCCGGAAATGGATGGGGTGTATGTCTAGGCTTAGTTGAGTTGTTCTTGTAGCCATGACTCTCTAGGGTTGTCACAATCCAAAAATTGATACGATGACACTCGTCTTATCATACCAAGACAAGTCAGCCTTAAACCTGAATCTAATGATAAATATCTGGAAATAAAACAAGAAGGGGGAACCCATCGGTAGTCCCCTAAATTTGGCACCAATTTTCACTTAGACACCTCAAGTAAGCTTTGTTCATTTTAAACACCTCAAGTAGGGGTCCGTTGTGTCATTTAGACACTTTTTCTATTTTCAAAATCACAAATTAAGTGCGTACATCCAAACGCTCTTATGTGGAAAAATAAATGAATTGATATGTGACACGTGGAAATTTTATTTTATTTTTTAAAAACTCAATTTTACTTTCTTTTTTTCTTTATTCCAAATCCCAAACCCCATGCCCTCACCTTTTTCTGCGTCTTCTTGCATCTGGATGTACACACTTAATATGTGATTTTGAAAATAGAAAAAGTGTCAAAATGACACAATGGAACCCTAGTTGAGGTGTTTAAAATGAACAAAGCCTACATGAGGTGTCTAAGTGAAAATTGGTGCCAAATTTAGGGGGCTACCGATGGGTTCTACCAAACAAAAATAAAAGTTTAACACCATAAAGCAATGCAGAGATCATAATCAACTTGAATAACCCCTAAAATCTTGTTGTTACGTGTACAAGCCTCTAATTTATTGCAATAGATTTGAAAGAAAATCACAAGTCTCAAATGTTATTGTCTCTAGAGTAGAACAAGATCATAAATAGGAGTAAGCCGATCCAATGAGATGATGCACAACTACCTCATAATTCTCCACAGGAAGCCTCAAAAAAGAAGAGAAGTGAGAGTATCACGAAGATCAAAACTTGTAACCTACACAAATGTAGAGGCAAGGGGGTGAGTACCACAAAACATGGTACTCAACAAGCAAATTCCTAAACATAAAGCAAAGTATTATAGAATATGGGTACTCCTAACACTACAACCGAACCTCCATAAACTACAATATGCATAGAAAGCCCAACCTAACAGCTTGCCATTTATATAGAACATAGCACACTAACCATACTTCAATAGGTACAGGTTCTCAACACAAGTACAATATTCAACAATCACAAGTTCTTCAACAACACTCACAAGTTCAATGAAGGTAATGATGTGAGATGCAATGAAATAAAATGTCATGTAAGGAGATACATGTTTGTCATACGATATACATCTGATGAGACTTATACCGAAACGCATGAGGAACTTATAAGTCCATGCATCTTCCACGAAGCGTGTAACCCAACCTCTTCATATAACCTGCTATGGAGCGTGTGGCCCAACCCCTCAATATAGAGCCTGCCACAGATCATGTGGCCTGCCCCCGCAATATAGAACTTGCTGGAACCATTTTCCACTCATAACAGTGTTTCAAAACCAATGCAAGTATCTATGTTTATACAAATTGTGATAATTGGCAATTTCCATATCAATCTACAATTCACAACAACATAATTGAGTTATATCATCAAAATGAGTTACTACAATCAACCAAATCATTCTTATTAGAAGCATTCGAAATGAATAAATCAAACCCATAACCATATCCCACTACTCTCCAACACATACAATAAGGAGATATCAGATTCTATAAACTCAACAAAGGTCAAGAAGTCCACTTGCCACAATTAATCAAACAATCATTATGAAATTTGAGCTTTCCCTTTTCGTTGAGTCTCCAAATAAATGCAATCTAATCAAATAAGTAATCACAATAAGATTTTAAACTAACATTTAGTCAGTAGGAGAAGTAGGTCATGTCTTGCATGTAACCGCCTCAAACTTGGCCGGATCCACTCTACTATTATCCTTGGATACCATGTGTCCAAAGAATGCCACAAACTCAAGCCAGAGCTCACACTTTGACAACTTTTCATACAACTAATCTTCCCTCAACCTCTGAAGTACAATCCTCAAGTGTCGAGCATGATCCTTTTCAATTTTGGAGTACACAAAAATATCATCAATGAAGATAATCACAAATGATTCCAAGTAAGGTGAAAACACCCCATTCATCAACTCCATGAACACTACAGGGGCATAACTCAACCCAAAGGCCATCAGTGGAACTCAAAATGGTCATACCGAGTTCGCAAGGCTATCTTGGGGACATGTATTGCCCTAATCTTCACTAATGGTATCTGAACCTCAAATCAATCTTAGAGAACAACAATGCTCCTTGAAGATGATCAAATAAATCATTAATACACAGAAAAGGATATTTTTTCTTTGCCATCACTTTGTTCAACTGCATGTAGTTAATACACATCCTCGTAGTCCCATCTTTATTCTTCACAAACAATATAAGAGCACTCAAAGAGGACACACTAGGGCGAATAAACCCCTTACTCAACAAGTCTTGTAGCTGATCTTTCAACTCAAATGGAGCTAATATGATAAAGTGGAATATAAATGGGAATAATTCCTGATTCCAAATTAATAGTAAAATTAATATCCTTATCGACTCCTGGAATATCAGTAGGAAACACATTTCAAAACTCCTGAACCATGAGAATGGAATCTATGGGAGATAGATCAACAATAGTGTCGAAGGCTAAGAAAGAACAACACTCTCTCTCCACCAATCTCTAAGCATGGATGAAGGAGATAACATTGCTAGGGTCAAAACCACTAGATCCCCTCCACTCAACCCTCGAAATGTCAAACACCACTATGGTCATAGTTTTGACATTACATTCAAGAATTGTATGATGAAAAGAGAGCCAATCCATACCCAATATAATATCAAAGTCTATTATCCCCAAAATGATCATCTCTACCCAAGTATCATACATCGCCAAAGAAACATAAAAAGATCAATATAGTCGATCCACCACTAATGGCTTACCAATGGGTTTAGAAACATGAAAAGGCATAAACATTTGATCATTAGGAAACTTAAACTTAACAACTAAGGCATGAAAGGCATGAAGCTAGTCCATACCTAGAATGACATCAAATCTACCATGTCTAACTCAGCTAAATCAGCCATGGTGCTTTTGTGATTGACGAAAATGGTACAATCGCGATAGACTCTCTCTCTGCTAGAATAGACTCACCAACAACTGTAGAAACACTGAAGGGCTCAATAAGTTTCTCAAGAAGAACATTAAAATTCATTGCAACATAAGGAGTTACAAAGGATAAACTTGCTCCTGGATCTAGCAAAGCATAAACATCAAAGTTAAAGACTTGGATCATACTAGTGAAAACATGTGGCGAATCCTCTTGCTCTTGGAGACTAGTAACAGCATAAAGATGATTTCCTCCTTCGTCTGCCCCTGAAGTAGTTCCTCTAGATGTAGCCCTGTCTGGTCGAGCAACTGAAAAAGACTGAGCTTTATTACCCCCATTACCATTACACTGCGTGTTCTTTGGACACTCTCTCATAAAATGACCATTCTGGCAACACTTGAAACAACCAGTGGAGCCGTCACGATACAACCCTGAGTGGCTCCTACCATACTTAGTACACACAGGAGGCTTACTACCCTTTTGTTCCATACTACCTTGAGAATGGGCAGGTCTAGCTCTGAAATTCTGTGAATTCTGACTATTGTACTCACCTTTGTTTCTTGGTGCAGGTACACTAGCAGATGATGGAGCAGGTCCCTTTTGTTTTTGTTGAAGGAAGACCGGTTCACATTACTCTTTTGCTGCCTGGACTCGTTCCCTGATGTCTTTGACCTCTTATTTTTAAACTCTTCTCTATCCCTCAGATTGTCCTTCTCAACTTGTTGCACATGGATCATTAGCCTTACTATGTCCATATCCCCTATCAACATATTTGCCTTGCCTTCCTTGCTTGACAGGTGAGACAACCCAGCAACGAATAAACTCATCTTGTTCCTTATGTCAGCAACCATCTCCAGAGCATAGCAGGAAAGTTGTGTGAACTTCAGACTGTACTCATGAATGCTCAAAGAATCCTTCTTAAGAGTGAGGAACTCTCGTACCTTTGTTTCTCTCAGTTCTCGAGGAAAGAAACGCCCCAAGAAAGCCTCATCAAACACAACCTAACTCACCAGTGGTTCACCCTCAACTCAGTTCTTTTTCTGCTAATCAAACCAGATCCTAGCGACACCTTTCATATGGTATACAACTAGTTCCACCCTCTCAGGATCAGCAACATGCATGATCTCAAAAACCTTATGAAGTTCTTTAATAAAGTTTTCGGGATCCTCAGTAACACTTGAACCTGTGAAGCTTGGTGGATTCATCCTTAAGAAATGGATCCTTGAAGTATCAGCCACTTCCTGTTGATTCTCTCTGTTGCCTAGCATTGTTGGTCACAACTTGGCTCAACATCCAGATAGCCTAACAGAACTCAGCATTGGTGACCTCTTCTTGGGGTTGCACTTCTGCTGCATTAGGTACCCCTTGATCATGTGGTTCAACATTTCTTCTAGCCTAACGACCTCTAACAGCTTTTCGTGGAGGCATGATCTCAAAGACACACACAAGTATGAGTTAGAAAGAGACTTTTATAGAGATACACTATCGCACGAAATGAGTATGAAAGAAGTGAAATAGTTCCTAAGTGTCGCATCCTCCTAATTATAGATTCAAGTCCTTTTGGGTAAACACATATTGTAAACTTTTATAATCGGTGAATACATCAACATGAACCCTATACAAATAATGCTTCCCAATATTTAAGACAAGTACCACTGCCACTAATTCAAGGTCATGGGTATGATAGTTCTTCTTATGAACTTTTAGTTGAGTTGAAGCATAGGCAATCACTTTACCGTTTTGCATAAGCACACATCCCAAACCAACTCTAGAGGCATCACAATATACCACAAAGCCATTTGTACCTTCTGATAAGGTCAAAACCGAAGCGGAAGTAGGTTTATCTTTTATCTTTCAACTCCTAAAAAATTTTCTCACAAGTATCCGACCATATAAACTTAGCCTTCTTTTGAGTCAAGGCCATCAAGGGAGAAGCAATGGAGGGAAACCCCTCAATAAACCTTCTATAATAACCGGCCAAACCCAAGAAGCTTCTAATATATGTCGGTGATAGAGGTCTAGGCCAAATTGTGACCGCATCTATCTTACTTGGATCTACCTCAATACCCTCGCTTGAAACAATATGGCATAAGAAATCCACGGACCTTAACAAAAATTTACATTTGCTAAACTTTGCATAAGGTTGTTCGGCCTTGAGGATTTGCAATACGATCCTCAAATGATCAATATGCTCATTCTCACTTCTTGAATAAATCAAAATATCAGCTATGAACATAATTACGAACATATCAACGTATTGTCTAAACACTTTATCTATCAAGTCCATAAATGTCGTCGGAGAATTAGTCAACCCAAACGACATCACCAAAAACTCATAATGACCATATTGGGTTCCAATAGTCGTTTTCATAATATATTATTCTTTCACTCTCAATTGGTGATAACCCGACCGAAGATCAATTTTAGAGAAATAACTTGCCCCTTGGAGTTGGTCAAATAAATCATCTATCATTGGAAGAGGATAATTATTCTTAACGGTCACCTTGTTCAATTATGGATAATCAATACACATGCGAAGAGACCTATCTTTCTTTTTAACAAACAAAACCGAAGCACCCCATGGAGAGATACTCGGTTGGATGAAACCCTTATCCAATAAGTCCTTTAATTGTTCCTTCAACTCCTTAAGTTCCATCGGAGCCATTCTTTAAGGAGGAATAGATATAGGTTGGGTATCAAGGAGTAGTTCAATCCCTAAATCTATTTCCCTTTCAAAAGAATACTGGGTAAATCATTGGGGAAAACTTACGAAAACTCTTTTACCATCGGGACCGACTCAAGAGTAGGAGTTTCAGACTCCACATCCTTTACCCTCACTATATCGTAGACACAACCCATTGAAATCATTTTCCTAGCTTTTAGGTAGAAACAAATCAACATCTAGGCATAGAATTTCCCCCCTTCCACTCTACGATAGACTCATTTGGGAAATGAAACTTGACTACTCAAGTCTTACAATCAATAGAGGCATAACATGAATGCAACCAACCCATCCCAAGTATAACATCAAAGTCTAACATATCAAGCTCTACCAAATCAACAAAAGTAACTCTATGGGATAAGGAGACGGAACATCTTCTATAAACCCTCTTAGCCACCACAAAATCACCAGTAAGGGTAGAGACAGAACAAGGTTCTAAAAACACATCGAGAAGCATATCAAATCTCATAGCTACATAAGGAGTCAGAAAGGACAGAGTAGCACTTGGATCAAGTAAAGCATATACATCTATATGGAAAACTATTAACGTACTGGTCATCATATCGGGGGAAATCTCTTGATGACCTCTAGTTTGGAGAGCATAGAATCGGTTTTGCTTAGGAGCACTTGCACTCGAACCACATGGATTGGATGAAGGATAGGGTTGAGCCATACGACAACCATCTCTATCATTCTTAGCGATTGAAGGACAATTCCTTATTTTGTGATCAATATTTCCATATCCAAAGCAAGCATTAGAACCCACTAGACACTTCCCTTCGTGGTTTCCCCCACATTTAGCACAAGTAGGCATTGAAGACCTAATACGATCTCCTTGAGGTTTAGAGTTAGACACCCTTTCATTGTTTGACCTTGGAGGAGCATTTGAAGAACTTTGCTCGGGGAACCTTTGTAGAAACCTTGAACAACCTCGTCCACCGGACCTATAATGTGAGTAGTTACCACCATCCACCCTTGCTCTCTTTGCCTCTCTAGATCTTTCCTTGAGCTTTTCTTCCTCAATTTGTTGGACATGCATCATAAGGTGAGAAATGTCCATGTCATGACCAAGCGTAGCGGTGCGGCATTCTTTGACAACAAAGTTGGACACTCCTAACACAAACTTACTTATTTTAGTCCTATGATCCGCCACAATAGAAGGAGCATACTTAGATAATTGAGTGAACCTCAAGGTATATTCCCTTACGCTCATATTTCCTTGCCTAAGGTTAATGAATTCAAGTACTTTGACCTCTCTCATCTCAAGAGGGAAAAACTGATCAAGAAATGAACTTTTGAACCTTTCCCATTCTGTGGGACCTGCTTCCACCGGCCTTGCCTCTTTCAATTGATTGAACCAAATTTGTACAACCCCTTCAAGTTGGTAAGCGGCCAATTTTGCCTTCTCTATTGGAGTCACTCCCATAATAGCAAGTATCTTGTAAACCTCATTGATAAACCCTTGAGGGTCTTCCTCGACTTTGGAGCCATAAAATTCAGAAGGGTTCATCCTTGTAAAATCCCCTACTCTTGCCACCGCCATACCATATTTGGGTTCACAAGGGCTACCAACTCTCAATTGGCATTGAGACATCATGGCCTGAGCCAACATTTGTTACATTCTCATTCAATGGGTCAATCGAAGCTTGAAAAAGAGCTTGAGGAGGAACCTCTTGCTCAGCATTACCTTCCTCCAACCTTCTAGCATTAGACCTTCTAGTAGTCATATTCTGAAACCCATCGACTAAGGATTAGGAGAAGGACTTATTTAGTTAGACTCCATGGCACAACTTAAAGAAGTAAAGAAGTGAAGTTTCATAAACATCTAATAGTCTCTCATTCATAAATGTGGCATGCTTCACACTTATGAATAAAATAACATTAGAAACTCTTAAGTCTTTATGAGATAGAACCTTTAAACTTTTTCTCAAAACTCAGTTTAAAACTTAAGTGTTGGATTTGAAAAAACTTCTCAAGATTTATAACTCAAAATAGGGTTCATACAGAATTATAGACCTGAAGAAATCAACTCAAGGATATCAATAAAAATATAGAAACTCAATACTTAGGAAAATAATTTCAAAGGAATCAGGAATTTAAGAACTCAAAATCAATTTATCTCAAGAATACTCAAATCTAGGGGTAGAATCCTAGATTTTGGTTTTACTGATTTGAAAGTAGATGTAGGGTGTGAGGATGAACTATTTCAACACTATGATAGCCTTACATACCTGGAAGAACAAGGTTCTTGAAGAGTATTGAAGAAAAATCTTGATTAGAAATCTTGAAACCCTAGCTTGAAGGAGAAAAATCAAGAAAACCTATCTCGAGATTCTTGAATTAGTTTCTTGAAAGCTCTATGGCCAAGAATTATGATTTTTATCAGTGATTCATAATTGTATGGTGAATTTGAGTTGGAAAGAATGAAATTCTTTGAGAAGGACTTACCTTGAAGAAGAATCTTGAAAAATATTAAAAGAATCTTGAAAAAAAAATATTTGAAAGAATCTTGAATAGAGTCTTCTAGTTTGATTTTTCTTAGGGTTTTATCTTAGAGTTTGAGAGATAAGAGAATGATGATTAAGAGATGAAAATGTTATTTTTTTTTTAGCCTTATATTAGTCAAGAATTTTTTTTAGGGTTTTCTTGGAGGTAAAAAGATAAAAAGACCCTTTTTAATGTTTTCCTGTCGGCAAATTCGTCACTACGTTGTATCAGTTACTAAAATGTCATAACTTTTTACTCGAAAATTGGATTGATGTGAAATTGGTGGTGTTGGAAAGAGGATTCAAATACCTTTAATATGATAATATATGGGCCACGTAACTCTTTATATTCTAAGATATATGGTCATTTGAAGTTGACACAAGTAGAATCTTACATCAAAACTTAATCGATAACAAAACTTCCAACTCTACTTTGTGTTATGAGTTTCTAGTGACCTTAATTGATATCCAAAATCATCCCCACACTAAGTAATATACATTTACGCATATGGAAATTTAAAATCACCTGATATGACCCTACAAGTAAATAAAAAATGATTCGAGTCTTAACTTTGATATTTTTGGGGTGTTACATGAGGGTTGCTCTAAAAGCACCCAAGGCAAGGGAGAAATGGATGAGGGATAATTTCTATACTAGAAAGGATAAATTCTATGGATTTTCCATGTCGTTCATCAAAGGGTGTCTCAATGGAGTCGTATTCTGGGACAAGATTCATCAGCAACAGCTTGGCACCCAAATATGGTAGGTTTTCTTTCAATTTGATAGTTAGACGTGCTTTTACCACATTCAAGTACATATAGATTTCATGCCTAGGCCTTCAAGCAGAGATCCTGGATTGTTAAATGGTGTTGTTTGTTAATGATAGGGTGGGAAAAGATAATGACTAGGTGGCAGTTCTATAATTCTTGATTATTAATCTTGAGGTTCATTTTTGGGGTGATTTAGTGTTAATTGTAAAGTCATATGCTAAGGAGATTGTTGGGTTTTATCCATTTCTAGAATTTATGGTAATTAAGAGGAACTAAATAAAGAAGAAGAGTATAGATTCATGGGACTAGTGAGATATTTTTTAGGGAATGAATGTATGCTCATAATGAGGTCCACTATTTTGGGCCAAGGACTTATAGTTGTATATATGTAGGTGATGGTTGTATGTTTTTTGATTATATGTGTATGCATGTCTACTTCATTGTAGTGTCATTTATGCAATGCATGTTAGGGAAGCATATGAAATGAACTTGTAATTGTAACTGGTGGGTTAAAGTGATCTTGCTCATTCTGCTCTGTGATTGTGCATTCTTTTTGTGTTGTGTTACTATGCATACTTCATGTGCTTGTTGGTTGGGTTGGGTACCACACTGATACATGATATTGTTTGTTGGCTCAGATACCACACCTGGTATGATTATATATGATTGGTTTGGTCACCATGCCTAGTATGATACTAACAGTTTGTTTTGGGTCATGTGAGATGGTCAGCTATGTGATTGTAGTTACCTTATTGGAGTCGGTATTTGAAATTTAACCATAGACGACGCTAGGCTTTGTTGATCCATGTGTTGTTAATTTATATTGTTAAGACTTGGAGTCTATTTGTTTGTGATTGTTGTGATATGTGATTGACATATGCTTATGGCATTGTGGATTATGTATATAAATCAAAGGTAAGGATTAAGAGTTCAGGTCATGTTATCCGTGTGACTTGAGTTGTTCCTAAAACGTTTCTAATTATCATCATGTTATTGATTTATTAAAATGGTGGTTGTTAAGTTAGACAGATATAGGGGGGGTGTTGTATTGTCAAATGTTGGGACTAGTTGTGGTTGTCTGGTGTTTATAGGACTTATGGGAAATGGAGAAGGACTAGTAATGTCAACCCTGAGGCTACCCCTGGACATAAACACGGGACCTAGGATCATGAATGAACCCAAATTAACCTTGAGCTGGCATAGTATAAGCATACTAAAAGATTACTAAATAAATATACTATGCGGAAGCTTAAACAGTGACAACTAAAAGTGGGGAATACCCAATACTGATCTGAATATATAAAAAAACTATGAGTTTAATAACAATTAGAGGATCAAACTCAAAACTAAAACTGAATCAAGTACTATGTCTGAAAATGCCTTTAACTACCTAAAGTTGTTGGGACATGCCCCGAGCTAACTCTAGCAAAATTGAAAACTGAATAAAAAGACTAAAGTGTAAAGCATGTTTATTGTCCTCGAAGTATGAGGACTCACCAGTAAAGCTGCTGAACTAGAGATCAGGAACTGATCTATGCGTGATCTAGATGCTGAGTACCTAATCTTACATCATGAAAGGATGTAGCACAGAGTATGCATCAATACTTGGAATGCCTTGATCATGCAGGATATAGAGTATAGCTAAATAAAATACATAATTGAACAAAGCATACTAAGCAATAACATAATATGAACTGAATGTAAATGCTGAAATATACTGAAGGTAGAGCTAAATGCAATGACCAAGTACTAATCCTAAACATGACATACTGAAACTGAATGTTGAAATATAATTGAAGACCTGGTCAAATGCACTGAAGTCTGACTATAAGAGCTACTATTAACTGACATAAAACCACGTGAGCTAAATATGGAGTCTGATGTATACGCTCCATCGAGAGGACCCAATATACCTTGCCATGGGTATAAAGGCATGATTGTTCGATGTATATGCCCTATCGATAAGACCCAGTATACCTTGCCAGGGGTATAAATACATAAATGTCGTGATCACTAAAACAGATGACCAATAGATGGGACTGATAAACATACCGAGGCACGTAGTTCTGGGACTATGAGAGTACATTGAACCCTAGTCTAACTCAGTCTAAGCCTACTCCTAAGTGGAATGGGTATAACACAACGAAACTAAAATACTAGATAGATCAATGTTTTCACATGCAAACCTGAAAATGAAACATTTAAATACTGATGATGAAGCATTCTTAACTAGAGCATATATTTCTATTTAAACTAACCTAGCAAATGTAATTCATGAACTAAAAGAATCTACACAACTAGGGTTCTAAGTTTCATGCAAGGAGCTAAGCAACAATGTTACGAAAACACAATAATCTGATTAAGGAAACTATAACAGCTAAATCGCAATAATTTTCTAAACTTCTAGAAACCCTAGTTCTAAACAAGATAAAGGGAATCAAGAATCTGACTAAATTCTAGGGACCTAGTGGATGAAAGGAACCCACAAGTGAAATCTCACATACCTGGTGATGAAATCTAGGGAGAAATCCTTTGATTTCGAGGCTGAAACTTTGAAGAATACTGCTGCTTGTTATTGGGAGTTTTGGTCAACTTTTCCTCTTCTTTTTTCTCCAAGTTTGGATGATTTTAGGTGAATGAGGGTTTTGGGTAAGTCTAACTAAGATATTAGGCTTAGACTAAGTAAAATGATGTAGTTTAGGCATAAAATTACAAAGTTCAAGTGCCTAACGCATGGGAAAAAGACCTAAATGACCCTAACTTAAAAGCTGTTGAAGGCCACGCATGGATGGACCTACTGGCCGTAGGTCGACCTAACAACCGTAGGTGGGGTCCTTAGTCAAGTCTGCCCGACAGGGCTTCACTGAAATGAGCATAACTTTTTATTTAGAGATGGGATTTTGGCAAACTCGTTGGCGTTGGAAAGACGATTCAATTATCTATCATTTGGTAGGTCATGGGCCACCTAATTATTTTTGTGCTAAGGGTTGTGACTATTTGAAGTTGACCCAACAATAATTTCCCTCTAAATGGTTGTTGACCCTCACCTACGGTCCTAGGTCAAACCACGAACCGTACTGGTCTACCGTGGCTGGGATTAGAGACCATAAATATTTGGTCCTCAATGATGTATCCCACTTACAGACTGTGTGTCATACCATGGATCGTTGGTGGCTTCCCTAGTTCTTGTGCCTAGGTCTGAAAAGCTGCTGGTTTTTCTATTTTCTCAAATCTGAGTTGTTACATTATCTCCCCCTTGGGAATATTTGTCCTCAAATAAAGTCCAAATAAGCTGAGTATGGAGGGAAGAAGCTTAAATCCTACCACTAGGTACTAGAAACAGATATTTAACGGAACTGAGTTCCAAGGACATGCAAATTGCTGAAAATGCAAGAACAACTGATGGAACAAGGTACTAAGACTGAATTTATGCAAGAGTAAACTGAGAAACTGGAGAGAAAACTATTATCTCAAGCGGAAATGAAATAGGAAGGAAAGAGATGAGGATACTTGGCCTTCATGGCTTCTTCAAATACTCATTCACCTTAGGAACACCTAAGCGACCATCTCCCTCTTGGGATAAAACCTCTACTTTCTGCTATTGAACTGCACTTTCTAACTGAAATAATATTGGATAACTGTCCCATTTTCCCTTAACCTCCACTACCAATGAAGGTTCTGATCTATTCTGTACTATCACACCACCATCTGATGTGTCCGTAAGACTAACTCCTAAGCAAGCAAGGCTTTGAACATTTTTTGCTAATTCCTTCCCTTATTTCTCAACATGTGCTACACCACCCTCTAGATCACCTTTCTGGCCTTAAGGTAAGAGATAATTCGACCTATGTCCACTGAGCTACTACCCTTCCATTCTAACATTGGCTCATTGGAAACTAAAACCAAATGATCCTAGTTCTATAATCGACTGAGGCATAACAGAAATGTAACCAATCCATACCTAGAATGATATCGAAATTTATGATTTCTAAATCTACAAGATTTTCTAAGGTAACTTTCTAAGAGACTGTCACAGGGCAATTTTTGTATACCCGTCTAGCTATAACTGGGTCACAAACTAGAATAGAGACAGAGAAGGGTTATGAAAGAGTTTCTAGACTGACACCTAAGATTACTTCTATAAGTACAGTTACAAAGGTAAGAGTATCCCTTAGATCTAAGATGCATAAACATCTAAATAAAAGACTCTTAACTTACCAATGACCACATCAGGAGAATCTTCCTGATCCTGGCGAGCATGGAGAGCATAGAACCTACCTTGGCGATGACCACCACCTGTACCATATGACACACCTTGCTGAGTTGGGAGACATGCTGGTGCTTTTGGGACTGTAGACTAAGCCCTACTATCGTTACCTCCTTACCCCTTCCTGGCAAAAGGGCAACCCTTCACCCTAAGACTAGACTGACCACATCCAAAGCATCCTTCCTTGCCTACAAGACACTTGCCTGGATGGTTCTTACCACACTTTGGACAAGTTGGGTAGGTCCTATTTCCTAAAACACTTCCCTGAGACTTAAAGCCTGGTGCCCTACTATTCTTATCTTGTCGAAACTGTGAGTGATTTCCACCACCCGATTTCTACTTAGAGTACTCATAGTTGCCTATTCTAGCTTTCTTGTTGACCTTAGTTATTTCCCTAATCTTATCTCCCTCAACCTGCTGAGCATAAGTAATGAGCCTAGAGATATTCATATCGCCTAACAACATAGCATTCCTACACTCTGTCTTCACTAAGTCGGATACCATAAATAGAAACTTACTCATTTTTGTCGTTGGATCGACAACAATAGGTGGAGCATACCTAGAGAGTTGGGTGAACTTAAGTCCGTACTCGTGGACTGACATAGTACCTTGCCTCAAATTCATAAACTTCTAAGACTTAGCCTCTCTTAACTCCCTCGGGAAGAACCTGTCCAGAAAAAATCCAGTAAAAGACTCCCAAGTCATCAGAACTGCATCCGTACCCCGATTTTCTTTCCACTAAGTAAACTTATTATAAGCTACTCTACCCTATCATTTCCAGTTACTTGCATTACTCCAAAGATTTTCTTAACCTCAACGATGAAATTCTGTAGGTCCTCACCAACTTGCAACCATAGAAACTCAGGAGGATTCATCCTAACGAAATCTCGAACTCTAGCTACCACTGATCCACCATATCTATTAATAGGAATTGGAACCTACTGATTGTTCTGTTTAGTCATACTCTGAGCCAAAAGTTGGATATCATTCCAAAACTCTACATTCAAAATCTCATGGTCTAGGGCTGGAGGGACTGCGTAAGCATTGCGTGCATTGGCATTCCTTTGGTAAGCTCAACGAGGAGGCGTGATCTAAAATGCATGACGATGGATTAGAAAGGAGATCATACCCACACACGATAAGAATAGCAAGAAAATGAAGTTTTTCTTAAAACACTTCGTAGCCTCCCTCTCATTAGATGTGGTGCATTTAACACCCATGAAAAGGACTCTACTTAGTGCAGCTTTCAGGCATCCTAGGACACTTGAACCAAATGCTCAGATACCAAGTTTGTCACGCCCCAAGGCTACCCCCTGGACGTAAAGACGGGACCTAGGATCATGAGTGACCCCCAGTACACCCTTAGTTGGCATATCATAAGCATACTAAAAGGTTACTGAATAAATATACTATGCAGAAGCTTAAACAGTGATAACTAAGAGTGGGGAATACCCAATATTGATCTGAATATATAAAAGACAATGAGTTGAATAACAACTGGAGGATCAAACTCAAAACTAAAAATGAATCTAGTACTATGTCTAAAAAAGCCTCTAACTGACTAAAATTGTTGGGACAAGCCCCCAGCTAACTCTAGCAAAACTAAAAACTAAATAAAAAGACTAAAGTGTAAAGCATGTCTATAGTCCTTGAAGTATGAGGACTTACTAAATTTTCTGAAATGGAGATCCGGAACCGATCTTTGCGTGGTATAGATGCTGAGTATATGAACCTACATTATGAAAGGATGTAGCGCAGAGTGTGCGTCAGTACTTGGAAGGTACTGAGAATGTAGGATATACAGAATAGTTGAATAAAATACATAACTGAACAGTGCATATTGAGCAATAACATAATATGAACTGCATGTAAATGTTGAAATATGATGAAGGCTGAGCTGAATGCAATGACCAAGTACTAATCCTGAACATAACATACTGAGATTGAATGCTGAAATATAACTGAAGACCTGGTCAAATACACTAAATGCTGGTTGTGGGAAATACTATTAACCAACAGAAAATCATATGAGCTAAACGTGGAGTCTGTTGTATACACCTAATCGAGAAGACCGAATATACATTTCCAGGGGTTATAAAGGCATGATTGTTTGATGTATACGCCCATCGATAGGACACAATATACATTGCTAGGGGTATAAAGGCATGAATGGCATGATCACTAAAGTTGATGCCCAATAGAGGGGACTGGTAAACCGACTGGGGCATGTTGTTCTGGGACTATAAGGGTATGCTGAACCTTAGTCCAACTCAGTTTAAGCCTACTCCCAACTAGAATGTGTATGACACAATAAAACTAAATACTAGAAAGCTCAATGTTCTGACATGAAAATCCAAGAATGCAACATTTAAATACTAGCAATGAAATGTTCTTAACTGGAGCATGTATATCTATTTAAACTAACCTAGAAAGTGTAATTCATGAACTAAACGAATCTACACAACTAGGGTTCTGAGTTTCATGCAAGGAACTAAGCAACAATGTTAATCTAATTAAGGACACTATAACAGTTAAATCGCAACAATTTTCTAAAGTTCTAGAAACCATAGGTCTAAACAACATAAAGGGAATCAAGAATCTGAATAAACTCTAGGGACCAAGTGGATGAAAGGAACCCACTAGTGAAATCCCACATGCCTGGTGATGAAATCTACGGAGAAATCCTTTGATTTCGGGTCTGAAACTTTAAAGAACACTGTTGCTTGTTCTTGGGAGTTTTGTTCGACTTTTCCTCTTCTTTTTGCTCCAAGTTTGGATAATTTTAGGTGAATGAGGGTTCTGGGTATGTCAGACTAAGTTATTAGGCTTACACTGAGTAAAACGGCATAGTTTAGGCATAAAACAATGAAGTTTAAGTTCCCAACGTATGGGAAAAAACCTAAATAACCCTAACTTAAAATCTGCCGAAGGCCACCCATGGAAGGACCTACTGGTTGTAGGTCGACCTACAAACCGTAGGTGGGGTCCTCGATCAAGTTTGTCTAACAAAGCTTCACTAAAATGAGCATAACTTTTTAATCGGAGATGATATTTTAGCAAACTCGGTGCCGTTGGAAAGAGGATTCAATTATCTATCATTGGGTAGGTCATGGGCCACCTAACTCCTTTTGTGCTAAGGATTATGAACATTTGAATTTCCCTCTAACTGGCTGCTGACCCTCACCTACGGTCTGTAGGTCCAACCACAAACCGTACAGGTCAATCATGGGTGGGATAAGAGACCATAAATATTTTTTCCTCAACGACAAACCCCACTTATGGACCATGTATCAGACCACGGACCGTCGGTGGCTTTCATGGTTCTTGCACCTGGTCTGGAAAGCTACAATTTTTTCTATTTTCTCACATCCGAGGTGTTACAATTAAGATGGTTGATAGGTTGGTAATGGACTGTATTAGTGAATATTAATGTGATAGAAGGGTTAGGTTATGATTTGACTTTATGGTGACATAATATGTAGGATTGGGTAGCCTTTAGGTGGCATATTTGAGGTGCTTTGTCATAGTAGTTACCTAGGACGGGTGAAAGAAAGGGGATAGAGAAGTGGGGTGGTTTAACCTTCACATTGTATGTTCTCTTCTAATTATCTACATTATACTATGTGGTAGGTTTAGGTTGAATGATGATGCATATCAGTATGTGTTTTTTGTACTAATACTACTCTTATTATGCCACTAGGGATAGTCTAGTTGTCGGGTCAATGTTGTTTCATAGGTGCAGATTATGATGATCTCCGACAACTTCTAATCCTCTTACCTTATGGTGGGAGTTATTTTCCATTTATTTTATAAATTGTGCATCCTTAGTAGCTCTTATACCTTTTTAGACTAGTTTATTGTGTTGTTTCTCAGTATTTTGTAAAAGGGGATTTTTAATGTTTTGTTCTCCTCAAGGTTTATGAGTTTTGTAGTAAAAGATTTATTCTTTCACATGTTTAATCCGATTTAGATGGTAAGGGTTCTCCTATCTAGGTGTTAGAATAGGTTCTCACATGGCCCAGTAGGTCCTGACAGTGCCACTCACGACACTCTTGGTCGTGATACCCATGTTCTCTAAATCCAAGAGTGAGCTGCTTCTTTTGTGCTATTGTGGATATATCTATTCTTTCTAGTCTATTGTTTGGACTTAGACTCCTTTCTATTTTGGGGTTGTATCCCCGTATTCTAGACTATGTAAATATTTTGATACATGACTTTCAAATTCTAGGAGAAATATTTTCGCAAGCATTTTCTAATATTTGTTTATAGTTATGAAATTTGATTTAATAGATGGAATTGTTATTTAGTTGTTTATTTGTCTATGGTTGGGCTTTGGTAATTGGTTCTATCGTCGGAGTTCAGTGTGTCCCTCACAATGATTTAAGTGGTGACATGCACTGCCGTGACATTAAAGGGTGTGTTTGGTATGAAGGAAAATGTTTTCCAATTTTCTCATGTTTGGTTGGGTTAAATGTTTTAGAAAATGTTTTCTAAATCAACTCATTTTCCTCAAATTTAAGGAAAATGACTTCTCTTCAAAACTTAAGGAAAACATTTTTCAAAACTCTCTTCCAACTTCAAATTACAATTACTTTTTCGTTGAAAAAATCACTTTATTTTGTCCCTACCCTCAAACCAGTCCCCCAACCACCACCACCCCCTCCCCCCAAATAATAATTTTAAAGCTTGTTTTTAAATTCAATTTTTTTACCCCACCCTCACCCTTACCCCCATCCCCTCCCAAAAAAATTTTAAAAATTATTTTTAAAAGATATTTCTAATTTCAATTTTTTATTTTTTCACCCTACCCTTGACCCCCCACCCTACCAGCCCCCCACCCCACGCCCCAACCCCAAAAAAAAAATTTAAGTTTGTTTTTAAAAAATATTTTCAATTTCAAATTTTCATTTTTTCACCACTACCCTCGATCCCCCACCCACCCACCCCCCTAAAAAATATTTTTTAGTTTGTCTTTAAAAATTATTTTCAATTTCAAAATTTCATATTTTCACCCCTACCCTCGACCCCTCACCCACCCACCCCCTACCATCCCCCTCACCACCCACAAAAAATAATTATAAGTTTGTTATTCAAAAATATTTTCAATTTGAAATTTTCATTTTTTCACCCCTACCCAGCCCCCCACCCCCCCACCCCCAAAAAAAATTAAGTTTGTTTTTAAAAAATATTTTCCCCTTCAAAATTTTATTTCACCCCCAACCCTCTAACCCCCCACCCCCTACCAGCCCCCACCACCCAAAAAAATTGAAGTTTGTTTTTAAAAAATATTTTCAACTTCAAAATTTCAATTTTTCACCCCTATCCTCGACCCCCTCCGTCACCCACCCCCCCCAACCCCCCAAAAAAATTTAAGTTTGTTTTTAAAAAATATTTTCAATTTCAAAAATTATTTTCTACTCTAGTAAAAATAAAAGATATTTCTCAAAAATATTTTTCATTCATAAATCAAACACTAAAAATCTTTTCCGGAGAATATTTTCTACTCACCAACCAAACATGAGAAAATAAGTCAAAAATCAACTTGTTTTTCAGGAAAACATTTTCCATGGAAAATATTTTTCTTCATACCAAACACACCCTAAGTCATAATTTTTCTTCTTGTTTTTTCCAGGAATAATATATTTCTAATCTTCCATCATGATTAATAAAAAAAATAAGACTAACAAATTAAAATGGAAGGAATAAGGGTTACAAAGAATTCAACATACTCTTTCAAAATGAAACTGTATATTTGTATAAAAATATTTAAAGGAAAATAAATTAAAAATATGTAAGTGTGTGTGAAATTTAATACTATGGAATTATAGATATGCCTCTAATCAATGATATTTGTCATACAAAATATAGAATTTTAGATTTAACGCCAGTCAACATCATTGATCATACCTAATTAATATGATTATTTTAGGCTAAGTGGTTAAAATTTTGATTTATTTTCAAGTTAATACAAAATTAAATCTTGAAAGATTGATTTACAAATAGAGTAAAATTAAGTTATAAGCACTAACATTAAGATCTTTAAGAATAATTAACGTTATATTCAGCTGTAACTAATCTTATGCGAAGTCTTCCCTCTTTGATTTTCTATCTTTTATTTCCGATTTCACAGTGTAAAATTATTTCTTTCTAAATTTTTTATGTATTTTGGAGCATTCTAATCCAGTTGTCAATTGTCAACACCAACCACCTTTATTGCCATCCACCACCCTTTTCCACCATAGATATTGCATGATTACTGCACAACTTTTTCAACAAATCATGATCATTATCAATAACCACCCAATCATTATCATTAATCATCGTCACAATTTTTTTTATTTTATCTTATCAAACATATAATATTTATAGCACAATCTAAATTATATAAGAAACAATAAATAAATAAATAAATAAAATATTCAGATGTAGAGAATTTAAAATTTTGATATATTCACTTAGAGAATATATGTGAGGTCTACATTCATTAAAATTAAAAATTTTAATTTTGTTTTTTATGTCTAATTATTTTGGTCTCAATGAAATGATAATCCAAAAAATCATCAACCCTTCACAACTATGTTGAAGGAAGCTATGTAGAGCATGTATTAATTATTTACTTTTTGTGTAAATAAGATGATTTACATTTCTACAAAAAGAATTGATTACATGTTCAAATATTTGTTTAATTGAAATAGTTCTTGTAGAAAATTATGTTTTTAATGCATAATTGTTTTAAATATTTATAGATTCTAAACGTTACTTTATAATAAAGGGGAATCTCATACATGTCATCATCAACGTGTGTTATTTTAAGAATTAATATTAAATTGGGGGACATTTTTTTCATATAATAATTTTTTACTTGATTATATTGTTTATCTTTTTTAACAAATCAAGACAAGTTCATTATTTTCATTCAATGCAACTTTTATAATTACTAATATTAAAAATATAATTCATAAAGCTAATTTAATAAAACAATTTTTCATACTTTAATAATGAACTCTATTAAATAATTTTTTAATAATTGTTGTTGCATTACACGAGACACTACAAAAAGAATTATATTGTCAACACATATAAGTATTTTTTTTTTTAACTCATGTTAATTTGCGTGACTTGAAAATAAGGCAATTCATCTTTTGACTATAACTCTTAGGTAACAGCTTGGATCAACAAAATTTTGAAAATAAATTTATAAGAAACTCTTTGTTGAAAATACTTAACATACTATTGTTTGCATGTGCACAGCACGTGCTATTGTCATGACCCAAACTGTCGTGAGTGGCACCCACACTAACCCTTAGGTTGGAGAATCATTTACTTACCTCAATCTAACCCCTCATCCATTTAAAGAAAGCCAGATCATAATATAGATTACAAAGAACAGAATCTTCAAACAATAATGGACCAAGTTCCCATAAACACAACTCATTACCAAAATTCATTGCGGAAAATAACTCTCTAGAATCTGAAATTCATAGTACCAAAATTCTAAATTATATAGTATAAAGTGATGCAACCCCAACAAGAAAGCATAAATCTAAGAGTGTAAAATGTTTGTATCCGAAAAGATAGACAAAGGGATTGAGAAGTATCTATAGAAGCCCGGAAGAATAGCTCACCCTTGGATTCAGATTTCTCGCTTCTGACAAGTGAGGTCTTGAAATAGCTGCCTAAATATACCTTGTACTCCACACAGAAAGAGAAATTGTATTATCAGTACACAACCAGGGTGTACTAGTAGGATCATATGGCCAGTTCCAAAATATGAATGTAAACAGGTAGCTATAGTATAGTAATACAGATGAACACACACATGACTTAATCAAATGAATGAACATGTCCCACATGATCGCAAAATTGTATACTCGATCCTCTCATGGAACCTACATACAAATTGTTAATGTACGGGCGAGGTACCCAAGCTAACCATTAGTATTTCATACCATGTGTGGTATCTGAGACAACCATTAGTATCTTGTACTAGTATGGTACCTGAGTAAACCATCACACACAAACATCATGTACAACCACAATCACAATGAACAACCACAAGTAAATAAACAAGTTCATTGCATGAGATTATCAACATGATGTCATTTTACATTAGCCTTTTAATTTTCCCCACATGCATTGCACAAGTAATCTATAAGGAAATCAACCCAAAAATGAACGTGATGGCACTCGTCTTATCCTACCAAGATAAGTCAGCCCAAATATCACACCCCGTGCCTACACCCTGGACATAGCCAGCACTCAAGAAGCATTGCTAGTCCCCAAGCAAACCCTTGGCCTGGCTCAATACTCAAGGGGATGACTCACTCAACAACATATGAACTCATAAGTAAATATTTATTAAACGTCTTAAGATAAATGACTTAGAATATTTAATGTATTCAAATAGCCATAAAAAGGCAACTCAAGTCTTAAACATTAACAATGAAAATGAAAAAGACTCCTCAAAACACTACTGTCAGCCTCTAAATACTATGATAGATGTCGCGACAAGACCCATGACATCTTAACAAAATTGAGAGATAAATGGAAATCCTTCGAAAGCAAGGAGGCTCACCAAAGTAAATATGGAACTGCAAGTGGTATCAACGAAGGTCTGTTGGTGACCCTAAATAGATGTATTTGCATCATGAAAGATACAGGCCAAATGGTGTCAGCACATTGAATGTACAAGCATGCAAGGGGAACTCTAAAGCATTGACATAAGCATCAATTGATAAAAAGGAAGAACATACTAACCTCATCTCAATTCAACTCAACTCAAGGATACTAAACTCAATTCAATATAAAAGCAACAATAAATATGCAGTATAAAGAAAGCTTTTAACACAGTAGATAATAACTCAATGTATTTAAAAATACAATAATAAACTCTTTTACTCTTAATTGGGAGATTCTCTAACTGACAACCATCACTATGAGCTATGCGATGGTATAGCGTCTCGCCCATACTTCCAGAATTGTCATATACCTTGCCAGAGGATAAGACATCCTCAACTAAGTGGATCCACTAAGCTATGCTTAAAATCAATAAGGAACCATCCAAAAAGTATGACCCTTTACCCATGTTGGCATATATGGTTTATGAGGATTTTAAGTTGTCTGAACTCATTTCCATATTGGTGCTCAATACTACTCCCAATAATATATATATATATATACACACACACACACGCATCTCGTGCTCATATCTTTTAAAGCCAACTTAACTCCTTCTCAATTTGAGATAATTACTCAAAAGATTTCTCTTAAAAGAGATGATGCTCAAAACTCCTCATAAACTCATTTAGAAATATGTGTTTCTCTCATTTTAGATGTAAAAGTGTTACATACTTAAGAATACTTAGTCCCCTCATACTCATTTTGAAAAATGAACCCAACTCTCCTCATCCTCATACTCAAATACTAAAGTCTTAAAACAAGTTATAATGAATTGTTAAAGATTTCTCAAATGACTCAAAAAACTTTATCAAACTTTACGCTTAATCTTTACTTTGATTTGAAAAGTGACATTAAGATACATGATTAGGATATAAGTAGGATCTCTCAGTGATTTATGAAGGCTTAGATAGTTAGGATTAAGAAGGGAATGAAAGCTCGACTCAACAGAACAAGTACGGATGTAAGAACAGTCAAACTGAGAATTTGAATACAAAAGAAAAGTCAAACTCTAAGACTAAAGCTTGAAACTAACTATGTCTGAAATAAAACCTCTACTGACATTAAATGCTGGGACATGCCCCAGCTAGATCTAGCAAACTAAAACTAAAACTAAAAGTGATAAAGATAGTCATGTCACTAGTCCTCGAAGAATGAGGACTCACTACTGATTCTGCTGAAGTGAAGATCGAGAACCAATCTATGTGTGATCTAACTGCTGAGTACCTGAACCTACATCACGAGAAGATGTAGCGCAGAGTATGCGTCAGTACTTGAAAGGTACTGAGCATGCAGGATAGAGTAACATTGAACAATAACATAACTGAATCAAAGCATAAATATGAGTGACGACATGAGATAAGCATGATACAAACGAGAATATTGAAAAAGAAATATTGAATGCAATGACCAAGTTTATAACATGTTGGGGCTGATTTCTAAACTATAATAATAACATGGTCAATGCAATAGAGTCTGACTGAACTGTAAGGGAGCTACTAATAACCGACATAAAACCACATGAGCTAAATGTGGAGTCCGATGTATATGCCCCATCAAGATGACCCTTTATACCTTGCTAGAGGTATAGAGGCATGCTTGCATGATCACTAAAATGATGCACACGGAGGGGACTAACAACCTACGGGGCACGTAGTTCTGGTACTTGAGGGTGGCTGACCCTAATCCACTCGGTATTAAGCTTACCATAAGATTATGTAATTAACACTTTATGATTGAAATGCTTTAATATTGGATAGCTCAAAACTGACATGCAAACTAAGAATGCAACATTAATGTTCTAATAATAATGCATTCAAAAACTAAGGCATGTTTATATGTAATTGAATTAACTGACCTAGCATGTGTAATTCATGAACTAAAGGAACTACATTGCTAAGGTTCTGAGTTTATGCATGAATCTGGGTAAAACAAAACTATAACGTGATAATATGATTAGGATCATTCTAACAGCTAATAACCCAACAATTCTAAAATTCAAGAAACCTTAAGTCTAGATATTATTAAGGGGATCAAGATTCTGACTGAAATTTAGAGACCTAATGGGTGAAAAGGGCCCACTAGTTAAATCCCACATACCTAGTGATGAATTTCATAGAGAAATCTTTTGATTTCGGTGCTAGAACTGATGGAACCTTGCTGTGTTCTTGAACTAGGGTTCGATCGCCACTTTCTTCTCTCTACGCTCTAAGTTCCTAAGTTTTAATGAATGATTTGACTTAGGTAAGTTCTAGTTATATTTCTAGGCTAAAACTGACCAAAACCACGTAGTTTAGGGTTTAAACGACGTAGTTTAGGGGTCTAAGGCAGAAGGAAAAGACCAAAAGACGCCTGACTTAATTGTTGTCGGGGTTACCGACGGACCATCAATCGACTGACGGTTTGTGCTGGTCAGTCGTCAGTTGTGACTGGAGGCTTAGTTTGGGGTGTTGATCCATGGACCACTGTCTGTGACCTGACCTACGGTCTATGGGTCCAGTCGTGGGTCAACACTTGGCCAAAATTTCTGGGGATGAGTCTAGGCGGGGTTACAGATACAAACCATGGACTACCAGCATGGGTTGTGGGTCACCCTACTGTCCGTGGGTGGCAACCGTGGGTTGCACCTATAACTTCTGGAAATCTGCATTGGGGTCTGTTTTCAGATACAGGGTGTTACATTATATCCCCCTTGGGACCATTTGTCATCGAATGAAGACTAACTTGATGAATTGAAGGGAGAGGGTTGCAACCCCTACCACTGAACACTAGTAACTAATTTCTCACTAAACTATGTTCCAAGAGCATGCAAATATGCTGAAGATGCAAGTATAAACTGAAGGAAAATGATACTAAGAATAAATTTACGCATGAATGATTGAAAAATTGAAGAAGGACTATTTTCTCAAGCTGTAATGGAATTGGAAGGAAAGAGGTGAGGATACTTGGCCTTCATGGCTACTTCTACTTCCTAAGTAGCTTCCTCTACGGACTGACTCCTCCACAAAACCTTGATTGAAGAGACTTCTTTGTTTCTCAACCTTCAAACCTGATGATCAAGGATTTCAACTGGTACCTCTTTATAAGTGAGACTATCCTTCACAACCACACTTTCTAAAGGCACAATAGAGGTTGGGTTACCCATAAACTTCTTTAACAACGAAATGTGGAACACTGAATGCATTTCTGCTAGTTCTATTGGCAACTCTAACTCATATGCCACTTTACCAATCCTTTTCAAAATCTTGTAAGGGCCTATATATCTAGGACTGAGCGTACCTTTCTTGCCAAATCTCATCACCCCTTTCATAGGCGACACTTTCAAGAAAACCCAATCATCAACTTGAAACTCTTGCTCCCTTCTCCTTACATCTGCATAAGACTTCTAGTGACTCTAGGTTGTTTTAAGTCTATCTCTAATGAGTTGCACCTTCTCCATAGCATTATGAACTGAATCTGGTCCTATCAAGGCTGCTTCACCTACTTCAAACCAACCAATTGGAGATCTATATTTACGCCCATATAATGCCTCATAAAGGGCCATCTGAATGTTGGAATGGTAACTATTATTGTAGGTGAACTCTATAAGAGGAAGGTGATCATCCCAAATACCCCTGAAATTGATCACACAAGCTCTCAACATATCCACTAAGGTCCGAATGGTACGCTCTGCCTGACCATCCATCTGCGGATGAAATGTTGTGCTAAGGTTAACCTAAGTACCAAGACCTTTCTGAAATGACTTCCAAAAATGAGAGGTAAACTGAGGACCTCTATCTGAAATAATAGACAAAGGAACCCCATACAACCTAACTATCTTATTAATATAAAGCTTGGCATAGTCTTTCGCCGAATCTGTAGTCTTGACCACCAAAAAGCATGAAGACTTAGTAACTTTATCAACTATCACCCAAATGGAGTCATGTTGTCTGTGAGTACGAGGTAAACTTGTGATGAAGTCCATGTTAATCACTTCCCACTTCCAAGTAGGAATGTCGATCTCTTGAGTCATACCTCTTGGTTTCTGATGTTCTACCTGAACTTGCTGGCAATTGGGGCACTTGGCCATAAAATCTGTTATATCTCTTTCCATGCTATTCCACCAAAAGACTTCCCGCAGATCACGGTACATCATAGTGGCGCCTGGATGAATAGAATATCTGGAGTTATGGGCATTTGCAAGAATCTTCTGTCTCAACTCACCCACCTTAGGAACACATAATCAACCCTAATAGTGAAGTACCCCATCTCCCCCTTGGGAGAAAATCTCAACTATCTTTTGATAGATTGAATCCTTTAGTTGAAGCAATATCGGATCACTGTCTTGCTTTTCCTTCACCTCCACTACCAAAGAAGATTTTGCCCCATTCTGAACTATTACACCACCATCTGATATGCTTATAAGACAAACTCCTAAACGAGCAAGTCTGTGAACATCTTTCACTAGTTCCTTTCTTTCTTCCTCAACATGTGCTACACTACCCCTAGATAGTCTGCTAAGAGCATCTGCAACTACATTGGCCTTACCAGGATGGTAATGCACACTTATATCATAATCTTTGAGGAACTAAAGCCATCTCCTCTAGTGAAGATTCAACTCTTTCTGGGTGAACAGATATTGAAGGCTCTTATGGTATGTGAACACATCTACGTGAACACCATACAAGTAATGTCTCCAAATCTTCAGTGCAAATACCACTGCTGCAAGCTCGAGGTCATGAGTTAGATAGTTCTTCTCATGCACCTTAAGTTGTCTAGAACCATACAATATAACCTTACCTCATTGCATCAACACATAACCTAGGCCGACTCTGGATGCATCATAATAGATTACATAACCGTCTGAACCCTCTAGTAGAGTCAAAATGGGAGATGTAGTCAACATAGTTTTCAATTCTGCAAAGCTTTTCTCACAATCATCTGACCACTAAAACTTTATTTTCTTCTGAGTCAACTTAGTAATTGGAGAGGCTATGGATGAAAACCCTTCCACGAACCCTCTGTAATAACCCACTAGACCCAAGAAAGTTCAGATATTTGTAGGAGAGGTAGGTATGGGCCATAGTTTCACTGCTTCTATCTTCTGAGAATCAACTTGGATCCCTTATCTAGACACAATATGCCCAAGGAAAGCAACTTCTTACAACCAAACTCACATTTGCTAAACTTAGCGAATAACTGGCAATCTTTGAAAATTTTTAGAACAACCCTCAAATAATTCGCATGTTCTTCCTCATTCCTAGTGTAAATGAGGATATCATCAATAAAGACAATAATGAACAAGTCCAAATACTGCTTGGACACTCTGTATATCAAATCCATAAAAGCTGCAGAAGCATTGGTTAGTCCAAATGACATAACTACAAATTTATACTGACTATACCACATTCTGAAGGCTGTCTTCGGAATGTCACTATCTCTAACTTTGAGCTGATGATAACTCGATCTAAAGTCTATCTTTGAGAAATGACTAGCACCCTGAAGTTGGTCAAGCAAGTCAATAATCCTGGGAATAGGGTACCTATTCTTGATTGTGACTTTGTTCAACTGCCTATAGTCAACGCACATTCTGAGAGAACTATCTTTTTTTTCACGAACAACAATGGTGCACCCCATGGGAAAATATTAGGTCTAATGAAACCCTTATCTGGAAGGTTTTTCAACTGCTCTTTTAATTCCTTAAGCTTAGCTGGAACCATTCTGTAAAGAGGAATAGAGATAGGCTTGGTATCTAGAAGGAGATCAATTCCAAAGTCTATTTCCCTTTCAGGAGGAACTCCGGGAAGATCTTCTGGAAACACTTTTGGAAACTCATTGACTACAGGAAATGACTCAAGAGTTGGGGTTTCGGAGCTTGAATCCTTAACCCGAACTAGATGATAGAGATAACCCTTAAAAATTATCTTTATGTCCTTAAATTAAGAAATGAATCGACCCATAGGCACTAAGCTACTACCCTTCCATTCTAAGATTGGTTCGTCTGGAAACTGAAAACAAACAATTCTAGTTCTACAATCAACTGAGGCATAATAGGAATGTAACCAATCCATGCCTAGAATGACATCAAAGTCTACCATTTCTAACTCTACAAGATCTGCTGAGGTGACTTTTTGGGAGACCGTGATAGGGTAATTTTTGTATACACGTCTAGCTAAAACTGGGTCACCGACTAGAGTAGAGACTGAGAAGCATTCTGAGACAGTTTTTGGGTAACATCGAATTTGACTTCTATATAAGGAGTTACAAAGAAAAGAGCAGTCCTTAGATCTAACAATGCATAAACATCTAAATCAAAGACTCGTAACCTACCAGTGACTACATCTGGAGAGTCTTCCTGATCCTGGTGAGCCTGAAGAGCATACAACCTGTTTTGGCGCTGACCGCCACCTATACCAGATGAGTTACCCTGTTGAGTCAGGCGACATGCTGGTGCTGCTGAAGTTGTGGACTAAGATCTACCATTGTTACCTCCTTGACCCTATTTAGAAGGACAATCCTTCAACCTATGACTAGATTGACCACACCCAAAGCATTATTCCTTTCCTGCAAGGCACTCACCCGGATAGTTATTACAACACTTGGGACAAGCTGGGTATGTTATGGTGCCTAAAACACTACCTTGAGTCTTAGAACTTGACGCCCTACCTTTCTGATCATTATGAAACTTGGAGGATAGAACACTGGCTGATGAAGGTGCTGGAGTTGAAGACTTCTATTGAAACTGCGAGCGATTACCACCACCCGATTTCTGTTGAGAATAGTCATAGTTGTCGATTCTAGCCTTCTTATTCTCCTTGGCCTATTCCCTAAGCTTATCACCCTCAACTTGCTGAGCATAAGTCATGAGCCTAGAGATGTTCATATTCTCAAGTAACATGGCATTCCTACACTTTGTTTTCATAAGATCAGATACCCCACACATGAACTTGTTCATTTGAGCCCTAGAGTCAGCAACCATGTGAGGAGCATACCTGGAGAGTTGAGTGAACTTGAGTCCATACTCTTGGACCATCATAGAACCTTGCCTCAATTTCATAAACTCTTGAGTTTTTTCCTCTCTTAACTCTCTTGAGAAGAACCTATCCAGAAAGGTCTAACTGAAGCATTCCCAAGTGATAGGAGCGGCATATGTACCCCTGTTCTCTTTCCACTGAGTATACCAGATATGAGCTACATTCTTAAGCTGGTAAGATACCAACTCAACCCGATCATTCCCAGTTACCTGCATCACCCCAAAGATCTTTTTGACCTCATCAATGATGCTTTGGCAATCCTTACCAGTCTGTGATCCTAAGAACACATGCGGATTCATCCTAACGAAATGACGAACTCTAGTTGTTGCTGACCCAACATTAGCATCTGCCGAAACTGGAACCTGCTTATTGTTCTAGTTGGTCACACTCTAAGCCAATAACTAAATAATGTTCCGAAATTCAGCATTTGAAACTTCCTGATCTGGGACTAGAGGAGCTGTGTTAGCATTGGGTGCATTCGCACCCCTTCCATAAGCTCTACGGGGAGGTATGATTTGAAATGCAAAACGACGAGGAATTAGATCATACTTTGCATACGATAAGAGTAACAAAGAAAGTAAAGGTTTCCTAAAACACATTGTAGCCTCCCTCTCATTAGATGTGGTGCACTTCACACCCATAAAAAGGACTCTACATAGTGCAGCTTATTAGACATCCTAGGACTCTTAAACCTAGTGCTCTGATACCAAATTTGTCACGCCCCAAGGCAACCCCCTAGATGCATCACGGGACCTCGGATCACGAGTGACCCCAAGCTAACCCTGTTGGCATAATCATAAACATACTAAAGATACAGTAAAATAATAATAACTAAGCGGAAGTTAAATCATGAAATAATCTAAAAATGATGGGGAATACCCATATACTAAATCTGAATGAAGATAGCTAAGAATTTGAATACAAAAGAAAAATCAAACTCTAAGAGACTAAAGCGTGAAACTAACTATGTCTGAAATAAAGCCTCTACTGACTAGAAATATTGGGACATGCCCCATCTAGATCTAGAAAATTGAAACTAAAGCTAAAAGCGATAAAGATAGTCATGTCACTAGTCCTTGAAGAATGAGGACTCACCACTAATGCTGCTGAACTAAAGATCAGGAACCGATCTATACGTGATCTGACTACTGAGGATCTAAACCTACATCACGAGAAGATGCAGCGCAGAGTATGCACCAATACTTGAAAGGTACTAAGCATGCAAGATAGAGTAACACTGAACAATAACATAACTGAATCAAAGCATAAATCTTAGCAATGACATAAGATAAGCATGATACAAATGAGAATACTAAACATGAAATATTGAATGCAATGACCAAGTTTATGACATGATGGGACTGGTTTCTGAACTATAATGATAACATGGTCAATGCAATAGAATCTGACTGAACTATAAGGGAGCTACTAATAACAGACATAAAACCACATGAGCTATATTTGAAGTCTGATGTACACGCCCCATCGAGAGGACCCAATATACCCTGCCAGAGGTATAGAGGCATGCTGGCGTGATCACTAAAATAATGCCCATGAATGGGACTTACAACCTACAGAGCACGTAGTTCTGGGACTTGAGGGTGATTAACCTTAGTCCACTCAGTATTAAGCTTCCCATAAGATTATGTAATTAACACTTTATGACTGAAATGCTTTAATACTGGATAGCTCAAAACTGAGAATGCAACATTATTGTATTGATATTAATGCATTCGAAAATTGAGGCATGTTTATATGTAACTGAATTAACTGACTTAGCATGTGTAATTCATGAACTAAAGGAACTACATATCTAGTGCTCTGAGTTTATGCATGAATCTGGGTAAAATAATACTTGCTAAAAACCTAACAATTCTAACATTCAAGAAACCCTAAGTCTAGATACTATTAAGGGGATCAAGATTCTGACTTAAATCTAGGGACCTAATGGGTGAAAAGGACCCACTAGTGAAACCCCACATACCTGGTGACGAATTCCTAGGAGAAATCTTTCGATTTTGGGGTTGGAACTGATGGAACTTTGGTGCGTTCTTGAACTAGGGTTCGGTCGCCTCTTTCTTCTCTCTACGCTCTAAGTTCCTATGTTTTGATGAATGATTTGACTTAGGTAAGTTCTAGTTATATTTCTAGGCTAAAACTAACCAAAACCACATAGTGTAGGGTTTAAACGATGTAGTTTAGGGGTCTAATGCATAAGGAAAAGACCAAAAGATCTCTAACTTAACTGTTGTTGGGGTCAACGACGGACGGGACCGACAGACCATCGATCGACTGACGGTCCGTGCTGGTCAACTGTCAGTCGTGACTGGAGGCTAAGTTTGGGGTGTTGATCTTTGGACACGGACCACGATCCGTGGGTCAATACTTGGACAAAATTTCTGGGTGTCTAGGGGAGGTTGCAGATGGAAACCACGGACCACCAGCACAGTCGTGGGTGACCATACGGTCTGTGGGTGGCAATTGTGGGTTGCACCTGTAACTTCGAAAAATCTACATTGGGGTCTGTTTTCGGATACAGGGTGTTACACAAAACCTCAAAGAACTCAATATACTCAATTTCATTGATGAACTCAAAATTTAAAACTCATGATTGGCATGTGTTGAACAAACTCATCACTATGAATCCTTACATACCTCGAAAGAACCACGTTCTTGGCGATTTTCGAAAAATCTTGAAGAATTTCTTGAAAACTTCCTCTTTTCTCCTCTTGAACTTTTCCCTAGTTTCTTGAATGCTTTAGACATAAGTGAAGACTAATTTTAATCTACTTTTACCCCTAATTGGGTGAACAAAACATGCAAGGCTAGTGGGGTAAGGAAAAGACCAAAATAGCCCTCCTTAATTCGGATGAACTTTCTTAACTGGACAGGCTGAATTCAAATGGTCATATCTTCCTCATCCGAACTTGGATTTTAAACCACTCAGTGGCATTGGAAAGAGGACCCAATGACCTTCAATTTGATATATCATTGGCCATCAAACTCATCATATGCTGAAAGTTATGATCGTTTGAAGTTGACCCAAAACCCATAATTTAAGAGTAACTTGCACTAATCTCAAATTGGTTATTTCTAATTTAGTTCTTTCTCAAATTATCTTTTCCTATGACCGAGGTGTTGCAATAAAATGCTATTAATACGATAAATGTGGAAGTAAAACTAGAATAAAAGTCCAATACTATAAAATAATGCAAAAATTTATAATCAACTTAAATATACCCCCTAAACCTGGTTGTCACGTGCACAAGCCTCTAATGTATTATTCCCTCCGTCCCATTTTATGTGTGGTAGTTTGACTCGTTGCAGAGTTTAAGAAAGAAATGAAGACTTTTAAAACTTGTGGTCTAAAATGAATGATGGAAATTTGTGTGGCTATAAATCATTTTATTAAAGGTAAAATGGACATTTTAAAGTTAAATTGTTACTTAATATAAAAATGTGTTATTCTTTTTGGGACTGACTAAAAAGGAAAGTAAGCCATATAAATAGGGGGAGATAGACTATAATAGATTTGAAAGAAAACACAAGTTTCAAATGATGTTTTCTCTAAAGTACATCAATAGGAGTAAGAAAGTCTGATAGGATGACAAACAACTACCTCACAAATTTCCATAGGAAGCCTTATACAAGAAGAGAATAGAGAGTATCACAAAGATCTGGCATGTAACCTACACACGTATAGAAGCAAGGGATGAACATCAAACCACACAAATACTCAGCAAACAAACTCCTAAACACAAAGCTAAGGTAATAGAATATGGGTACTCCTACAACCACAACCAAACCTCCACAATAATAACCTACATAAAACCAGCCCAACCTAACAGTTCACAGTTTACATAGCACATAGCTCAATAACAACACTCCAACAATTACAGATCTACAATACACGAGATCAAGATCATAAATCACAAATTTCACATAAAGGCAATCATAAACTCACAAATGATAAAGATATGCAATGTAATGAAATGCAAGGCTAAGTATGGTGATGCAAGTCTAACCTAATGATACACACCTATTGTCTCTTAGTTCGGAACTTATGGGAGACATATATGTCCATACATCCATCACGACATGCGACATGTCCCTTCATAATAGAATTCATCGGACCTATGACACATCCCTCGATAATAGAACTCGTCATGTGACACATCCCTCAAATAATAATATACATCCCAGCATGCAACACATCCTTCGAAATGGTGCATCATCTTTAATTTCTTATTTTTCCTCAATTCACGTAACACTTTTCAAAACCAAGTCTCAGAACCAATGCAAATGGCATGTTCACACAATTAATGAGGAGATGACCATTTCAATAACAGTGCACAATTCACAACAACACAATCGTGATACAACATCAACAATGAATCAATAAGCCTTTCAAATTATTTTTAACACATCACACACCAATAATTAATCACAATGCCTTTTTTTATCCTTTTTCATCATTAGAATTATTCAACCTAGACAAGTCCACATCATCAAGTTCCATTGCTCCCCAACACATACCACAAGGAAATACACGATTATATATACTTAACAATGGTTAAGAAATCCACTTGCCTCAATTAATCAAAAATTCACTCTGGGGCTTGAGCTTTCCCTTTTGTTGGAATTCCATTTCAATGCAATCTATTAAATTAAATAATCACAAAAATATTTCAAATCTAACAACACCCGTATTACTATATGTCTATCCTATACCCAAAAACTCACCCAAATCTATAATCAAGTTACTTATATGGATGCCAATTAACATGTCACCTCACATATTTCCAAAATTCAAGCTTAGGGTTAAGTTTTAGTTCCTCCAAATGTCATAAATCTTGTGGTATTCATATAATACAATACACCTATTTTTAATTAACTATCTCAATATATCAAAATTTAATTTATAACATGATTATAAAATAATAATATTTAAAATTGAAGCCACAGTGGCGGCAACTATGAACAAAACAACTCATCAATTCTTACCCTTTCAAATCTAACCCAATTATCATATGATCATTTACCATTAAAATTAGTCATACAAATTCCAAGAAACCCACCTAAAGAACATTCAATTTCAATTCAATCTTCCTCACAGTCCATTTTACCACCCACTAATTATTTCCTCATCACTGCCTTATAATTGTCCACATTGACTACTTATTTATTTTTCCACTAAATCTACAGATCACAAGCATAGTAAAAGAAACTACTCCAGCCTTTCTAACGTAATATTAAAATCCATTATTATTATAGCTCTTGCTATCATTATTGTCTAATCGTTACTAACCCTTAATTCCTTAAATATATAACGAACATTAATAATTGATAAGAAACTAAACAAATGGCTAGATGGATTTTGTAGGACCCCGTTGCCTGTAGTCTTCGACTTACGCTGTTTCTTTTTTCTCTCTTTTGTTTATCAAGTTACAATAATATAAATATTAAACCCCGCTAACTTATTTTTAATATATGTGTCAAGTGGGTAAGGTATTAGATAAATTATGGACTTGGCCGATTAATCACCTATTAAAATAGTTACTTAAAAGAAAACCTATTAATTAAATAATTGTAGTTACACGAATAGTTCAAAATTTCCAAAACAACTTCACTGACTGATTAGAAATGACTTGGGGAAACTATCAAGAGGGGTAAAATGGTAATTTTATGAAAATTTCAAAAAATGACCTTTCGGATCATTATATAAACATGCACACATTACATAACTTGAAAAATACACAATCATCACCTACCGCAAAACAAGTCTGAATACTCTAAAGAATTTGAGTTTTTTTATTTTGTAATGTTTTGACTTGTTCTTCATCAAAACAATAATAAAATACAACAATCAACAAATAATGTGCTAATGTAATCCAGATTATTACTTAATTCTAACCGTTTGTCAATTTCGTGATCTCTTTAACCAAACTAGAGCTTTTCCAACCATTAATTCAAGTCAAAATCCTCCCCCAAGTGTAACACCCTAGATTCTAATGATTAAGTATCAAAATACAAGTTAAGGGGTGATTAGCTTACCTTTACCGAAGAAATTGGTGGAAAAAGTACAAAAGAATGCCCTTCTTTTTCCCAAGAATAGAGTTGCAGAAAATAAGAGGCTTTGGGACTTTTTTGCACAAAAACTCGACTAACCATGCTATAGCATCCCGACCCACTATACTACATCACCATAGAAGCCCGACCCGCTATAGCCCAAATTAATTCATCTCACTGTAGCGGTATGGCACCAGCTATAGCAACTTACCTAGGACAAAAACTTAGAATTCTCTCCAAAAGTACCCATTTTGCAATATACCTTCTAACCATGATGCTCTAAACCAATACCTTTAAACTAGTATGATATTGAGAGTTTTACTTGTCCGAATTCACTTCAGAAAAGTGTCACAACTTAGACCGTCATAAGTGGCACCCACACTAAACATCTGATTGGAGAATTATTTACTAACCCAACTTAACCCATCAAGACTAGTTAGATAAGCCAAATCATAAAAGAAAGCAACTAATCAGTAATTTTAATAGAAAAAGATCGAGTTCTCATAAACTCAACCAATTAAATAAACTTATTACAGAACTAAACCACCTACTGAAAGGCATAGTACTAAAACTATAAACAGTTAAAAGTGGGGATGCGACCCTGAAAATTAGAAAACATCAATCTAATGATCCAAAAATGTATATTTCCAAAAAGATGAACAAAAAACTGGAGAAGAATCCATGACCACACATAAGAGTAGCTCACCTTGGATCTCGTATCAACCACCTGAATATGCCTTATACTTAACAAGAAAAGAGCAAGCGCATAATCCGTGCATAACCACTGTGTACTTGTAGGATCCGAAAGATAGTTCTAAAACATAAACGTAAGAAATTAACCATAGAACAGTTATATAGGCAAACACATATACCAACAGTCGCAATATATTACAAATTTCAAATAACAAAATCCTGAATCGGCCAATGCTTGAAACATGTCCTACATGATCATAAAATGCACATACTTGGTCCTCTCACGGAACCCACACACAAAGTGTTAGTGTATCGATACGGTACCCGAGCCAACCATAAATGACTCATACAAGGTAAGGAATCCGAGGAAAATCCCATATTGGTGTGGTACTTGAGCCAACCAACAATTACAGACATCATGTAATCACAATTATAATGAACAATCACATTTGAAACCACAAGTAAATAAATAGGTTCATTGCATAAGATTATTACATGAAGCCATTTCATATTACCTCCTGGTTTTCCCACATGAATTGCATAATAATACTACAAAGTAGTTAAGATACACACATTACATACTTTGGAAAATAATAAACAATCACTTACCTCGAATCAAATCTTGAAAACTATAAAGAACCTGAGCTTTCTCATTTACAATGTCTAGGCTTGTTCCAGGTCTAAACAAATAATAAAACACAATGTACAATATTAATGGCCTAAAAATACTTGGATTATGCTCAAATTCTAACTCTAGGACAATTCATGATTTTTCTACCCAAGTCAAGGCTTCTCCACCATTAAACCAACTCAAACCCTCACCCAAGATCAATACCCTGATTCTAAAGCTTAAGAATTAATTTACAAGATAAGGGAGTATAGAGCATACATTTATCGAAGAACTTAGCTGAAAAATAGGTGGCAACTGCCCTATATCATCCCTATCAATTCCAATAATGAAGTTGCAGAAAAATAAGACTTTTTGGGACTTTTCTACATAAAATCTCAACCTACCCTGCTATAGAGGCCCAACGCGCTACAGCACCTGCAAAACTGCTATAGCGCCTACATAGATGTCATGTTATAGCAGCGTGCCACACATTATGGCAACTTGCATGGAATTAGAGTCTTGTAAACCCCACCAAATCTTCCATTAGAAATATACCTTCGGTCATTCATGTTCTATACTAACCCTTACACAACAAGTTCAATTTTATGAGATCTTTAGATACTCGGATTCGATTTTGAAAGGCCCTATAGAGTCCTTACTGTCTTAGATACTAGAAAATATGATTCAATCTTGGACATAATACCTCGTCCATTACCAAATTTTTCTAGACCCTATGTGACTCAGATTTCATCAAAAATTAGCCTAGCCTAGAATTTTTAAGTCAGTACCCAAAATGTTTTTTTGTCTAATTTTTTTCAGCATTAGCCTCCCTATAACAACTAGAAGGGATCCTTACCAAAATCCCTTAGGTGACACACCCCGAGACTATCCCATGACGAGACACAATGTATATAATGGCATGGCATAACACAAAGATTGGCAAAATTAAAAGAAAACTAAAATATAGATGAAGAAGCTAAAACAGAAACATCTGGATAAAGCCCAAAATACTAATTCGACAAAATTTGGAAGCCAACATAACATGGCAAAATCTAACTGAATGTCTGAAAACCTCTACCAATATGAGTTGGTACGACAAAACCCTAGCTAACTCTAATATGTATCTAACAGAAAGTCAAATATTGAAAGAAAATAAGGGTTGTCCTCGAGAAGATGAGGACTCACCGATGGTACTAGCTAATCAAAGATAGCAATAACTGTGGGCCTGATGATAAGCGTCAAAACCTATATTATGAAACAATGTAGGCATAAATCATGCAGTTAGTACTTGAAGTGTACTGAGAATGGAGAAAATGCATAAGGTACATGATATCTGAATATACTGAATTTGTAAAATATGTTGATGTAATGACAAAGTAAAACAACATAAAACTGAGATAATTTTATTTGAAATACATATATTCAAGGTCATACTTCCTTATATGGCTCATACTAGCTATTCATAGAAGTTAGTCTTAGCAACATCTGAGGTTCTAAAGTTACCAACACCTAGACCCTCTTCATAGTTTATAGAAGCGTATATAAGCAATAAATGCTTGTTCGATCTATTCAAGTAAAGCTTTCCACTTTTTGAACTTTGATCTATGACCAGGTCTACAACACGTACAACTTATACGACTCGTAAACCTAATTGGTAATCATTGACCCAATTTTCTTCAAATACGAAGTGTCAACTATATAAAGTTTCCACGAGTCATAGATCTATGTACAACCCATAAAGACCTCTCGTAATTCTAAAAGTACTACAAACTTTATATTTTTTTGCACTTCTCCTGGTTTGATCTCAACTAGGCACTTCTGATGTGTTACAGTATCTCTCACTTGGCAACATTCATCCCAGAAAGGGGTCTAACTAGGCTAAAAAAAGAAGGGAAACATATGCAACATAATACTGAAAGTTAAACAGTTAAAAGTGACTGACTCTGAACTAAACATCAAAATTGATCTGATTTCATGAACATGCATGCATATTGTGATATGAAAATACTAGAAAAACATGAATATGAAAGAGTACTAAGGAGGAACGATTAACTCATGCTTAAACAGGACTGGGGGAAAAGATGTGGATACTTGGGCATCATCTCAGCTTCGGCTTTCAATGTAACACCCTGAACTACTTGATTCCTTCATAGGAATTTCACCAAAGCGGCTTCCATATTACTCAAATTACGCACTCGAAGGTCAGGAATCTCAATTGGGACCTCTTCGTAAGAGAGACTTTCCTTCACACATATGCTTTATAGAGACACCAATGCATTTCTCAAATAATGAAACATGAAATAGTTAATGCACTGATGCTAATTTTGAAGGCAAAACCAACTCATAAGCCACATTAACAAAATTCCTCAAAATTTGGTAAGGACCTACATAACGGGGAATAAGTATCCCTTCCTTGTCAAACCTCATCACCTTTTTTATGGGTCAAATTTTCTGATAAGCCCAATCACCTACAGCAAATTCAAGCTTTCTACTCCTTATAGCTGCATAAGATTTCTCTCTATTCTGGGCCATTCTCGATATATCCCTAATAAGTCAAACTTTCTCCATGGCCTCATTACCTAACTGGGGCCTATCAAATCCATCTTACCAACCTCAAATAAACCAATAGGAGACCTACATATACTACCATAGACCGCCTCATATAAATCCATATGAATATTAGAGTGGTAACTATTATTATAAGCAAACTCAATCAAAGACAAATGATAATACCAATTACCATTTAAGTCAATCACATAAGCTCTCAACATATCCTCAAAAGTTTGAATAGTCCATTCAGTCTGACCATCTTTCTCAGGGTGAAAAGATGTGCTAACTTACCCTGAGTACCAAGGACTTTTTGAAAAGATCTCCAAAATTGAAAGGTGAACTGAGTACTCTTATCTGAGATAATGGAAAATGGAAATCTATGCAATTTTATCAATTTTCGAATGTAAAGTCTAACATAGTCATCGACTGAATAGGAGGTCTTAACAAGGAGGAAATGTGTTGACTTAATCATTCGGTCCACATTTATCCAAATAGAATCATGTTGACGAAGTGTGTGAGGCAAGCCCATGATGAGTCATTCCTTTTGTTTTTTATGTTCAACCTTAACTTGTTTGCAATTTTGAAATTTAGCCAAAAAATTCCCTAATATTCTTCTTCATCCCATTCCACCTACAAACTTCCCGTAAATAATTGTACATCCCGGGTGAATAGAATACCAAGAAATTTGAGATTTTAATAGTATTTTTTGCCTCAACTTATCAACATTTGGAACATATAACCGACTCTGATAACGAAGCACATCATCTCCTCCTTGGGAGAAAGCCTTGATAGATCTTTTGAGAACCTATTTCTTCAATTTAACCAAAGTTGGATCATCACCTTGCTTTGCCTTAACATCCGACACATGACATGATTATGATCCATTTTGAACAATAACTATACCATCCTCTAAATCAACCAAACAAACTCTGAAGTGAGCACATCTGTGAACATCACGAACTAACTCATTTTTCTAATTCTCAATATATAAGCAAAAATGTTCATGGACAATCTACTAAGAGCATCTATAACAACTTTCATTTTACCCATATAGTAATGGAAACTCACTTCGTAATCCTTTGATAACTCGAGAAATCTCTTCTGGCGAAGATTAAAGTCCTTCCATATGAACACATATTGAAGACTCTTATAATTGGTGAACACATCCACATGAACACCATAAAAATAGTATCTCAAATCTTCAAGTAAAACACTATTGCTGCCAACCCTAGATCATGAGTCAGATAGTTCTTCTCATAATATTAGAGTTGCATAGAAGTGTAAGCTATGACCTTACCATAGTGCAACAATACACAACCAATACATATTCTAGAGGCATCACAATATACCATAGAAATATCTAAATCTTCTGGTAGATTCAAAATTAGGGCAGAAGCAAGCCAAGTCTTCAACTCCTGAAAACTCTTTTCCCAAGCTTCAGAACATTGATGTTTTACCTTCTTTTGATTCAAACTAGTCAAAGGATAAGAAATCAAAGAAAATCCTTCCACAAATCGTCCATAGTAACTATCTAAACCCAAGAAACTCCTAATATCTAAGGGAGAAAGAGGTCTAGGCAAATTCCTAACTGTTTTGGTCTTCTTAGGATCAACTTGAATTCCCTCTTCGAAAACTATATAGATAACAAATTCTAAGGAACTCAACAAAAAATTACACTTACTGAACTTAGAAAACAATTGACGGTCCTTAAGAATTTGCAAGACAATCCTCAAATGGTCAATATGTTCATCCTCTGAGTATAGATCAAAATGTCTTATATAAACACAAGGACAAACATATCTAAATATTGTTTTAATACCTTGCTCAGCAAATTCATGAAAGTTGCAAGAGCATTTGTTAGACATAACCAAATAGTTTTGAAGTTTCCTATGTATGTTCTCCCTTTTTCCCAATTGGCTTTTTCTAATTCTCTTTGTATTAAATGTCTATAAAAAGTATTATATGCCCTGTTAGAAGAAATACTCTATTGAAGTTGTATGACTACCTCATTTAAAAGTTTAAACCATTGGAAAGAGCAGAGTTCTATTTACTTAATTCATATTTGCAACACATCCACTGATGTGCACACTTTAATATTTTTCATGAATTAAGTTCTAATAATTTCATTGTGTTTAGGTTTTGTCACTTGAGTGTTGAGAAAGGATATGGTCGCTGAAAGATTTTTGTTTGGTACTTCTTTGTTAGGAAACTCCCAACTCTCAATTCCACTCATACTTCTTGCTTAAGGAACTCCACGCCAGGGTTTCACCCACTCCCTTTATATTTTCATATACTCCTTCTTTTCCTATTTGTATGTCACCATTTTAGATTTCATGTCCCTTAAGAAATCATGTTAGTTTACCATTGAACTCTTATTTAGTATTGTCTTGAAGTCAAGTTTTCAACAAATGAACATAAATTAATTTATTTTGATTAATAAAATTGACCAATAATCATGAATTAATCATTTAGTTTTTCTATGTTGGTCAAATTCATACTTTCAAGCTAATAAATCTTAAGGGTAAAATTGTAATGACTCAATTGATCATTTTTGGAAAATTACAATCCCCTCCCAATATTAACCCTAATTTAATTCTAATTGAGTTTCGGAATTTGGTTTCAAACTTTAAGTTTAAAGTTGATAATTTGTGTAATTTTTGAGTTTGAAAGACTTAAGTTGCCCAAAAGTGGTTTTCAGAGTCGTTTAGAGTTCGAGTGTCGGTTCTGAAATATGGAGATTGTTCTATGAGAGTTGTTTGTTTCATATTCAGAGTCTTTTTTATGATTTGAGGTCCTAAGTTGTGACATTATTGAAATTTAGACTTTGGATTGACTTTGGTAAACATTTGGGGTTCAGATGCTTAGATCAGAATTTTGAGAGTTTTGTTGGATTTGTGGGATGATTTTTGGCCTAAGTGAGATCTTAGTTGAATTTTTAGAGGTCCCGATCTCAAACTCGTATTTTGACGGTTCTATTGAGTCTAGATTATTGATCATAATTAATTTGTATATTTGGTTTGTGTGTAAGGGGTTCCAAATAAATATGAAGGTTCCTTTTAATATTTGAGAGTTGGCTGATGTTTCTAGTGTTGCAGTTCTTGCGTTTCCGAAGGGCCTTCGCTTTTACGATCTTTGCTTTAGCGAAGACTGGCTCAAAAAATTAGGACTGGCTTTTTGGGTGGGTTTTGCTTAAGCAGAATAGGGCTTGCTTATCAATGGTCACTAAGGTGAATCCTAGTTCACAAAAGTTAGACCTCCACTTTTACTTTTTTCAAAATCACAGGTTTTAAACACCATTTTCCATTTGAACTTTGGAAACCTTGGAGGCAATGTTTAAAGAGATTTCTTGTGCTAAATCATTTGGATAAGGTATTTTTACCCTAAAACTTCATTTCTCTTTAATTATTTATGGATTTTAACATCATTATTTGGGATTTGGATTTGGGATGTCACGCCCCGCCTCTACCCCCATGACGTAACATGGGACCTAGGATCACGAGTGACCCCAAGCTAACCATGAGTCTGGAAAATCACAATCATACTAAAAATAACTAAGCATGAACTATGCGGAAGCCAAATCAATAAATATCTAAAGAGGGGACAAAACCCAAATATTCTGAATATCAATTATATAAGAAGAGTTTAGTGATGACTGAAACAATCACTTAACAAACTCAGGCTGAATCTACTACTATGTTTGAAAAGCCTCTAACTTAATTGATCTGCTTGGACATGCCCCAGCTAACTCTAACAAGACTGAAAACTTGAAATAAAGACTGAAATAGAAAGCATGTCTTGTCCTCGAAGTATGAATACTAACCACTAAAGTTATTGAAGTCAGACTTAGAATCGATTTAAGTGTGATCTGAATGCTGAGTACCTGAACCTACATCATGAATGGATGTAGCGCACAGTATGCATCCGTACTTGGAATGTACCAAGCATGCAAGATATAGATATACAAAGTTGGACAAGGATATATGAGTTGAACAAGGCATACTAAGTAACAAGATAATATGAGAAAGAATATAAATGCAGAAACATAACTGAAAAGTTAAATTGAATGAAATAACCAAATACTAATCATAAGGATAACATGTTGAACTGTATAATGATATAAATGCTGAAAACCTGGTCAATGCAATAAGAATATGACTCTGGGAGCTATTATTAATAAATATAAACCACATGAGCTAAACATGGAATCCGATGTATACGCCCCATCGAGATGACCCAATATACCTTGCCAGGGGTATAAAGGAATGATTGTGGAGTGATCACTAATAATGATGCCCAACAACGGAGACTTATAATACTACACGGGCACATAGTTTTGGGACTTTGAGGGTACGATGAACCCTAGTCCAACTCGATGCTAATTCTACTCCCAATTGAATGTATATGAAGCTAAAATGCACTAAGTACTGAGTAGCTAAAACTGATCTAACTGAGAATGCAACATTTATATATACTGAAAATGTGAGATTTAAAATCTAAAGCATGATTCTCTGTCTAACTGACCTAGCAAGTATAATTCATGAACTAAGAGAATTTACACAAACTAAGGTTTTGAGTTTTATACAAGGAATTATGCAATGTTTCCAAGAAAATATGTTATTTAAACTATGGATACTATAGCAACTGAAATCACAACAATTCTCCAACATCTTACAAACCATGTCTAAATAAGCTATGTAGAATCAAGGAACTAACTGAAATCTAGGGACCTAATGGGTGAAAGGAACCCACAAGTGAAATCCCATATACTTGGTGACGAAATCTATAGAGAAATCCTTTGGATTTTAGAGCTGAACTTTGAAGAACACTATTGCTTGTTCATGAAAGAAACTAGCACCTCATTTTCTTCTTTTTGTTCTAACTTGGATGATTTTTGGAGAATGAGGGTTATGGGTATGACTGACTAGATTATTAGGCCTACACCGAGTAAAATGACGTAGTTTAGGCATTAAACGACGTAGTTTAAGTGCCTAATGCATAGGAAAAAAGATCAAAATGACCCTGACTTAAAATCGACAAAGTGATATCTACTACAAGACTAACAGACCGTCATTTTAACCACGGCCTGTCAACAGGGTCGTAATTTGAGCTCTGTCTGATAGCACTTCATTAAAACGAGCATAACATTTTACTCCGAGTTGAATTTTAGCAAACTTAGTGGCATTGGAAAGAGGATTCAATTATCTTTAATTTGATAGGTTATGGTCTACCTAACTCATTTTGTGCTAAAAGATATAACCATTTGAAGTTAACTCGATAGTCTTTTATCTCTAAATAGTTGTTGACACTCACCAACGGCCAGACCTACAGTTCGTAGGTCTAACCGCAGACCATACTGGTCGGCCGTTGGTTGGATCAAAGACCAAAAATCCTAGAACCTAACAACGGAAGCCCACTAACAGACTGTGTGTCAAACCACGGATCGTCGTTGGCTTCTGTTGGTTGGCACCAGGACTAAAGCTACATTTTTCTACCTTCTCGAATTCGAGGTTTTACAATATCTCCCTCTTGGGAACATTCTTCCTTGAAAGAAGTCTAAATAAGCCGAGTACGGAGGGAAGGGTTATAATCCCAATTACTGGGTACTAGAAAATGATATCTAATTGAACTGAGTTCCATGAACATGCAATTGTGCTAAAATGCAAGGATAACTAAGGGAATAAGATGTTGAGACTGAACTATACAAGAGTAATTGAGAGACCTGAGAAGAACTATGACTTCAAGCTGAAACGAAATCTAAAGGAAAGAGGTGAGGATACTTGGCCATCATGGTTGCTTCTACTTCCCAATTAGCTCCCTCTACGGACTAACTCTTCCACAAAACATTTATTGAAGCGACTTTCTTATTTCTCAACCTACAAATCGGACAATCAAGAATTTCAGCTGGCACATCTTCATAAGTGAGAATATCCTTCACAGTCACACTCTCTAATGGTACTACTGATGCCGGATCACCCACACACTTTTTCAACAAGGAAATGTGAAAGACCGAATGAACCACTGCTAGTTTTGCTTGCAACTTTAACTCATAAGCCACATTACCAACCATTTTCAGGATTTATTAAGGACTTACATATCTAGGAATGAGCTTTCCTTTCTTGTCAAATCTCATCACTCCCTTCCTAGGTGACACCTTTAGGAAAATCCAATCATCAATTTTGAACTTTAAGTCACTTCTCCTCACATCTACATATGACTTCTAACGACTTTAAGTTGTCTTTAGTCTATCTCTACTGAGCTAAACTTTCTCCATAACCTCATGAACCGAATATGGCCTAATCAATGTTGCTTCACCTACTTCAAATCAACCAATTGGGGACCTGCATCTACGCCCATATAGTGCCTCATACGTGGCAATCTGAATACTAGAATGAAAGTTATTATTATAGATAAACTCGATGAGAGGTAGGTGATCATCCCAACTACCCTTGAAATCGATCATACAAGCTGTCAACATGTCCTCTAACATTTGAATAGTACGCTCTGTTTGACCATCCATTTGTGGATGACATGATGTTCTGAGATTTACCTGAGTACCAAGACCTTTCAGAAATGAGAGGTAAACTAAAGGCCTCTATCTGAGATGATAGACAAGGGAACCCCATGCAACATGACTATCTCATTGATGTAGAGTTTAGCGTATTCCTCCTCTTAATGTGTGGTCTTAACAACGAAAAAGTGAGCGGACTAAGTGACTATGTCCACTATCACCCAAAATGGAGTCATGATGTCTGCGAGTACGAGGTAAAACCCGTAATGAAGTCCATGTTTATAACTTCCCACTTTCATATAGGAATGTCATTCTCTTGAGTCATACCTCCTAGTTTATGATGTTCTACCTTAACCAGTTGACAATTAGGCACTTAGCCACAAAGTCTGCTATGTCCCTTTTCCTGCCTTTCCACCAAAAGACTTCCCGTAAATCATGGTAATCTTAGTGGCACCTGGATGAATAGAATATCTGAAATTAAGGGCTTCTGTAAGTTCTGATGAACACATAAGCAACCCTGGTAATGAAGTACACCATCTCCCCCTTGGGAGAAGATCTCAACTTTTTGCCGATGAATTGCACCTTTCAACTGAAGTAATATAGAATCGTTATCCTGCTTTTTCTTAACCTCCGCTACCACTGAGGATTTTAATTCATTCTGAACTATCACACAACCATCTGACGTGTCTGTAAGGCAAACTCCTAACCGGTCAAGCCGGTGAGCATCTCTGGATAACTCGTTTTTTCCTTCCTCAATATGTGCTACACTATCTATAGACACTCTATTGAGAGATTTGGTCACTACAATGGCCTTACCCGTATGGTAAATCACATTCATGTCATGGTCTTTGAGGAATTCAATCCATCTCCTCTAATGAAGATTCAACTTTTTCTAGGTGAACACAACCTGGAGGCTCTTATGATTTGTGAACATGTAAACATAAAAATCATACAAGTAATGTCTCCAAATCTTTAGGGAAAATACTACGACTGCAAATTTGAGGTCATGAGTCGGGATATTCTTCTTGTGGACCTTAAGTAGTTTACAAGCATAAGCTATGACCTTACTTCGTTGCATCAACAGACAACCTAGGCTGACCCTGGAGGCATCACAATAAATCATATAACCATATGAATCATATGGTAGAGTTAAGACGGGAGTTGTAGTCAGCCTAGTCTTCTGAGAAGCTTTTCTCACACTTATCTGACCATTGAATTTTAACCTTCTTCTAAGTCAACTTGGTCAATGGGAAAGCTATGGATAAAAATCATTAAACAAACTTCATGTAATAATCGGCCAAACACATGAAACTTCAGATATCTGTTGGAGAGGTGGATCTAGGCTAGTGTTGTACTGCCTCAATTTTCTGAGAATCCACTTAGATCCCTTCGTTGGATACCACATGACCAAGGAAAGCGATGGACTGTAACTAGAATTCACATTTGCTGAACTTAGCGAATAGCTAGCGATCCTTGAGAGTTTGCAGAACAAATCTCAAATGAGTCACGTGCTCTTCCTCACTTCGAGAATAAATGAGGATACCATCAATAAAAACGATGACGAACAAGCCTCATGTTCATTAATTCTATGAAAGCTACAAGAGCATTTGTTAGTCCAAAAGACATAACAAATTCATAATGGCCATACCAAGTCCTGAAGGTTGTCTTCAGAATGTCACTATCTCCGACTCTAAGTTGATGATAGCCAGATCTGAGGTCTACCTTTGAAAATCAGCTAGCACCCTGAAGTTGGTTGAACAAGTCATCAATCCTAGGGATATGATATTTGTTCTTACTTGTGACTTTGTTCAACTGCCGATAGTCAATGTACATTCTGAGAGAACTGTCTTTCTTTTTCACAAAAAATATTGGAGAACCCCATGGAGAGATACTAGGTATGATGAATCCCCTATCTAGAAGATCTTTCAACTTCTCTTTCAATTCCTTAAGCTTGGCTGGAGCCATTCGGTAAGGAGGAATCGAATGGGCTAAGTATCTGGAAGGAGATATATTCTGAAGTCGATTTCCCTTTTGGGAGAAACTCTAGGAAGATCTTTTGGGAATAATTCTGGAAACTCATTTACTACTGGGACTAACTCAAGAGTTGGGGTTTCAGAGTTTGATTCTTAACCCAAACAAGATGATAGATATACACTTTGGAAATCATTTTCTAGCCTTAAGGTAAGAGATGAATCGACCTATAGGCGCTGAGCTATTAGTCTTCCACTCTAAGACTGGCTCGTTGGGAAACTGAAACTGAACCATCCTAGTTCTATAATCTACTGAGGTATAACAGGAATGTAACCAATCGATACCTAGAATGATATCAAAATATACCATTTCTAACTCTACAAGATCTGCTAAGGTGACTTTTTGAGACACTGTGATAGGGCTATTTATGTATACTCATCTAGCTATAACTAGGTCACCAATTGGAGTAGAGACTAAGAAGGGTTATGGGAGAGTTTCTGGACTGACACCAAAGTTTACTGCTATATACAGAGTTACAAAATATAGTGTATCCCCTAGATATAACAATGCATAAACATTTAAATGGAATACTAGTAACGTACTAGTGACCACATCAGGAGAATCTTCCTGGTCCTGGCGAACTTAGAGAGAATACAACCTTTTCTTGCACTGACCGCCACATGTACCAAACGAGGCACCCTGTAACTCCCCTAAATGCTAACAAGATTCGCATGTCGATTTACCGTTGTGTAAGTTCTACAATATGTTTTATTCACATTTTGGGAACTTAAAATTTAGTGATATTTGCAAACTTATTTATCATAAATTGTAATCGTAATTTCAGGGATTGTATTGGGGTATTTACATAATATTCTATTCTAATTATGTCTAACTAAATGGTGGTGAGGCATATACATATAGATATGTATATCTGCATTTTTGGGCAGCACAAAAACTTTTTGGGAAGCATCTTTGAAGGTCAGCTGTCCAAGTGATAAACATCACTTGTGTGGCTATATATTGACACTTCTCTAGTGAATTTCGGTTCCTTCATAGCCTAAAAACCTTAGAACCTTAATTAACCAATAGTTCATCAAAATCAGAAGAGAAAAACTTGGTTCTTTTGGCTGGAATTCGAAACACACATTGCTTTTTGGTAAGTAGTCGAAATCTGTTTTGTAGCTGAGTAGTGTGTATTAATTTTAGATTCTTTAGAACTCATTGTTGGGTGAATAAATATGTTTTAGAAATATAATTCACATTCCTACAACTCTTACGTTTATGTGAAACTCTAATTTAGCTGTTATGGATTCGAAATATGGGACGCAACACAGGACAAGTTCTGACCAGATTTCGAATTCAGAAACCCTGTATGAACGACTATTAGTGTATCGACGATATATTTTTGTACAAAATGTATTTTTTGGTGATTCTTGTTGCGTTGCAATCTTAAGAGATGTATCTACATCTTTTATGAAGGTTATAAAGTCTAATGTAGCTGTTATGGATTCGAAATATGGGCTACAACACAGGACAAGTTCTGTCCAGATTTTGGATTTAGAAATCCTGTATGAACAACTGTTAGTGTATCGATGATATCTTTTTGTAAAAAATGTATTTTTTGGTGATTCATGTTGAGTTTCAATCTTAAGAGATGTATATACATCTTTTATGAAGGTTATAAATTCTAGTTTTTCCGTTTTCCTTTTCAAATCTAAGTTGCAACATGGGGTACTAGACTGGCCAAAATCACTGTTTTGGGAGCATAGTTATATCTGTGCAGGCTGAGCTTACTTGTGATGATAATCCTATTTTATTTCTACAATTTTGAGATATTAGGAATTAAAGAATTTATTTAATTGTATTTTTAAGGTTGTATATACTTGTGAACAAGTTAGGGACCATGATACGTTGGTTGGTCTACGGTTTGAGCTCGCACAGTTTTGTTGGACTGTTGCTACTCTAAAGTATTGAGGTTTGTGTATAAACTTGTACTTGCACTCTTTTAACTGCTGTATATTTGAAAGTTGATCTTGATACCTTGGTTACCTCTTGTCACTTTGCATTGTCGTGTTGGTATGACGTTTGTGTAACTCACCCACTTGTACGGATTGTTTGATCACTTGGCACTCTTGTTGGGACCTTGTCCTTCTTGTGGCTGTGACTTTGTTACTATTGGCATGCCTCTTGATTCGGATCATTTGCCATCTTGATCCTAGATTTGTAGTCCGTCTTAAAAATGAAGTTGTCCATTTTAAGTACGAACTAGAAAGCCATTTTTAATATGGTTCTTGGTTCTCTTGATTATTGGGTTGTGACCCTTCTTGATGCAGGGCGTTGGCCCTTCTTGATACTTGCTTGTGCCGGGTGTGACGACATGAGGTATATATGGGGCGATCCTTGTTCTTGAATCTCTTAGAACATGGTGCTATGAGCTCTCTTGACATTTGTATTTTTGAATATCGAACTTGATACTTGTTATAGATAGTTACTTGATTTATTTATTATGTTTCAAGTATGCCGCTCATTGACTTGAAAAAGGTAGCTTGGTGAATTTTTGAGGACTCCAACCCTACAGTTTTACACCACTAAGCTATATGCTTAGCGATAGTTGTTTCTTTCGTAGGGGTTGATCGAGAGGAGGCATGAAGCTGGCCATTAGGGATGGAAATTTTGGGAACTTTAAAAAAGATCACATTTGCATATAGGCATCTATATTTTGTATAAACTTTGGGACTTATACACGATCTATGTGGTGTATATTTGCATGTAATTTTGAGGGAAAATCGGATCATGTCCATGGGTTGTAATATAAGTATGGCTACAGGTTTTGTTTATTTGGGGTGTGTAAGCCCAAGTTATGTAATATATTACATTTCCTACTTGTTTTGAACGATCGTATGAAGCATGAACCCATTTAGTTTGGGTACTCGAAAGTTGATAATATTTTTTTTATAGCATCATCTACTAGCATGGGGAGAATATATGAATTAAAAATATTTCATGAGTTATTGGCATATAGTAATATGAAAGGGTCGTTACAAGCTTAGTATTAGAGCCTAGGTTTGTGGTTCTAGGACTTTTGCTGTGAATTATTTGTATACTTGTTCGCTTTCAGAAAAAAAAATTATTTGGACTATTTGTTCACTTACATGATTTATAATATTTTATCGCATGTAGAGTGCACATGCATCATATACATGTCCATAATGCAATGTGATCTTCCTTTTTGAAGGAATTAAGTTATGGCCTCTTCTGCTGACCGACCTATGGAAATTGTTCGTGAAAGTTCAGGTGCCTCTGTTTCCTAACCTCATGCACTAGAAGAGGTTGGAGAACATTTCTTAGATCATTATGTTCCCCACACTAGTGGGTTAGAAATGGTGAACCATCAGGGTGCAAGAGTTGGTTCATATCCTCACACGAGTCGTGATACTCAAGCCATGAATCCTCCTTTTCAACAAATGGCTGAATTTTTCCACCACTTAGCTAAAGCGATGCATGATCCCAACGTGATTAACTTTGAGAAAATGAGGAAAATGGGTGAAGTGGAGTTTGAAGGCACCATTGATCCCACGGATTCTGAACAGTGGCTGGAGCACATGGAGAGGGTATTTGAGCAATTAGAGTGTTCAGATGTTGCCAAATTTAAGTATTCTATTTCACTATTACAAAAAGATATCATCGATACACTAACAGTTGCTCATACCGAATTTCTAAATCCGAAATCTAGACATAACTTGTCCTGTGTTGCATCCCATATTTCGAATCCATAACGGCTAAATTAGAGTTTCACATAAACATAAGAGTTGTAGGTATATGAATCAGCTTTCCAAAACATATTTATTCACCCAACAATGAATTCTAGAGAATGAGATATTCTAAAATTAATACACATTACTCAGCTATAAAACAGATTTCGACTACTTACCAAAAAGCAATGTGTGTCTCGAATTCCAGCCAAAAGAACTAAGTTTTTCTCTTGTGATTTTGATTAACAATTGGTTAATTAAGGTTCTAAGGTTTTTAGGCTTTGAAGGAACCAAAATTCACTAGAGAAGTGTCAATATATGGCCACACAAGTGATGTTTATCACTTAGATAGCTGGCCTTCAAAGGTGCTGCCCAAAAAGTTTTTGTGCTGCCCAAAAATGCATATATACATATCTATATGTATATGCCTCACCACCATTTAGTTATACATAATTAGAATAGAATATTATATAAATACCCTAATACAATCCCTTAAATTACGATTACAATTTATGCTAAGAAAGTTTGCAAATATCACTAAATTTCAAGTTCCCAAAATGTGAATAAAACATATTGTAGAAATTAAGCAACGGTAAATCGACATGCGACTCTTGTTAGCATTTAGTGGTCTTACACACCCTACTGAGTGGGGCGACCTGCTGGCGCTGCTGAAGTAGTAGACTGAGCCATGTTACCTCTTTTTCTTTGCTTGGCAGAAGGGCAATCCTTCAACCTATGACCATACTTTCCACAACCAAAGCACCCCTCTTTGGGCAAGTTGGAAAAGTATAGTTACCTGAAGCACTCCCCTGTAACTTAGATCCCGATGCCCTTCCTTTTTGATCCTGTCAAACCTAGGGGATAGAGCACTAGCTGATAAAGGTGTTGGAAATGTAGACCTTTGCTGAAACATTGAGGGATTCCCACTAACTGACTTTTGCTGTGAGTATTCATAATTTCCTGTTCTGGCCTTTTTATTATCCTTATCCATTTCCCTAAGATTATCTTTCTCAACCTATTGAGCATGATTCATAAGTCTGGAGTTATCCATACCCCCTATAAGCATAGCATTCCTATACTCGGTCTTCACTAGATCAGATACCCCAAATAAGAATTTACTCATTTGTGCACTTGGATAGACAACCATGCGTGAAGCATATCTGGAGAGCTGGGTGAACTTCAGCCCGTACTCTTGGACCGACATTAAACCCTACTTCAAGTTCATAAACTCTTATGCCTTAGCTTCTCTCAACTCCCTTGGGAAGAACCTATCAATAAAAGCTCTAGTAAAAGAATCCCAAGTCACAGGAGTTTCACCTACACCCTTGTTGTCTTTCCACTTAGTGAATCTAATATCAACCACATGCTTAAGTTGGTAGGATGCCAGCTCCACCCTATCACTTCCAGTCACTTGTATCACTTGTAGGATCTTCTTAACTTCATCAATAAAGTTTTGTGGGTCCTCAGCAATCTACGACCCTAGAAACTCAGGAGAATTCATTCGAACAAAGTCTCGAACCGTAGCTGCAACTGATCCATCAGTAAGGTTTGTAGGAACTGTGGCCTGCTAATTGTTCTGATTAGCTACACTCTGAGCCAAAAGTTGGATTGCATTCCAAAATTCTGCATTCATAGCCTCATGATTTAGGACTGGAGGAACTGTGTTAGCATTGCGTGCATTAGCTCTACGAGGAGGCATGATCTGAAATGTATAATGATGTATTAGAAGGGAAAGTTTCAATCATACCTCATGTATGATAAGAATATCAAATAAAGTGAAGTGTTTCTTAAAACACTTCGTAGCCACCCCCCATATGTGTGGCGCACTTCACACTCTTGAAAGGGACTCTACTTAGTGTGGCTTCCAGACACCCTAAGACTCTCGAACATGATGCTCTAATATTAAGTTTATCACGTCTCGAGGATGTCCCATTGATGTAACATGGGACCTAGGAACACGAGTGACTCTAAACAAACCCTGAGTCTGTCATATCATAAGTATACTGAAAATAACTAAGTTAAACATGAACTATGTAGAAGCTAAATCAATAGATACCTGAAGAGGGGAAAAAATCCAACTAGTCTGAATATCAATTATATAAAAAGAGTTCAGTGATGACTAAAACAACCATTTAACAACTCAAGTTGAATCTACTACTATGTCTGAAAAGCCTCTAAGTAACTAGAGTTGTTGGGACTTTATAACACCTCAAAAAAATCAGACTTGGACTAAACTGCAGAAAAAGAGTGGAACTAGAAACTTTTGGAGGACCAGTAGCCCCCCACAGGCCGTCGATCCCCACACGAGCCATGGGATGGCCCGTAGAAGTGAGGAAGAGCCACCAAGGCTCAAGCGTTGAACCACATAGCCCATCACGAGTCGTGGTCTCGATGACGGGCCATGGATGGATCCATCGTCCTGAGCCAGCAGACCCCCTAGCCCATGTGAAGAACCAGGTGGCCTTCATGGTCCATGGTCCTTCACACCGTCCATGGAGTGGACCGTAGCTGGGAGTTCCAGAACCAGTAGACACTAGCTAGAAACCACGACCCACCTAACGGGTTGTGGTCCCATCAACGGTCCGTTAGTGGCTCCGTGGTTGGCTTTCGTCAACTTTTAAGTCAAGGTCGTTTTGGTCTTTTCCCCTATGTATTTTGCATTTAACCTACATTGTTTAATACCTAAACTATGTCATTTTACTCAGTTTAAGCCTAATAATCTAATCAAAACCTACCTAAAACCTTTATTCACCAAAAACCATCAAAACTTAGAGCAAAAAGGAGAAGAAATATGCATCAGTTTCTCAAAAATATTCAGGAGGTTTGCTTCAAGTTTCAGCCCCAAAATCGAAAGATTTCTCTATAGATTTTGTCACTAGATATGTGGGATTTCACTAGTTCCGTTCATCCACTAGGTCCCTAGAATTTAGTCAGCTCCTTGATTCTCCATATCTTGTTTAGACCTAGGGTTTCTAAAACCTTGGAGTTTGATTGTGATTTAGCTGTTGTAGTAACCTTAATTGAAATAACATGTTTTCACGGAAAGTTTGCTTAAGTCCTTGTATGAAACTCATAACTCTAGTTTGTGTAGATTCTCTTAGTTCATGAATTCCACTTGCTAGGTCAATCAAACAGATAACCATACTTTAGATTTTGAATGTCACATTGTCAGTATAGAAATGTTGCATTCTCAGTTAGCATGTCAGTATTTTGAGCTATTCAGTATTTCAGTCATATAGATATTCAGTTGGGAGTAGACTTAGCACTGTATTTGACTAGGGTTCAACGTACCATCATAGTCCCAGAACTACGTGCCCCCATAGGATTATAAGTTCCCTTTGTTGAGCATCAGATTTATTGATCACGCCAATCATGCCTTTATACCCCTGGCAAGGTATATTGGGTCCTCTTGATGGGGCATATACATCAGACTCCACACTTAGCTCGTGTGGTTTTATATAGGTTAATAATAGCTCCCATAGTCAGAGTCTTAGTGCATTGACCAGGTTTTCAGTATATACTTCAGCATTCAGTTCAGCATGTTATGTTCATGATGAGTACTTGGGCATTGTATTCAGCTTAGCTTTTCAGCTATGTTTCAGTATTTACATTCTTACTCAGTTTATGTCATTGCTCTGTGCTACATCATTTCATGATGTAGGTTCAGGTACTTAGCATCCAAATGACGCTTAGATCGATTCTCAGTACGCATTAAGCAGCTTTAGTGGTAAGTCCTCACATTTCGAGGACAATAGACATGCTTTCATTTTAGTCTTTACTTTCAATTTTTATTTTTGTTAGACTTAGTTGGGGCCATGTCCCAAAAACTCAACTCAGTTAGAGGCTTTTCAGACACAGTAGTAGATTCAGCTTGAGTTGTTAAGTGGTTGTCTCAGTTATCACTAAACTCTTAGTATCTTTACATTTAGACTATTTGGGTTTTGTTCCCACATTAGATACTTATTGGTTTAGCTTCCGCATTAGTTCATTTTACTTAGTTAGTTTTCAATAATGTTCATGATATGCTAGATTGAGGGTTAGTTTGGGGTCACTCGTGATCCTAAGTCCCGTTTTACTTCAAGGGGGTAGCCTTGGGGCGTGACAGACATTCCCCATCTAACTCTAACAAGACTGAAAACTAAAAAATAAAGTCTAAAATAGATAGCATGTTTATTGTCCTTGAAGTATGAGGACTCACCACTGAAGTTGTTGAAGTCTGACTGAGAATCGATCTAAACGTGACCTGGATGCTGAGTATCTGAACCTATATCATGAAAGGATGTGTAGCGAGAGTATGTGTCATTACTTGGAATGTACTAAGCATGCAAAATATAGATATACTAATTTGAACAAGGATATATGAGCTAACCAAGGCATACTGAGCAATGACATAATTTGAGCAAGAATATAAATACTGAAACAAAACTGAAAAGTTAAGCTGAATGCAATGAACAAATACTAATCATGAAGATAACATGCTAAATTGTATAATAATATAAATGATGAAAACCTAGGCAATGCAATAAGAGTCTGACTGTGGGAGCTACTATTAATTGACATAAACCACGTGAGCTAAACGTGGAGTCCGATGTATACGCCTCATCGAGAAGACTCAATATACCTTGCCAGGGGTATAAAGGCATGATTGTGGCGTGATCACTAATACTGATGCCCAACAGAGGGGACTTACAATACTATGTGGGCACGTAGTTTTGGGACTTTGAGGGTATGTTGAACCCTAGTCCAACTCGATGCTAAGTCTACTCCCAATTAAATGTATATGAAGTTAAAATGAACTAAGTACTGAGTAGCTCAAAACTGACATGCTAACTGAGAATGCAAAATTTATATATACTGAATATGTGAAATTCAAAATCTAGAGCATGATTCTCTGTCTAACTGACCTAGCAAGAATAATTCATGAACTAAGAGAATTTACACAAACTAGGGTTCTGAGTTTTATACAAGTAATTATGCAACGTTTCCAAGAAAATATGTTACTTAGACTATGGATACTCTAGCAACTGAAATCACAACAAATCTCCTAAGATTTTACAAACCCTAAGTCTAAACAAGATATGTATAATCAAGGACCTGACTGAAATCTAGGGACCTAATAGGTAAAAGGAACTCACTAGTGAAAGCCCACATACCTTGGTACGGAGAAATCCTTTGGATTTTGGGGCTGAACTTTGCCGAACACTGATGATTGTTCTTGAAAGAAACTGGGACCTCTTTCTCTTCTTTTCGTTCTAACTTGTATAATTTTTGGAGAATGAAGGTTCTGGGTATGCCTGACTAGAATATTAGGCTTATATTGGGTAAAACGACGTAGTTTAGGCATCAAACGACATAATTTAAGTTCCTAATGCATCGGAAAAAGATCAAAATGACCCTAACTTAAAACTGATGAAGTGTCATCTACTACAGGACTAACGGACCGTCATTTGAACCACGGTCCGTCAATTGGGTCGTGGTGTGAGGTCTGCCCGACAAGGCTTCACTAAAATGAGAATAACTTTTTACTCTGAGCTTGGATTTTAGAAAACTTGATAGAGTTGGAAAGAGAATTCAATTATCTTTAATTTGATAGGTCATGAGCCACCTAATTCATTTTGTGCTAAAAGATATGATCGTTTAAATTTGACCTAACAATCTTTTTTCTCTAAATAGCTATTGACGCTCACCAACGGCCAGACCTTCTATCCTTATATCTAACCACAGATCGTACTGGTCAGTCATGGATGGGATCAGAGATCACCAATCCTGGACCCCAACGACGAAGCCCCACCTTCGGGTCGTGTGTCAAACCATAGACCGTCTGTGGCTTCTGCTGGTTGGCACCAGGTCGTGGAAAGCTGCATTTTTCTACCTTCTTGAATCTGAGGTGTTACATGGGAAATGGCAAGGCTATGCAAGAACGTGAGTTTTCATCCAAAATGAGAATATTTGAAGTGATTTTGATTTCTTTTTTGAAATGGTTTTAACCAATGAATTCCTAAAGTGTTGAGTAACATTATCAAGTATTGTTTTTCGGATTTAAACCTCTTTTTTGAAATAGGGTTTTGAGGTGATTGGACAATTTTTCTAAGTAATTGATGTGGGTATTGTTATTTCCAAAAAGTGGTTGTGAATACTTGATTGGTATAAATTATATGGTTTGGAAGTGATTCGAAAGGGGGAAACTCAAGCTTCAGATTAATTAATTGATTGATTAAGGCAAGTAATCTTTTAAACCTTGTATTCTAATAGAATTTGTGTATTCCCTTCGTTGTTATGTGTTCGGAGTAATGAGAATGAGGTGAACGGTTAATTGTCCACTTCATAAATCTTAATGAATAAAAAAGGGTTGAAAGGAAAAGTCTATGTGATGATCATAATGTTTTTGAATTGTCTTGTTGTAACCCTTATTGATTGATTGATCAAATTCTTGACAACATGAAAGTGGACTTGAAATGTATGTATTTTTGTCTCTTCCATGTGGTGTGATATTATTTTTATGCATTGATTTTGAACACATTAATGAGACGTGTGTGAGTTATGATGCTAAGGTCATTTTCGACAAGTGTTATGATGTTGAGGTCATTTTCGACAAGTGTTTTGATGCCAAGGTCATTCTTGGCAAGTGTTATGATGTCAAGGTCATTTTCGACAAGTGTTATGATACCGACGTCATTTCTGGCATGTGTTTGTGATGTTGAGGTCATTTCTGGCTAGTGATAAAGCCGATTGTTATGGTTTGACACATTTTGATGCTTATGATTGATTTGGTTGTTAATTGTGATTCATATGTGTGATACATGTGAATAATCTACTTGACACTTGAGTTTGACTTACTTGATTTATGTTAGTTATTAAATTGTGACTGTTGAATCATGATTATTGAACTTTGTGAGTTGTGTATTGTATAATTGTTAGGTTGGGTTGATTTATGTGCAGGTTGTAGTTTGAGGAGGTCCGGTTGTGATGAAAGGGGTATTCAATTTCTAGCTAGTTGCTTGGTTTATTAGGTTGCTTGTTGGGTACTGTGTAGTTGATACCCATCTCTTGCTTCTACACTTGTATAGATTCTAAGTCCAGTTCTGTGTGATCGTCCTTGTCTCTACTTACTGAGGGATTATTGAGAGGCAGTTTCTTGTTATCTCGGCAGACCCTCTTTTCCTTTACGTTATGCTTTGTTCTATTTGAGAAACAAACACATTGAGACTATGTAGTTATTTTATTTTCGCATTTTATGAATTAGATGCTTGTACACGTGACAATCAAATTTTGGGTGTTTATAAAATGAATAAGTTTTTCCGCCTTTGTCTTGTTCTTGTTTTTCTCTTTCTGCTTTTTATTTCGTTTTGTTGGGTTGAGGCTGACTTGTCCTGATGGAAATAGTCAAGTGTCATCACGTCCATTTTTTGGTCGTGACCAAAATAGAAAAAATAATGTCATTTATGCATTGATTTTGTGTAACAAATATTAAGGACCATCTATATTTAGTAGGGACAACATATAAATAGGATTAGGGAAGTATTATTTAATGAATGTCCTTTCCTGCATCTACACTCTTCCTATAATAGAGTCCTCCTAATTGCACCTCTCACTTCCCATTGTTCGCATGACATTGTATAAACTACATTATATTTGGACACAATTTAAGATAAATAGATTGTTTAATTAACTTATTGTCAATAACAAGTTACTTTGCTTTTTCGCCATCATTTGTACATTCTACTCCAGTGAATAAAATTAATCGAGAAGAGCTTTATTTGATATTGTAGTTACTAACTACTATTATAGTTACTAACTGTTATCGTTTCATAAAATTCTTCACAGTCTCAAACTTTTATGTAGAAAGTGAGATATTGGTGCCAAATAAATTTTAATACTTTTACCTGCTTTTATGCTCAAAGTGTAAACATTCAAATCAAACGGAAAAAAAAAAAAAGTTTAATGCATAAATTGGAAGCTCTGCAAAATGTTGATTCCAAGGGTTCCCTACAACACTTGTACCAGTAATGATCGAAAGACTCGAAACATATTTTGATGTAGTTGTTGGATGTAGTACTGACTATTTATATGTATTTGTTAATTAGATGTTGTGTTACTTATGGTCAAGCAAATGTTGATATAGTGCAATACAATCTTCTATATTTTGTATTAAATACAAAATGTAGATAGCTCTTTTCCTCACTAGAAAAACCTACAAGTAAAAAAAAATTTCAATAGTGAATTTTCATTTTTGGTCTTCACTTAAGACACAGGTCGTAATTCTATCAAAAATAAAATCAAGATACATTGAAAATATTAACTTCTTACTTATTTAAAAATGGTGGTAAAAATGAGTAAATGTTAAACAAACATATATGTCCAAATGATCTTGTGTTCAGCACGGACACACCACCACTAGTATTAGAAATAAATCTCACACAATAACAAAATTGATTCGGGCCCAAAAGTGACTTGAATCCAGTAAGAGAATAACAAAATTAACAACAACATATGAAATTAAAAGAAGAAAGGAAAGTAAAACGTCACCATCTTCTCAAGCTCATTATCTTCATCAATGACTTTGGACGATCTCCTCCTCGTTAAGTTGCTCTCGCCTACATGATCTTGAGATAAGTAATTGTAATTTTGTAAGTTTTGAATTTATCCATCTATTAATAAAGTCAAAATCTTATTCAGTCATTGCATTTCTTAATTTGTTTTTCATAAAATTTGTATATCTTCAATTAAATAATTTTAATATATTATTAGCATAAATTACATAAACATCTATTGAAAATTAAATTTATAAACACTATAATAAATCAATACTTAAAAAACTTTCTTTCTACTTTCTACTATATTAGAAGTGTAGGTTTTGAAAAGGTATCAACATGTGTGCTTAATGGTAATTAAAGTGAAAGTTAATGATATTTTTGACATTTACCTTTTGGCTTTCAACCTCTAGATTTGTGTTCATTGCATGTTTCTCCACGTTTTTTTATCCAAGAGTAACAAATGTTCTTTTTTTGTTTTTACACTTTATCAATAAACAATTTTTTAGTTTCAATTCTCTTCCTCTTCCAGGTTTTCTTTGTTTCATTTTATCACTTGGCCATTTTAATTTCAACTCTGCTCCCCCAAATCTGCCTAAATTTTCTTCTCTTTTATTTGTTCTCTGTATTTCTATTCCATTATTGCCTCTAATTTTTTCCTTAATGTATGGATGATGATCTTTTATTTGGGAGGCAGGTCGGAATTTGGGCTATGTTTTATTTTTATCATAGACTTTTTATTAAATGAATGCTTTTTTGTAATATTCATCTTCTTTTTCCTTCTTATGTAAAATAATTTGGGCTCCTTCTATTAGCAATTTTAAGTATTGTAGGTCCTGTGTTTTAAAATACATTTCTAAGTATGTTTTTATAATTTGTTCCCATGAATCTATTTCAGTTGATATTTCTTTCCATAGTTGAAAATATTCTTCGTTAATCATTATATGTTAATCACTATTGTAATCTGATGAGTATATGAAGTCTAAATAATCTGTACTTTGTATTATATGTCTTATATCATCAAACCATTCTTGTTTTAATAAGTGATTTATCTCGTTTTCTTCGTATTTTAATATTTTTTCCCATATTAATTTTCTTAGATTAGGTTCTATTATTTTTTCTAATATTTTAAAAATAAGTATTTTATGATTATCATCAAAATAACTAATATCAACTACTACAGTTATTGGGTTTGTTATGTTCATGTGTTTAAAAATTGGTGCTTTTATCAAATTATTTATCATTCCTTCCTTCCATGTCTACCATATGGTACTCTTATGATAGCTTATTATGATCTAAAGTATTCATCTTTTATTATCGTGTCACTACTAGCATGATACCTTTCTCAGATATTATCTTCCTAAACAGCGCCTTCAACACTTAGGTACTCCCCTAACACGGCCTTCTTGCCTTCACCGGTTTCCCATTTTTGGATGGCATAGTTCTGGAAGTTTTCTCCTACTTTTCTCTATGCTAGTAAACTAGATAATAAAGTATTGAATAATTTTAAATCATAATAACAAGCATAAGCATATCACATAATATATTATGGTTGACAGGAATTAACTAATTTAGCTAAGCATATTTATCAATATAATAATTATTGTTATCATAAATATCATAATCATAAATTAAATGTTATAAATATCATAACATCATAAGGTTTTGAATCATACCTGTTGTAGGTTTGCATTATCTGCTAAGTTTTGCTCCATAATGTGGGGATTATAAGTTAAGTTTTTATTGAATAATATAAATTTTTACAAACTTAGAAATATTAGATATTTTGAGAGGATTGTCGGAATTCCCGATGATCCTTTCTCTACAAATGACTCTCCTATATATACAATCTTCCTAAGGACTAAGAATGCAAAATAAAGAAAATAATTTACAAAGTAAGTCCCTAATTATTTACATGTTAGTCCCCGACATAACTTTACATCTTTTCTCCTTTGAGTCGTTTTCTTTATCTCTTTATCTTTATCTCTTTGTCTTTATCTCTTTTTCTTTTATCTCTTTTCCGTCATAGCCGTCCACCTGTATTTGTCTTTTTCTTCCTTTTTCAAAAGTAGATTCTTCCATCAATAAGTGATTTCTCTTTAATTATCATCCGTCCACTTGTTTTTGTCTTCTTCAATCTATGTTAACTGCTGGTATGTGATTGCTTACTCGGCTGCATCTGCTACATACCTGTTTCGTGTATTTTGTTCCAATAGTTTTGCAATATTGCTCTAAGCTGTCTTCTGAAATAAATCCCTTTCTAATTGATTTTGTAATTGGCTCATGCTCCGGCTTAAGTAGTGATAAGGCCCATTGTTTAACTTCTAATTTATCCATATACCTTAATTCTTTTGCTGTAGAATAAATTAATAAATGGTTCCTTGAATGATACTTCCATATGTAATTTGTTTCGTCATAAGCATTGGATAACTCCGCTAATATTGTGCTAAGTCCGATAATTCTTTTATTTGCATAAAAATCTAGTATCTCGTTTTTCTGTATAATTGGTTGTTTTGTAATTTCTTCTGGGATAATATAATCCTTTGTCATGCCTATCTTTATAACTGTAATGACAGGCTTAATTTCATCAAATAATATTTCTACTGGTGCCGAATAAAATCTTATGTAGAATAATTGTCCTTTTGTAACTCGTTTGTAATTCATAAGCGCTTGGTATAACTCTGGTATATGTATGAGTTCATCTCCAGTAGTTGTGTAGGCCGTTGATATAAGTCCATATGAATAACATGTTGCCACTAAATTAGGTTTTGTACCTGGCAAAGCAATTAATTTATTGTAATTTTGTAATTTGTTGGTAATATAACCTTGGTGATTTTTTAATTTTTCTGGTGATTCAATAGGTTGGGTGTTTAAGAAAGTTTGTATTTTATCAAGGTTTTCTATGTATGTACGGGTTATATGGTTGTATGTCTTTTTTGTCTGGCTAATTGAAGTTGCATATGTATGGATTTGAGGTGGTATGAATAATTCGTTTTTTGGTATGTTTGGTGGGGCATAAGGCTTATCAAATACCTTATTCAAATTATAATTTTTTCTTTTGGTAACAATTGTAAATGATTCTATACTTTCTGCTGTACCTGCATCAATAGATAATTTGTAAGTAAGTTGGGTTTTTAGGTATTTCCCATCGTCACCTTCTAGGTCTGGTTTTTTAGAGTGCTCCGACTGCACTGCTAGCTCTGGTTTTTTACCGTGGTCCGACTCCACATATTTTTCCTCCATGAGGGATACTCTGCTATTAAGCATCGTAATTTGTTCTAATCACTTTTTCATAAGTATTGTGTTTGTAAGTGTTTCTTCAAAATCTGTCTGTACTGCCTTGTCTTAATAGGTAGTCTGCAATAACATTCTTGTCAGTCTTAATTACTTCAATGGTAAAAGTGAAATTTAAAATATTTAGTACTAGTCTTCTAATTTCTTTTGTAGTAGCTGAATCTTGTACCTTTCGTGTTAGCCACTATTTAACTTGTGTATTATCTGTTCTAACAATAAATTTATTATATACAATATATGGTTCAAATGTTAATAAACATTTATATAAAGCAAATAGTTCTTTTCTATTAATTTCCCATTTTACCTCTGTTTCCATAAATGTTCCTGAGTAATATCTACAGTGATGTTCTAGTTTATTATTTTCATATTTGTACTTTAATACTCCACCGTAATTATTTTCACTTGCATCTGATTCTACTATGCAATTAAATTTTTTATTTTCATCTGAAAAGCATAATTTTGGTAATTGTTTACATTGTTCTTTTATCCTTTTAATTTGTTTTTTATCTGTTTCATCAAAATTATATTCAATATCTTTTTTCAATTTTCTTTGTAACGGTTTTAAATATTCTGCTAGTTTAGGTATATATTCTCTTACTTGGTTTACTAATCCTAAAAACGATTATAATTTCTTTTTTGTGTCTAACATTTCTTCTGAATTTATTATTTTTTGTACTAGATGTTGCTGCATTTTGATTCCATTTTTATCTATTTGTATTCCTAGGAATTCTATTTGATTCTTCATAATTTCTGCTTTATTTTTACTCAGACTTATTCCTGATTCTTCTACTATGTTTATAAATTGTTCTAGTAATTTTATATGTTCATCATATGTTCTTGAGTATAATAGTATGTCGTCTATGTATACTATGCAGTTATGTAATTTTACGAAATAAGTATCCATAAAGTGTTGAAATCTACCTGGTGCATTTTTATATCCAAATGATAATACGTTCCATTCATAAAATCCTTGTGGTACTGTGAATGCTGTTAATTTTTTTGATTCTTCATCTAATTTTAGATGGTAAAATCCTGATTTACAGTTAAATTTACTAAAGTAATTATATCCTTGTATTTGTCTAATTTTTAATATTTTATTTTGAATTGGGTAATTATAAGTTTTAGTTTTTGCATTTAAATTTCTATAATTTATAACCATTCTACTTTTTCCTCTTTTTTGTTCACTATGTTTATTAACAATAAATGCTGGGTTAGTATGTTTACTATTACTTTCTTGTATATATTCTTTTTCTAGTAATTCTGTTATATGCATCTTAAATTCCTTTTTAAGTCATCAAAATTATATTTTAAAGGTTTCTGGGTTATTATGCTACTTTCATCTATTAATTCTATCTTTATGGTTGTTTTATGTTTACTCCATCCTTTTAATGAATCTTCACTATATAGTTGTTCTAATTTATCTTTTATTGGACTTAATTTATCTATTGTGAATACTATGTATTCTATATTATTGGTATTATTTGGCATATTTTCTAATTTTTGTGTAATTTTTTCACTTCCTTTAATCCATTCTGTGTCTTTTCTTATTTTATTTATTACTCTTTTTGCTCCTATTTTATGATTACATGGCGTTGTTAACCACCAGTGTGTTTTAGTTATTACATGTGGATAATATCTTTCTAGAAATGGTATTCCTAAAATAATATCTTTAGTAGGTAAATCATAATTATATATTTCATCTATCGTAAGTATCTTATTCCATATTTGTATTTTTATATCTTTTGCTTTATGATGTATTAAACTTCCTTCATTATTAAATCCTTTTACTATTATAGGGGTTTTTAATTTTATCCATTTATCTTTTGGTAAACAGTTATACTTACATATGTTTACTTCTGCTCCTGTATCTATCATTGGTGTATAATATCTATTATAATATCCTTCTATTATTATTTTCATAAGTACGTGTATTTTCATAATATTATTCTTTTTATTATTATCATTTTATTTTTATAAGTAATACTTATGTGAGTAGATTCTATTTTATAAGGTTTTAATTCTTCTAACCATTTTAATCCAAATATAATATATGCTTGTAAGTTTTCATTCTAATTTTATTTTCATAGGTATATCTGCTATTATTATTTCTTTTTCTATTCTAATTGGGCTACTATTAGGGCTGGTAAATCTGAACATTTTTGTTTTGTAGCTTTATTTATTTTCATTTCTTCTTTATCTAATAGTTTGTCTATTATATAATTATCTTCTTGTTTAATATCTATTAATATTAAATGCTCTTTTTCTTCTATTAATCCTATTATGTAATATTTATTTGGGATTATATCATATGCTATCTTTTTTGTATATTCTCTTTGCAAATTATTTCTGATTTTTCTAGCTCTTCCTATTCTTTCTTCTATAATGTCTAAATTTTCAGTAGTGTCTATTTCTTTATATGAATAATTGTTATTATCTATTATTTTTACAAATTGTTCAAATGGGGTTTCTATTTCTATGCCTTTTATTTTACTTTTTGCACTTATTTTGTGTTTAGTAGTTAATACATATAAGTTTTTACATCTAGCTGTACATATTTTACTTCCTGGGGTTAAGGTTATTCCATTAATTTTCCAATATAATACTAATGTTTTATCTATATTTTGGTCTGTTAATGCAACTGAATAATTAGTATTTACTGTAAATTTAAACTTTTGGTATATTAAATTTCCTCTTACCGCTGTTATTACGCTTTTTTCTATAGGTTCTAATATCCTGTCATCTGCTAAATATATTTCTATTGGAGTATCTATTCCTTCTTTAAAACAAGCTTTTATAAGTATTTCTATTCCTCCTAAATGTACATACTTAATTTGTTCTTTACTTTTTATCTTTTGTACTTCTTTATTTAATTCTCTTTTATTTATAATAGGTACTTCAGCTTTTCCTTGAGCATATTTACAGTCTATAATATGTTCTTTTTGGCTAATTATATAAAATTCTTCTTTATTTCTTTTAAAAGGATTTTTTATTAATGGTATATTAAATATTTTTTCTACGCTTAAGTCAATTTCTTTTCCTTTTAATTTTTCAAATATATTATTATCAAATATTATTTTTTGTTCTGAATAATCATTTGTTGTATATTCTTCTTGTATAATTTGTATATTTTCTTCAGTCATCTACTTGTTCTATTTCCTTATCTGTTTGATATTCTTCTTCATTTTCAGATATTTCGTAAATACTATCATCACTTTCTAATTCATAATCTATATATTCTAATTGTAAACAAACTTCTTCTTCTATAATTATTTCTGATATTTATTTTTTATTCGGATTTTTTGGTACCTTACAGTCTCTTGCTAAATGTCCTAATTTCCCACAATTATAACATTTACATTCGCTTATATTTTTCTTTTTTCTATATGGTCGTTTAGTTTTTGTATAGTATCTTTTTCTTGGATTTTTATATTTATGTTTCAATTTCTTATATTTTTTAAATCTTTTCTTTTTATATTTTTTATAGTATTGGTCATTACAACCAAACTGTGGTGCTATCTTGTCTTTACAACATGCTAGGTTTTTTCTTATAGTTTTTTCCATTTTTATTTCTTCTCTATATTTTTCACATATATTTGCATACCATTGTTTAACAAATTTTATTCTAGCTCCCAATGTATCTTGTAATTCTGCTTCTTTCCATGCTTTAATTATTCTCGAACTAAATGGTTCTGGTAATTTTGTAAAATATAAGTGTCTTATTCCTGGACTTTCTAGTTTATTGTAAACTCCCTTATAATAATATTCTTTGTATGCATAAGTATATTCTTCTAAATAACACATATTGCATATTCCTAATTTGTTCATTAAATTTCTATTTATAATTTTATCTTTTTGGCGTTTTCTTCCTCTGTTGTCATACTACTAAATTCATTTCTTATAGCTGTTTCATATTTATAAAGTATGTCTATTGCTGATGTTGTTTCTTTAGCTTGTGTATCTTTATTTAATCTTAATGTTTTCTTACTTTCTTCTTCTAGGTTTAAGAACCATAATTTTACTTCTCCTATTAATGTTCTTTCTATGTATCCTGGTACTTCCGTTATACTAATTTTACTGTCTATAATCTGTTTTGATATATGACTTGTCCATAATTGTATAGTTTGATTTATATCTACTACACAGTCTAAATCTAAATATTCAGAGTGTTCATTTATTTGTTTAGGATTCCATTTTCCTATATTTAGTCTTTTATTCCATAAAGCCTTTTCTCTATCTGAACTCGTATAATCTCGGGTAAGTATTTGTGGTTTTTTATGTTTTAGATATACTCTTAGATTGCTGCTACTACTAGGTTCTTCTTTTATTTTTTCATCATAATTTATTTCTACTTCTGTATTTTCTATTAATTTTTTATTGTCTATGTTAGTCATTATATCTGTATATGTTTCACTTATTTCTGATTCACATATATCTTAATTTTGATCTATTTCCATATTTAGTTCTTCTATAGTTTCTATATGTAATTCTATTTTGTTTTCATTTTTATTTTCAGTGTTTTCTTGAGTTTTTATAAGTTTTTTGTTTATAGTTTTGTATTTCTATTAATAGTTTTTCTTCTTCTTTTTGTTTGCTTTGTTTTTCATATAATTCTTTTAATGTTTGTAATTCTTTTTCTAATTCTTTTATTCTGTCGTTTTTTGTGTCAGTTATTTGTTGTATTTGTTCTATTTCTTTTTGTCTGTCTATTTCTTCATTTTCTTTTGCTATTCTTACCATAGCTGTTAGGCTATCTTCTAGTTTTACTTCTTCTTTTTCTAACATTAGATATAATTGGTTTCCTATCTTCTTATATTTTCTTTCTAGATTTGAGAATACTATTTTTATTTTTAATCCGTCATAATTTTCATATGTTTTTTCATTTATTGCAAATTCTTCCTTATTCATTTTTATTTATTATTTATTCTTTGTTTTAGTTGGATAATAAATTTGTATTCTAATGAGGATATTTTTGTGATTAATTTATCTAGTTCATGAATTTCTTCAGTGATTTTGATTATTTGTTTATTTAATCTTTTATATGTTATATATAAAGATTTTAATTCATGTTTTATCTGTTTATAGATTAGAGTATTTTTATGAGGTCTTCTCATCTTAATTTGTTAGTTCTATTAAATTCTGTAATGTTAAGGTTATCTTTCTTAGTTCTATGTTGTATTTGACTTTTTTAATCAATAGCTCTGATACCAATTTGGGGGGTAGGTCGGAATTTGGGCTATGTTTTATTTTTATCATAGACTTTTTATTAAATGAATGCTTTTTTGTAATATTCATCTTCTTTTTCCTTCTTATGTAAAATAATTTGGGCTCCTTCTATTAGCAATTTTAAGTATTGTAGGTCCTGTGTTTTAAAATATATTTCTAAGTATGTTTTTATAATTTGTTCCCATGAATCTATTTCAGTTGATATTTCTTTCCATAGTTGAAAATATTCTTCGTTAATCATTATATGTTAATCACTATTGTAATCTGATGAGTATATGAAGTCTAAATAATCTGTACTTTGTATTATATGTCTTATATCATCAAACCATTCTTGTTTTAATAAGTGATTTATCTCGTCTTCTTCGTATTTTAATATTTTTTCCCATATTAATTTTCTTAGATTAGGTTCTGTTATTTTTTCTAATATTTTAAAAATAAGTATTTTATGATTATCATCAAAATAACTATTATCAACTACTACAGTTATTGGGTTTGTTATGTTCATGTGTTTAAAAATTGGTGCTTTTATCAAATTATTTATCATTCATGCCTTCCATGTCTACCATATGGTACTCTTATGATAGCTTATTAATAAATTTTGAAATTGATCTTGAAATTATTGTCACTATTTTCTTTTGGGTTAGTTTTGCTGCTGCTTGTTCCTCTATGTTGTTAGTATTCTCGTTTTTATGTTGCTAATTGTTCAGTATAATTATTTCCTCTATTTTTTGTATTAGTTTGTTTTGTGCATTCCATGTTGTTTTCTACATGTAAGTTATAACACAATTTTTTGTAATGAAATCTCTGTTGTAAATATAATCTCTCAAGGTTGAGTCGATTTCAGCAACACCCCAGAGGTATTAAGAATTTTCATTTATGTGATGAAGTCATTATATGATGAATTTCTAACTAATTGCCTAAAGTGATATTAAAATTTGTGAATCAGAGCATCTGGAGGAAACAAAATCAAACAGTTCCAAATGAAAACAACTTGTTATTTTTCCCAACAATCTTTTCAATTGTGGATCCTTATTGAAATTTCTAAAATAATGATCTTGTAGAAAGAACTAAAATAATATGAAATTTCTAATACAAAAAGGAGGTCATACTTCACTACTTCTTCAGGAAAATATTTTCCCGATTATCTCTGCCTAGAAAGTGTGAAATCCCCTGCAGAAAAGAATCACATGCAAGTGTGAAACTTATCAGTTTCAAGAAAATAAATTCAATCACATTGTAAAAATAATTTCTAAAGTTCAAAATTTTATCTTTGGATTACCGATTGAATTCATTGTTTTGATTCTTTCATGTCATTATATGATTTTACCGTGCTTACAATCATTTTTTATGATAGTGCAAGTAATATTACTATGCGATATGAGATTGTTTAAGATTATAAAAAAAATATTCATATAGTATAACTTTCTCCATTATTATCATAACTGCAAATGACTTTACATTTTGGCAGTCTTCACATATTGATATGTGACACCAACCATAGATCTTTGTTACAGGACTCAATGAGCCCAATTTTCCAAGTAATATCATTTGTTCCCTTACGTGAATTCATTAACAAATTTATGAGAATATTCTCGATAAACTAAGAATAGAGTACTGACGTATTGCTATTCAATTGTATTCTCCACTTTCTAATCTTTTAGAGATATTTATTGTTGTCTAGATTCGATTTAAAATGTTGGGCATGTGCTTGCACGGGCGACCACATCTAGTACTATAATAAGTCTGAAACATAATTTTTTATCTGAATTTTTTTTTCTGTTTATTTTTATTCAAATTTGTAGGTATATAATGTCATGTAAGTATTCTATTATTATAGATAATATATTATGTGTTGATACATATTGTAACTATATAAATGTAATGCAAGTATCCTATAATTATAGATGATATATTTTGTGAATTTTTTATATATATATTGTAAGTATAATATATAATGTAAGTATTTTGTTATTAGAGATAGTATATTATGTCAATATTTGGTATATAGTGTAAGTGTATATGTAATGTAAGTATACTGTTAATAGAGATGGTGTATTGTGGGAATATTTTATATATATATATATATAAATTTAAATTTCAACTTTGAATTTTACAACGATAGAAATCATTTCAAAGTTTAAATTGAGAACACTATGATTTCAAAATTAAATTGATAGAACTTAACTTTCAACTTCAAAAACTTTAACAAATCAAATTTCTTATTTCTTATTTCAAAATTCAAGTTACAAATTTCAAATGTGAAAATGATAATTGAAAAATATATTATATTTTTTGGGGAAAAAAAAATTCTAATTTATTTAATTACATGAAAGATGAAGTTGGATATAGAATAATAAGCAAGAACTAATTAGAATTTAGAAATTATAGATAGATGGAGAAAAGATTGTCTGAAAAATAAAATTTAAAGTTTCAATTTTTTAAATTCACAACGGTTAAAACTATTTCAAAATAAGTAGATAACAATACACTATATTAATTAAAACTCAAATTTTCAAATTAAGACGTTGAAGAATGATTTAACGTTGTAAAAAAAGTACACTGATCCAGCCCACAAACACAACCCGTTAAGATACATGGACCCATGACTCGACCCAACCCGATGGACCCGGAAAAAAAGAGTAGACGGGTATGGGCTGGACTGAACGGCCCAATCCTACTGTTGAACCCGACACAATACTGGAACCCGGTGAAATTTTGTTATAGTGGGCCTGGTTTGAGTCAGATAGGCCCAATAAAGTATCTCCAAAACTTAATATTTTGAGGTTTTATGGGCTTTATGCATTTATTTCATTTTTCCTCTTTTTTATCTCTATAAAAGTTGAAAAAACCTCTTTAATTAAAGCCCTACTGGCTTCTTTTAAGTATTGTATCATATTGTATCGTATTATATTTTGTTGTATTGTATCGTATTATATTATTTTAATGAATACATCGTTTGAATAGATCATTGTATGGTTCCCATCGTTGCATCAATAATATCACACATTAGAAATTTGAATGATTAACCTATAATAAAGTAGGGTATGAGGTAAAACTTGTAAGGTGGAGGATAAAATATAATCATTAAATAATAAGTAAAGACAAAATGGGAAGAAAATATTAAGGTAACAATATGATAATATAATAAATTTAAGTGATAATCAAAAGAAAAAATATTAAACTAACAATACAATACAATATAACGGATAACAACTATACAAAGAAAGTGTTATAGATAAATAGATTATTATAGAGAGGAATATATTCCCTACGTTGGGTGGCGTTTGACTTTAGATTATGACCGCTAGGGATTTTACTAAAGTTTTTGGGAATTGTTTTTTCCCCATTTTGGGGATTAATTATTATACAGAGGATCCACACTTACTTTTTGATGAGTATGAAATCTTCCTAGATGCTCAAAATTGAAGTCCTAGCAGTGTAAACACACCTTTTTTTTTTCTCTCTTTTATGACATAAAACACCAAACAATGCCTAAAAAGTAATTCCACCATCACTAGCTTTACTAAAAGTTCCCTTATCTTTCATGCTAAAAAGTTTTGACTTGATATACATATTTGGTATATTGAGTTTATCATTTTATTTATATTAATTGATAAGATTTCAAGCATATTTACTTACTAGATTTTTCAAAGACATACTCAATGTTAATAAATTGAGTGTATAATAGGAAACAAAGTTGTCTTTCCTTGATTTGTCAAAAATAACATACAAAAATAGAAATCAAATTAAAAAATATGTGACAAGTAAATAGAGACGAGGAGAATATATCAGAGATTTTTAAAATAATAATCCATTCGTCCAACAATAGTTGTCCACTATACTATTTTGGGATGTCCAATAATATTTGTCCATTTTATGAAATTAATAATTAATTTTACACTTAGTTCCTAATTTACTCTTATCATTAATTATAGTCATTTTCTTGTTACATATTTCAAAACATTATATTTATTATATTCAAAGGGTGATATAGTAAGATTATCCTTCTAATTATAATTTGTTAAAAAGTGTATAAAGTCAACAGTGGACAAACATTGTTGGTTAGAGAGAATATATACGAAGACTTTTTTTATAGAATTATATATTTCTATTCCAATAGTAAAAACGAATGCATGTGGTTTTGTTATTCGATTAATTATTTGCTAAATATAACTTTAATTTCCAAGTAGCTGAAATGACCTATATGTATTTAATTGAAAAACTATGGAGGTTTAATTTTAGTTGTATGAGATATCGAGTTTTAACTTAAAAAAAATTAAGTTGTGTACTCCACATAAGAAGTTAGATTAAGTTTGTACCAAAATTAAGCCATATTGTCTAGATTTAAATAATACTTTATTTTTTTCTAAAATAGGAAATATTTTCCAAAATTCAAATTAACCACAACTCTAATCCCAAAATACAACTTTTAGCCAGCTGAGTTGTTTTTAAACAACTTTCTCATTTTATTTATTTTTTCAAAAGTAAATGGAGACCAGTCCTATTATTGCCGTCTAAATTTCCAAATAAAAAATGTTCTTCCTCGTTCTAAACTACTTTGTCTCATTTCATTTCTCAAAAGTCTAACTATATGTATTTTGATCAATATTTAAGAAATATTTTTTCATCATATTAATATGAGAAGAATCAAAATTTAGTTATTTTTGTAGTTAAAGAAAATATTAGAACTTTCAAAAGAAAAAATCTCCACCTAAATAAGACTCTTAAATAACTATTGTAGATATTATTGTGTTGTGGTATGAGAAAAACGATTTTCAATGTAACTCCAAATTTTCCTCCAAAAAAGATACAATCAAATATGAAAGAATTTATATTTTTATTTCTGAAAAAATAAAATCAATTATGGTCATGCTTTTGACTTTCATTCCAAAAAGTAAAAATAAGACTCAAATATGATAAAACAGTAATGGCAAAAATCCTAACAAGAACAAACATAAAGAGGGATATAAATTAATAACTGCTGATCAACAGAAGTACTAGCATATATAATTGTATAATTAAAAAGTTTTAATTAGTATATATATATTGATTGGTTGTCAATATTAATGTCATCTGCTTGGCATGTAATGCCATCTAGTTAATGTTTGTTTTGTTCAAATTATATTTCTACCAATTCAAATTTCTTTGTTTTGACAGGTAAGTATATATGTATGTGTTAGCCAATAATTCATTAAGTAGTAACATCATTTTGACACTTAAAATAATGACTACTTATCTATGTCATTTCATTACTAATTAAACCCTTCCTTTCTTAGACATAATATCACATTAATTGGTAACCTCCAATTATATATCTTTTCATGCGTTATTGTTAGGCAGTAGCGAAATCAGAAATTTTAGTAAAGCTGTCCAAAAATAATGGTGTATGGATGTCAAAAATGTCCAAAAATAATGGTGTATGACTTCCAAAATAAACAAAAAATATTGTGCTATTTGTGGTTTAAACATGAAACTCCATTCATATATATATTCTTTAAATATAGAATTATATAAGAGTGTCAAAGTCATAACTTTTGTCAAGTGTGTCAAACTTTAAATATATATTCTTTAAATAAAGAATTTGACATATATATATATATATATATATATATATATATAACATTATATATTTAGCTCCGCCCATGTTGTTAGGCAACTACCTACCTTCACATTCCATTCATATTTCACTTTTTTGTACACCTTCAGATTCACTCCCTTACTTAGTAGAGGCGAATTCAAAATTTGAAAATAATAGAAGTTACACAAACGTGTTTTAATTGAATGAAAATTAAATAAATAAATTAAATCAAAATTTTTACAGTGACATCTTGTAAAAAATAAATAAATCTAATTGGATGAAAGAAAAAAAGGATCATTGTGGGTGAAATAAGGCAAAGAGTAAAAGACAAATTAGGATAATGTAGGGCATAAGTGAGATTTAAAGATATCTGCTTGACAGCCTGTTAAGCAGATTGATACATAAAGAGACAAGGACTGCCTTTTCTATCCTCCTTTAGGATTTTTATTTTTTTATAAATAAAATAAGATAATACGATTTGACTGTAGCTTAAATAATCTTTCCTTTTAATTTGTTAGGAAAAGAAGGTACTTACCAAGAAATCACAGAGGAAATCAGTCACTTCCTATCTGTTTTAAAACTGCTTTTGTGACCTTTATGAAATGTTGTGTCCTTTCTAAAGGGTTGTGATCGTTTGAAAGGTTATGCTTTTTGCAAAGTGTTGTGACCTTTCTGAAAGGTTGTCTTCTTTCTGAAAGGTTGTCTTCTTTCTGAAAAGTTGTCTTCTTTCCAAAGGGTTGTGACCTTTACCCTTTGTTAGCTATAAATAGAGAGGTTTTCTCTCAATTTTCTGCACTGAAAAAAAAAAATTCTTCTCTCTACATACATTTTATTACATAAACAAAATTGTCGATCAACTGAGTCTGTGTGTGCTCTTGTTACTGTTTTTGCGTTCGCTGAAGTTATTGAAGTTTGAGGTACCGCTACTTCTTTAACAGGTTAATCCGTTTTATCTTGGGAGGAATTAATCTACAACCTCGGGTACTTGAGGGGATTAAATTTCTTAAGGACACACAGTGGGTTCTGTGGACTTGGATAGTTCTTTGTGTTTTTCTTTTCATCTTTTATTATTTCTAGTTTGCTAATTTGAATACAGGAAATAACAATCTTAAGAAATTTTAAAGTTTCTGTATTTGAGGTTTCTGGAGATTAAAATCTTTATGGTTTTCTACTCTGTTTGAATTTTTAAAATTCATTCGATTAACGATTAAAAGAACATAAAAACTTTATCGTTACATCAGAAACAGTCTGTGTAAGGATTTATTCTTTACTGTTAGTATCTCACATACTAAAATTCTCTGCCATTTGTGGCAGAAAAAAAAAGACTAATTCAAGTCAAGTAAATGTTGAAATAGTAAGTGCTGCAACAACATCGATTGCACCCAATCGTCCAACTGCGGCCCTAGCACCGGCTGAAAAACCTGCAAAGTTTTCTGGAGTTGACTTCAAGAGATGGTAGCAAAAGATGTTCTTCTATCTGACTACATTGAGTCTGCAGAGGTTCATTAATGAGAGCGTTCCTGTTATGTCAGATGAAACTATGTCTGAAGAATGATTCTTGGTAACAGAAGCATGGACATATTCTGATTTTTTGTGTAAAAATTATATTTTGAGTGGCCTGCAGGATGATCTGTACAATGTGTACAGTAATGTTAAAACCTCAAAAGAACTCTGGGATGCTTTAGAAAAGAAGTATAAAACAGAGGATACCGGAATGAAAAAGTTCATTGTGGCAAAGTTTCTGGACTATAAGATGATAGACAGTAAGACCGTCGTCACCCAAGTTCAAGAATTGCAGGTCATAATCCATGATCTCATTGCTGAAGGTATAAATTTATTTAATACCTATGTTGGAAATATTAAATCTATTCTTAATACTCACATAATCTTTAATGTAGGATTGGTTGTGAATGATGCTTTTCAAGTGGCTGCCATTATTGAGAAGTTACCTCCATTGTGGAAGGACTTCAAAAACTACTCGAAACATAAACGCAAGGAGATGACTGTTGAAGATCTCATGGTAAGGCTGAGAATTGAAGAGGATAACAAGGCCGTAGAAAAAAGGTCACGTGGTAATTCAGCAACATCTGGAGTAAATATTGTTGAAGAAGATCCCACAAAATCAAAGAAAAGAAAGAAAGCATCTGGTCCAAAGAGCAATCCTCCTAAGAAAAAATTCAATGGAAGTTGCTTCAATTGTGGAAAACGTGGTCATAAGGCTACTGAATGTTGGGGTACCAAGAAGGACAAGAAGAAGGATCAAGCAAATTTGGCTGAATCTAAATGAGAGATGGACGATCTTTGTGCAATGCTTTCAGAATGCAACTTGGTTGAAAATCCAAGAGAGTGGTGGATAGATTCTGGTGCCTCATGCCATGTGTGTACCAACAAAGAATTATTTTCATCATATACTCCAGCACCTACAGACAAGAAGTTGTTTATGGCAAACTCCGCTGTTGCAAAGGTGGAAGGAACTAGAAAAATCCTTTTAAAGATGATATCGGGCAAGGTGGTGACTTTAAACAAGGTCTTATATGTCTCGAAATTGCGAAAGAACTTAGTTTCTATACCAGTTTTGACTAAGAATGGATTCAAATGTGTATTTGTTTCTGATAAAGTTGTAGTCAATAAGAATGAAATGTATGTAGGAAAAGGTTACCTCACTGAGGGCCTATTTAAATTTAATGTAATTGCAGTTGATATGAATAAAAATTATGCTTCTTCTTACTTTCTTGAGTCTAAATGTTTATGGCATGAACGTGTGGGACACATTAATAACAAAACCTTGCGAAAACTGATTAACTTAAATGTTTGCCTAAATTTGAGTGCAATAAATCAAAATGTCAAGTTTGCGTTGAATTTAAGTATGCTAAGCATCCTTATAAATCTGTTGAAAGGAATTCATATTCCTTAGAACTGATTCACACTGACATTTGTGACATGAAGTCAACACCAACACGTGGTGGGAAAATGTATTTCATAACTTTTATTGACGATTGCACTAGATATTGTTATGTCTATTTGCTAAATGGTAAGGATGAAGCAATAGATGTATTTAGGCAATATAAAACTGAAGTTGAAAATCAATTGGATAGAAAGATCAAAATGATCAGAAGTGATAGAGGTGGAGAATATGAATCTCCATTTGCAGAAATATGTTTGGAAAATGGAATAATCCATCAAACTACTGCTCCTTACTCTCCCCAATCAAATGGAATTGCGGAAAGGAAAAACCAAACTTTAAAGGAAATGATGAATGCCTTACTCATAAGTTCAGGTTTACCACAAAACTTGTGGGGAGAAGCTATCCTTACAGCAAATCGAATACTAAATAGAGTGCCTCACACGAAGACACATATTATTCCATATGAGAAATGGAAAGGTAGAAAACCCAACTTGAAATATTTCAAAGTGCGGGGTTGTCTAGCCAAAGTTCAGGTTCTTGTACCTAAGAGAGTGAAAATAGGGCCTAAGACTGTGGATTGCGTATTCATTGAATATGCCACAAATAGTAAGGCATGTCGATTTTTGGTTCATAAGTCCGAACATCCGGATATTCATGATAATACGGTAATGGAATCAGATAATGCTGAATTTTTTGAACATATCTATTCGTATAAAACTAGACTTGAGACATCTAGTCGGGGGTCTAAACAGCCTCGATAAGAACCAAAAGATAATGAAACCAATGAAGAGAGTCCAAGGTGCAGTAAACTTCAAAGGACAGTTACGTCATTTGGATCTAATTTTGTAACCTTCCTTCTTGAAAGTGAGCCTCTAACATTCAAGGAAGCAATGTTGTCTAGTGACTCAACCTCTTGGAAGGAGGCTGTCATTAGTGAGATAGAATCAATCTTAAGCAATCATACCTAGGAGTTGGTTGATCTTCCTCCAGGGAACAAACCCTTGGGTTCAAAATGGATCTTCAAAAAGAAGATGAAAGATGATGGAACTATTGACAAATATAAAGCAAGACTTGTTGTCAAAGGCTTTAGACAAAAAGAAGGTCTTGATTGTTTTGACACATACTCACCAGTGACTAGGATTACATCAATTCGGATGTTAATTGCCCTAACTGCAGTATACGGTCTTGAAATTCACCAAATGGATGTGAAAACCGCCTTCTTAAATGGAGAGCTAGAGGAAGAAATCTACATGGAACAGCCTGAAGGCTTCGTAGTTCCCGGTAAACAAAAGAAAGTATACAAACTTGTTAAGTCAGTTTATGGACTAAAACAAGCACCGAAACAAGGCATGCAAAGTTTGATCAAACCATGTCTGTAAATGGATTTAAGATTAATGAGTGTGATAAATGTGTTTACATTAAATACACTCCGAATCAAGAAGTCATTGTATGCCTATATGTGGATGACATGTTGATAATGAGCAAGGACATTGCCAATATAAAAGCTACTAAGCGTATGCTCGCTAGTAAGTTTGATATGAAAGATCTAGGAGTTGCCGATTTGATATTGGGAATTAAGATTCACAAAACTCCTAACGGTCTAGCATTGTCTCAATCTCATTATATTCAAAAGATACTTGAAAATTTCAAGTATTTGAATTTCAAAAAGACAAAGACCCTAATTGATGTAAACCTTAATCTTGCAAAGAATAAAGGTGAAAGTCAGTCTCAATTGGATTATGCCAGAGTATTGGAAAGTTTGATGTATGTCATGAATTGTACACGACCAGACATAGCTTGCGCTATAAGTAAACTGAGTCGATACACAAGTAATCCCAATCAAAATCATTGGTTGGCAATGAAGAGAGTTTTGGGGTACTTAGAAGACACTCAAAACTATGCTTTGCATTATAACAAATAACCAGCAGTTCTTGAAGGATATAGTGATGCAAATTGGATTACTGGGTCAACTGAAATGAAATCCACAAGTGGATATGTTTTCACTATTGGTGGAGGAGCAATATCTTGGAAATCATCCAAACAAACATGTATAGCTCACTCTACAATGGAGTCTGAATTCATTGCCTTAGACAAGGCAGGTGAAGAAGCTGAATGGCTCCGGAATTTCTTAGAAGATATTCCATATTGGCCCAAACCAATGGCCCCTATATGCATACACTGCAATAGTCAAGCTGCAATAGGAAGGGCTGGAAGCGTTATGTATAACGGGAAGTCTCGTCACATAAGACGAAGAAATAATTCTGTTAGACAACTACTCTCTAGTGGAATTATCACAATTGACTATGTAAAGTCAAAGGATAATGTGTCGGATCCACTTACAAAAGGCCTAACTAGAGAAGGAGTTGAGAGATCATCGACGGGAGTGGGACTATGGCCGAGAACAAGTCATCGTGGCGGTAACTCTACCTAGAAGACTGGAGATCCCAAGATCTAGGTTTAAGGAGATAAAACAAAGTCATAGATGGCGGTTCAACATTGTCAAAAATTATTTTATGTCCATTCTCATGATGAGACAATGTTCAATAACCAGGATAAAGGCATAAGGACTTTTTTTAATAGTTTCTAAGTTTGATACAGGGTATATCAAATAGTGTATCTACGGGATAACACATTTAGAAACCACCTATGTAAGTGTGAAGTGTAAGCCGCTTCAAGGAGAATCCGGTAAGGCCAGTTCTCTAAGCACTTATTAACCGAGATGTGTTCATGGCTGAAATGAACAAAACAATGAGAACCAAAAAAATAGTTCAAGGGTTGATTGTGTGACTTATGTTGTCTAGGTATACACCAAAGCTCGACGGTTCAAAGACATCAAATATACCGATTGATCGAGTATATCCGATATATGTTCACTACGGAAAGTTTAAAGGGAAACCTACTTATCCAGATGTGATTAACCCTTACTTACAAGACACACAAGTTTTTCATGCATATGTTTTAACAATAGTCATTCCCTATTCATGTGGGGGATTGCTGGGTTTTAAAGGTGTGAACAGGAAATAAAGGGTTGTGACTCTCCTGAAAAGTTGTGACTATGCCAAAGAGTTGTGACCTTTATGAAAGGTTGTGTCCTTTCTAAAGGGTTGTGATCGTTTGAAAGGTTATGCCTTTTTCAAAGTGTTGTGACCTTTCTGAAAGGTTGTCTTCTTTCTGAAAAGTTGTCTTCTTTCCAAAGGGTTGTGACCTTTACCCTTTGTTGGCTATAAATAGAGTTTTTCTCTCAATTTTCTGCACTGAAATTTTTTTTTCTTCTCTCTGCATACATTTTCTTACATAAACAAAATTGTCGATCAACTGAGTCTATGTGTGCTCTTGTTACTATTCTTGCGTTCACTGAAGCTATTGAAGTTTGATGTACCGCTACTTCTTTAACAGGTTAATCCGTTTTATCTTGGGAGAAATTAATATGCAACCTCGGGTACTTGAGGGGATTAAATTTCTTAAGGACACAGTGGGTTTTGTGGATTCGGATAGTTCTTTGTGTTTTTCTTTTCATCTTTTATTATTTCTGTTTTGCTAATCTGAATACAGGAAATAACAGATTAATCTACTAAATAAAATAAGAACAACATAATCACAATAACAATGGTAATCAAGCCCTGAGAACAAGGTCTTGGTGGCCGGAGTACCGTGTGTCTGGAATGACTTATAAATTAAATAGCTAAGATTTTTGACTAAAATGTATGTTTAAACAAGTGTGTGAATTGAAAAAATTGCAACTCTTACCAATGATGCTTAATGGGATAGTTATTTATAGAGAGCAAATTAAATAATAGATTTTAATTTGTAGGGTTTGGATCCATGTTAGTCTCTCATTAACTCTTTGATTGTGTATTGAACAATAAAAATATTGGCCTTTCTCTTGATTTTTAGGTTGGCGATCTTATCTTATCTTTATTGCTGGTAATAATTGTCTCTGTAAGTGGATTCTCTCCTTCGGGAGTCACTAGGGAGAGTTGAAAAAATATTCAGTCTCAAAACTTAATTGAGCATTTAGACACAAATCTTCAAAAATTGATACTTTAGACACTAATTATGACATCACTCATTATTCTTTCAAAATATGCAAGACCAATTCCAAAGTTTTTAATATTACACTTTAGTCCCCCCTCCTCTTCCAATAATATTTTATTTTTTTCCATCATTGTTTTCAGATTTAAAAATAATCAAAAAAGAAAATATTTTTCAAGCCCAAAAAAGTTCCCATTTTCCAGTCGTTTTTCACCTATTTTTGTCGATTCCGATGATTTTTCGGCGAAATCTTCCTCCTCACAACTGAAAATCTCCATTCTTGCTCATTGCCTCTAAGTGTTATTCCATTTTTTTTTTTAACTTTTTGTAAAAAATATTTTTACACCATTTTTACTAGCTTGAAAAGCTTAAAAATTTTACCCAATACCTCATTAGTAGATAGACTACATAGTTTAGAAGCCCTAATAATACATTTCTCCATTCCAGAGCTAGCAGAGTACCTATTACATTCGATTCATTTTTTGACATTTTTTTTGGAGAATTTCTTGTCTGCTCTTGTCTAGTTATAAACCGATACCTTAATCTAGGATCGATCATTGTGGTCAATAATGATAGTAGTTACAGTATTTATTGTTAATGGTGATTATATGGATGTGTATGGGAGGAGACTCCTAAATGTTGGATTTGAAAATTATCTTGTAAGGTGTCAGTGGTCATCCCATTTCGTGCAATGATTTATACACAACATGGTTCGAATCATAATTGAGATGTGGGAAATTAGATTGCAACCCAAGCGCAGTTGTGATTAGTTATCTAATGAATGAAAGGGAAAAAATGCATCCCACATTCATAAAAAATGACAATCAAGTGTCTCTGTACATGTTGGATGTCACCGCCGATCGCACTAGGCTAATATTGAAAATAAATATTGTCGTGAGGTCTTTGGTACTCCTCTCATCCACTCTACCATCGATGACGATGATTCGATTGAAGATAAAAGTTTGGGTGATGATTGATATGGATGGTCATCCCAATGGAATCGAAAGATTCTGAATTGTTTCAAGAAAAGCAACGAAAATGTGGGTCGGATCATAACTCAACCACAACTTCTCTGATGGAACTAATTTTCAAATAGAACAAATATTTAGCAGCAAGAATGAGTTGAAAATGTTATTAGATCAAGCGTCGATGAAGAATTCTTTTGATTATTCTACGTAGAAGAATTGTAGTAAATGGTTCAAGGTGAAATGTGTATCCTCTGATTGTGCCTGAATATTGCGGGCGCGGAATTCAATATAATGCTCGAACATAAAGAAATTCAGAGAGTTGTCTTCAAAGAATTTCATTATAATTTAAGCATCTACAAGTACTATTCATTTATGCATAAAGTCGACGTCTATCTCCTTGCATACTCAAAATCAATTAATATTATTCTTGTAGAGTTCGAATAGTGTGTGCCACATGAATTATTAGATGTCTATATTCTTTCACCCTTGTCGATACCAAGCTGGAAGAAAGAAAGAAAATGTGTTAAGGATGTTGGCGAGACTTTCAAAACCAAGAGGAAGAATAAGTATTTAGTGTGTAATAGATCCGCACAAAAGAGAACCACATGTAATAACAATAAATTTTAGTTTGTCCCACTTTATTTTTGTACCTTGATGTAATGTATGTAATTTGAGACTCATCAGTTTGGTATAATTAGTAGCATATTAATTTTGTCGTTTTTGGTCCCTTTCTATAATTAATAGACTAAAACAAATATATATTGTACATACTGTCTATTTGATTTATGTACTACTACATAATGTATTGAGAATTCTATTCGATTAGATCAATTTATACTAAACAAATTAAATGGTCTACAGGGTCTACGCTCGATTGAGATCATTATTTTAATAAAAAAAGAAAATAATTAATTAAAAAATAAATTATTGAAATTTACACGATTAAACAAGTCATAAGATCATATAAGAGTTGACATACATTATGGACGATAATTAGATCAAGATGTGTGAGGATGAGTAGTGGTTATACAATCAACATCCTCACAATAATGTTGACCAAACACAAGTATGTTGTAAGGATTTTATTTTTTCAACCACAATTCATTCTCATACATCTCTTATTATTTTACCCAATTTAGCGGACGCTTATATAATCATATGACTTGTTTAAACTTATTTAATTGTGTAAATTACAATAATTTATTATTTTTATTAGTTTACTATTCTCTTTTTAAAATTCTACTAGTTAAAGCCTATACATGTGTATTATAATCTAGTAAGTTTATTATGGATGAAGGTCTTATTATAGGCTAGACTATGCTTAGTTTTGTTCTCGACTTCTTATAGTCTAACATATCCTAAGACCTTCATCCATAATGTACTTACTAGGTTAGGATACATATGTATAGACCATAACTAGTAGAATTTTAAAAAGAGAATAATTAATTAATTAAAAATAAACTATTAAAATTTATACAATTAAGTAAGTTTAAACAAGTCATATAATCATATAAGAGTGGGCATATATTGAAGATAACAATCAAATATGTATGAGGATGAGTTGTGATTGAACCAATGAAATCCTAACAAAATATACTTGTACTTTAGTAAACATTATTTTGAGGATGTTAATTGTATAATCACTATCCATTCTCATAAATCTATCATCGTCGTTAAGTAGATTCTTATATGATCATATGATTTGTTTAAGCTCATTTAGCTACGTAAAATTTTATTAATTTATTTTTTTATTAATTAGTTATTTTATTTTTTGACAATATGCTAGTAAGAGTTATAAACTCATACAATATATTATTGATAAAGCGTGAAGTTTAGATATACAGTTAATTCAGTTGATGGTCCTCAATATAATATAATTTATGTATTTATTTACTTTTTTGTTATATACTAATATTTTGTTTATCATTGCACCAACCAGCATATACCTTTGAAATGATGGAATGTCAATTTATACGATTCATCATCTACCAGCCACATGAGAAATAATTGATTATATTTATGATGTACGATTAACAAAATTTAAATATCCACTTTTGCGACGGTAGTAAAGTACAACTCAAATTACACCCAATCGTAATATCTAATTTTTTATATAAAAAAAGGCAATCTTTGTTTTAATTAGCTCATTTTATTGACTTCATTTTTATTCAATTTTAAATAACTACAATGTCTCAAACATCCAATTTTAAATAACTATAATACAATTTAAATATCCATTTTTCTGTTTGTTCAAATCAATCTTCTTCTTCAAACAAATCTATGCTGGTCCAATCGACTCTTTTCCTAATGGATAAATTTCGAAGAAATTTTAATCAACCACTATTTTGATTTGGTTTGAATCCGAATTCTCTATCAAATCCCTTGCCAGCAGCACCAAGGGCACGAACCAAACTAAAACGCACTTCAACTTTTGCTCCTTTCTCAATTGGCTTCATTTGATCAAGATTATCAGCCTTTCAATAGTGATGTTCTTGTTCTTGGTCACCTTGAAATAAAAAAAATCACAATATTGAAGGACTTTGCTCCTTTTTTATTCACGGAGTATGCTAACAATTCAACCTCGTAATCAAAGCAAATTTCATTAAGCTGAAACAAGTTGGCTTATTGTTCACATAGAACTAGATTTCATGCAACTTTTTTTATTCTTTGCACATCGCAACAACATATAATAGATCATTTATTTATTGCATTTAAGATGCTTTGACAAATGTCTCAAGCGTTCAAAACAAATTTACTTGGAATCAACATAAAACTTTTGATCAATTAGAATTTTTTTTAAAGTGATCACGATAAATCATCATTCTTACTCTTACAGAAATTTTTGTAAAAATGATCAACTTCTTTAGTTTTACGTTTCTTACTGCTGCAAGCAGTAGAAACAAATTCTTTAATGATTTTCTATATTTAGTCATACTTTACAATCTATAAGAAAAAAATAATTTGTAGTGATCAATCTATCGACCACTAGTCTATTAACTGAAACAAAAAAGTACTTTATCAAACATGTAAAACAAGAAGCAGTAATTCTAGAAAGGAAAAATGCAACAGATAGCAACCAGAACACCACTAATGTCTACTAAAACATAGAAAAAAATCAAAATCGATATATGATATAAACATAAAAGTTCAAAAAAAATTTAATCATTATCCAAAGCAAAACGCAATTAAAGATGTGGAATCAAGAACATGAACTCAAAACATATCAAATTTTGACAAATTTAATCAAGAACAATTGAATTTTTGTAAAAATTCAAAATCCACTAAACTAAAGTGCAACAAAAAAAAGTAAAATAGAGCAAAAACTATTCTGAAAAGATAAATGAACTTACCTGAGCACAAGAGGATGAATGTTTCGACTTGAGGAAGAAGATTGAAGAAAAAATATTTCAAATCTTTAAGGTACTCAAGAAAATAGGGAAGAAGAGAGGTTGAGAAGATACAGGAAAGTTATTGAATAATTAAATGACTTTTATAAAAAATATAATATTTAATAAATATAAAAGAGCCTGGTTGTATTTTTGTAAACATCTATTTTATACCAAAGTTTCTAAAAATGTTAAAATGATCCATGACCACACAATCATACCCCACTTTTTTTTCACTTTTTCACTTTTTCTAACCCTAACCCTATAAATTAGATAAAATAAAATAAAATTAAGTGTCTATTGTTCAAATTAAGTTTTGGGAGTGTCCCCCATGCCAATTAATCTCGAGTCACTAGGATGTTGGGACTTGATACACTCAAATTACATCATAAGATGATGTAACACAACTGTATGTGAATATAGTAAGCCAGAAAAGATTAAAATTGGATTTCACAAAAAATAGAGAGCCATCATACAAATTGGACGAATACTTGATTGACAATTTGTATTCAATTTTCGTGAAAGTAAAAATATTTTTTTTTATTCTATGACTAAGATTGCAGTACTAACTTGAGTTTAAACTATATGAATAAATAACTAAGATTGTGTCCCCATTAATTAATGAAATGTGATGTTCTCAATTTTCATGCAATTGCAGATATCGTATTACTAGATATGCATTAAAACATCATCACTCAATATTTGCTAAGAGTTGAATGATTTATCTCAATATAATTTTCCTAAATCTAAGTTATATAGATAAGAACTACTGATTATGGTATGTAAATTCAACTTATCACTAAAATAACTTATTAAACAAGGGTTAGTGCCTTGAATTCATGGAAACTATGTCTACCAAACCCTTATTCACTTTTCCAAATAAAATTAAGATACTATGGTGTAGTTTAATATTTGCAATGAAAAAAAACAAAAATAATTTAATACCCTAATATTCAAAAATCATGAAACACACAAAAACCTTATGGACGTTACACCTTGTTGGGTACACAACCTCAATAGAAAATTTAACTTCTCATAATTAAAAAATAATAATATTAAAAATTAAATGAAGTCATAAAGCTTATTTCGAAATAAACCTGAAATAAATAATTTAGTGTTCTTTGTTCTTTACAAACCTTGAAATTAGAGAGAGAAAAATCAAAAATTAAAAACTATGTAGGCTTGGAAACAAGTATACATATTTGAGAATAGTGATAACACCCTCCTTTAGCATTAAACTTCATCAAACCTTCCAACCTCTTATTCTTTTCTTTCCTTTGCCTTCCTGTTTATTTTCTTACATCGACTTTGATGCAGTGTCTTTTAATCGTTTTATCATCTCTCTCACACACTTTTTTTAATCATTTTTCATCCTCATATATCTTCTTCTTAATTTCTTTTACACTAGGTTATGGTCTATTAATCTTGGACGTATTAATACACCTAACAGTCATGTTTTCTTCATGGTTTAGCTAAGTTTTGATATTTAATTTATATATATTTATATGTTTTGAGTATAATTGATGTGGATAAGCTGATATACGTGATTAGACACATTTCAGGTTAAAATACAACAAGAATCGATCAAAATTGACAAAAAAAAATGCAATAACTAATCATTATGGACTAAATGACCTCTTCTTCAACCATATACACATTTCAATCTTGTAACAGTGAATTTTTCACAACACTCTCATCAACAACTAAAATAGGTGTTTCCACCTTAGTCGGGTATGAACTACAATATTTTCTACCTCACATTGGAGAAACTTTCCACTCATTGTGGTGATCGTCATACAGTGAGACATAAGCCTACTTTTATGCCTTTTAAGATTTTCAACTGTGTTGCTTGGAAGTTAGCCCTTTTGGGACGGGTTATGCTTTCTAAATATGTCTCTCACTTGCATTTTAAGTCTCCAAATAGAGGTAGTGTGGAAACTCATAGTCTTTGACAAGTGAATTATAGCATCAGTCCACTCTAATTTCTACATAACCTTTTCTAGCATACCTTCCAACTTAATTAGAAATTCTCTGCTCAATTTAAGGAATGTCTTGCCACTATTGCGAGCTAGATATTTTTCCTCATTGAACTAGGGACATATGAATTTGAACTTATGTTGACAAAATTATTTCCATTGTTCCAGTTGCGCTGATTATGACCATCTTGGTTCTAATATCTAGACTTGGTTACCCTAACTTTACCATTAAGGTCTTCATTGGTTTCGATAGTTTGAACCTTAACAATTTTGACATTAATAGCCCATTTGAGGTTTGTTGATATAATAGCCTCCTCAAATTGTATAGGAGGAACCTCTAGGTGTTGCATTACCGGTTGTGCATAATTCACTTACGGGTCGTTTGGTTTGAATTCAAGTTATGAAGGGATTAATTATGATGGGATAAGTTATGATGGGATTAGTTATGATAGGATAAGTTATGCTAAGATTATTTTTTATTGAGTGTTTGGTTTGTTGTATTCAAAATAATAAATCTTAAGAACAACATATAAGTTTACAAAAATACCCTTCATGGATTTGAAAAATAATGTCTAAAAAGTGTTTAAAGGGACATTTTTGTCATTTAGTCATTTTATCCCGGGATAAGTTATCCCGGGATTACTATACCACTCATAGAAAGGAATAACTTATCCCGGTACTAATTATTAGTACCGGGATAAGTTATCCCGGCCTTGCCAACCAAACAACAAATTGAGTGGCACTATAATTTAATCCCGGGATTATTTTACCCTATCCTTCATACCAAATGACCCCTTACTATAATACCTACACTTAGTCAACCTTATTCACTCTCTTCATACAATTTTTGGTGAACCTCTTAATTAATAGGTCATATTATTAGCCATATTAGATATCAACTAGGTTTGTCTACTTTCATAAAACCTTTGAAACTAATATAGTTCGTTTTGTGGGATATTCATCGTTAACCAACACTTAGACCATGCGAGCTATAACATGAAATTCGATGTAACTCTCACATCAAAAAGGGGATTCTACTTTTCAAGGTGGTCTCCATAATATTCATTCATAAGCTAATTATTGATATACTAGTGATAACGCTCAACTACACTTCTTTTGATTCGAAGTGTAGGTGGTTGCTAACAAGTATAAACCCAACGATGAATGGCGTCGATCCCACAGGGAGTGATACGATAAAGAATTTGATTATGAAGAGAAGATGTGTTCTAATCTTTTGTAGGGGCAAGAGAAATACACAACAAAAACTAAATCAATAAATTTTAGTGAAACAATATCAAATGGGTAAAATTTAGTAACCAATTGTAAACATGGATCAATTAACAAGAGAGTTAAATGATTAGAGAGAAGGCCTTACGAATGTGATCAGTCGAATGTCAATTTTGCTAATCACTAACTGCTTTAAGTTGTTGATTTACAATGGGTAGGCAATGTTTTGAATATGATAGAGATTTCTCAATCAACTATCATGTTTTGAGTGAGTTCTCTCGAACCTCTACATGCTTAATAATACTAGACAACCTAATTCCTTAATTAACCCACTTTCTCAAGCTGGGTGGTAAAGACACAATCAAACCCATTTTCTTAAGATGAGTCATGAAGATGCAATCAATACAACTATCAATCAATCATTCTACTCTAATACCTCTTTCTCAAGAAATCATAAAGAGATAAGCTAGAATTGAATTTGCAACTTCAATTCATCAATTAAAACATGAACAAACAATTGAACCCATGTCAAAACAACATTAAATTCAGTAATTAATAATACTCAATAGCTAATTAATGCATTTGACTACATGATCACTCCCCCAAGGTAGAGGATTTTAGCCAAACATAACGAAAAGTAAGAAATTATTACCAAATAGATTATCCATCTGAATTTTTAACAATCTACAAATACCCAATCCAAAATTAAAGCTAGAATCCTAAAATCTCAAATATGAGATCCCAATCTTCTCCAAAAAGTGTTCAACAATGTAGGAATGCGAAAAACTCACCAAAAATTAGAATGCACAGTGTGGGAACTCCTTTTATTCTTTCAAAAATTAAATTTATACATTTCGAAAAACTCAGCACAGACTCAACTCAGCAAAGTTAGTCGGGATCGCCGACCCATTCATCAATCTGCCAAGTTTCTCTTCTTCTCGCCTTTTGGCTTGACTCATCCATCAAATTTTTTTGGAACTTTTGGTGAGCTTGATTGTTGTCGCCGATCCATTCGGCGCGTTGCCGAATCACCTTTTTGCTCGCCAAGTTGGTTTGGCCCATAGGCTACTTTTTTGGAACTTTAGGCGAGCTAGAGGCTCACTTTGGGAGTCGCTGAGTGGCTTTTGCGAGCTCCAGCTTCACTTTTCTTTAGCTTTTCCAGCTTTTTCAATAATTTTTGCATCGTAATGTCCTTGCCTCACTCTTAAGCCTTCATTTCTACATAACAACCGATTTACATCAGTTATGAGCATAAAATAGGCATTGAGGACACTAAATCATTTAATAATAAGCCCTAAATGAGTCGAAATTCCCGACTCATCAACACCCCCAACTTAAACTTTTGTTTGTCCTCAAGCAAAATACAAGATCAATCAAGCCAACATGGATGTCTATAAATAGTGCTACACGAGACTCAACATAAATGCACATAAGGTTCAATCTACACATGCAATGTTCAATTGTGCACTAAAAGTTTCAAACTATGACTAGCCGTCATCAAATAGAGTTCAAGCTCATAATGCTCACTTCAAATGCAAATTCATACACAATAAGAGTATTCGAATGCCCTCACATCAAGAATGATTCCATTCTCTCAAAAAGCCAATAAAAATTTACAATTTAAGGAAAATCAAAATCAACTCTCACAGTCCCTATGTATAAAAACATGTACGATTTTACCCATAGGCTTGCCCGTATTTTACAACCAACACATCATTCGGTTCATGCAAGATCAAAAAGGTCTTTCAAGGCTTGTAATTGGGCTGAGGTTAAAGGTATGATAATTTTGGCTTAGTGAATTCTACCTTCATGAAGCATGGCTCCAATTGCACTTCTTCTCCTTTTCTTTCATTCTTTTCATCTTCACAACTCATCCTTGGCATATTCACATCATACAAAAGTTTTGGTATAGATCATTAGATACCCTTTTATATCCACAATGCACAAGTAATACAAAATTTTCATTTCTTTTCGTTTCTTTCTTTAATTTTTTTTATATGGAGGGGTTCCATATTTTTCTTCAACACAAGTTTCCAAGGAGGTGGATTTCACGAACCTATTGCTTGATTTCTTTACTCATTCTTACCACACCCCCAACTTAGGCTTTTGACATAAGTTGGTTATTCAAACAAACTAATGCTTCACAAAGGTTTTAGGTGTGGAGGACAAGGCAATTATTTCATCCAAAGAAAAGGTTATACTCAAATGGTGCCAAGCTAGGTTCACACACTCACAAGGTGGCCATACAAAGATATGACAATTAGGTTCACTCTAAAAAATTAATGCCTAAGATCATTTCCTTCAATCACAAAAATTAGTCATTTGGACCAACGGGGAAAGTTCTAGATATCACCATGCACAGTTTCAAATAAACCTCACCACACAAGACATTCAACACAATCATCGATCATGACTCTACAAGTTAAGCTCGTGTGTAATGATCATTACAATATTCACTTCGAAAATTGACTAGCCACAATGAGATGCTAAGAGTTCATAGATGACTTATGCAACTCAAATTCGCCTCGTTGGACTTGTACAAACATATAGTTCATCAAGAGCACTATTCAAGTCATCGATATTGATCACAACTGATACCCGAATATAGAAGAGAACACTTGTGATCAAGCAAATAGGAGAGATAACAATGAGTCACAACCAACAATCACTATTAACACAGTCATGGAGAAACCTTCACCCCCACCAAAAAGAACTAAGAAGTGTCCTCAATGCACCTAAAAACCAAATGGAATAATAAAAAGGAAAAGTAAGGGTCACTGAGAGAAAGGATCGGACAAGAAATGACTCTTCAATTCATACACCAATCGATGAGCAATACTGATGTCGCTGATCCACTCTGTGAATCACCGAGTAGACTGTAGCTTACCAAAATTTACAAAAAGCCAGACATTCAATTGGTGCAAAAGGGCGAGATCGATCGGCCTCGCCTAGTCAACTCGGTGTATTCCAGAATTGTCCTCAACAGTGGCTTTGAAAAGGCGATGCAGTTGGTTGATCTTGGGGACCATTTGGAGACTCACCGAGTGATTCAACCCCTCACCCAATCGCCATTCTTCCAAAATAAGAACTCCAACCTATGTATTGAGGAAACGTTAATCAAAGTAACAAAAGCTAAAACTTGGGTTTCCTCCCAAGAAGAGTCTTATTTAACGTCGTGGCACAACTTGGAAATGCATTCAGACATCTTCCAAATACACCACTTCAATCATTGATAATTTTAGGCATTCACCAAAGTAAAGCTTCAACCGTTGCCCATTCACCTTGAACATCGACCCATCCTTTCTTTCAACTTCTATTTCCCCATTAGTGAACACTCAATTCACTTTAAACTGGCCAGATCATTTTGACTTGAGTTTACCCGGAATGAGTCTCAAACAAGAGTTGTAGAGCAACACAAGATCACCAACTTTAAACTCTCGCTGAAGGATTTTAGTGTCATGCCACTTCTTCATTTTCTCTTTATAAAGGGTTGAACTCTCATAAGCTCACAGATGAAACTCTTCCATTGCATGGAGTTAGTAAACTCTATCCTTTGAAGCATCCCCCAATTCAAGTTCATGGCTTTCAAGGCCCACACTGCCTTATGCTCAAGCTCAACCGGTAGATAACACGATTTTCCAAACACCAATTGATATGGGGGAATACCAATTGGGGTCTTAAATGCAGTTATATACGTCCAAAGAGTGTCATCCAATTTCTGGGACCAATCGATTCAATTTGCGTTAATGGTTTTGGCCAAAATGCCTTTGATCTCTCAGTTTGACTCTGAAACTTGCCCACTTGTTTGCGGATGATCAGGGGTAGCAACCTTATGTTTAACTCCATATTTTCTCAACAAAGATGCAAACATTCGATTACAAAAATGAGAACCCCATAATTAATAATTGCACATGGAGTGCCAAATCTTGTGAAAATGTATTGCTTGAGGAATTGGACAACATTTATCCCCTCATTGTTGGGTAAGGCCACCGCCTCTACCCATTTAGAGACATAGTCAACAACTACTAATATGTATATATTCTTATACGAGCTCACAAAAGGGCCCATGAAATCTACTCCCCAAACATCAAATAGCTCAACCTCTAGCACCTGAGTGATAGGTAATATATGCCTTCATGACACTCTTCCTTGTTTTTGACATTGCACACATTTCTTAACAAGAGAGATTACATGTTGATATAAATTTGGCCAATAATAACCACTTTGAAGTACCTTGGCAGCGGCACGCACTCCACTATGGTGTCCACCAACCGGTGACGCATGACAAGCATCAAGAATAACATTCACCTCAACTTTTGGAATACACCTTCTAATCATGTGGTCTGCACACTCCCGAATTAGATACGACTCATCCCAAAAGTACTTTTTCACATAAAAAAGGAATCTCTTTAGTTGGTAAAAATTGATCCCGTCGGGGAGAATCCCACACACAACATAATTTACAAAATCAACATACAAAGGCGGATTACCATTTGACACAACCATTACTGACTCATGGGGAAAGTCTTACTCAATAGCCCTCTCACCTAAAACAACAATATTTGATTCAAGACTTGACAAGTAATACAACACTTGGTTCTCACACCCTTTCCGGTCTTTGACCTCGAATTCAAACTCTTGCAACAACAACACCCACCGAATCAACCTTGGCTTTGCATCTTTTTAGCCATCAAGTATCAGATTGAAGCATGGTTTGTGTGCACCACCACCTTAGTCCCCAAAATATAAGCTCGAAACTTCTCAAAAGCATACATTACAACTAACAACTCTTGCTCAGTGACAATGCAATTCTTTTGCGCAACATTCAACGTCTAGCTAGCATAGTAGACCGGTTGGAACAAATTCCCCTTGCGTTAGCCAAGAACAACCCCAAGGCCACACCGCTTGCATCAAACATAAGTTCAAATGGAATGCTCCAATCTGAAGCAATAATGACAAGAGCCGACACTAGCTTCTCTTTCAAGTATAAAAATGTTGTAACACTCCACAAATGTGTAGACTTAACTAGAGCTAAAATGAATGGTGTAAGAGTCTAGAGAGAGGGGCAAGGGCCTAAATCACCTAAGAAAAAGTGAAGGAATACAATTTCTCCTTTGGATTACTCGGCGATGGGGCAGCAACATCGCCCAAGTCCATTGGAGATTAGCCAAATGGACCTCCCTCGCCTAATGGGCAGCCTCCCCTTGGCCTAGCTACTGGAATTTTAGGTGAACTAGGTCAGGGCTTGCCAACTCACTAGGTGCATCACCCAAAGGCCCTCCACATCGCCCATGGGAAATGCTCCATGAGGGAGCATTTTGGAAATTTAGGCGAGCCAAGGGTCCATTAGGCTTGTCGCCTAGTTCCCTTGGAGACCTAAGAGGGGACATTAGGTGAGCTAAAGCGTGGCATAGGATGATTTTTAATCCAACACTTTGGGTCTTTAGTTAATCTTCCAAAAATCGAACCCATACTATTTTACTCTTTTCCTAATAAGTATATAAGCTTTTTAGACTCAAATTTCCCTTAAAAAGTCACTCTTATTGAATCAAAAAGAAAACCCAAGAACTTCATCTTTCTCATGATATTTCTCTCTCTAAAACTAAAAGAATAAGAAAGGTATGGTGGCTTTTCATCTATGGGTAGTTTCCACCCATAGAGTCCATTCAAAAGTTGATTTCAAAGCTTCCAATTTTCCCAAAAACTTGGGTTTCAATCTAAGTCATGGGTTCTCTTTTACATCATTTTCAATTATTAATTTATGTTAGATTATATTGAATTGATGTTTAATGGTTGATTTATGATGAAATTTCCCCAAGAACCCATGAATCCCCATATTACTAAATTGTGAATTCATGATATGTTGATTGATTATAGAAGCATGTCCATTGATTATGTTTATATTGATTGAGTTATTGAATCATTATATTCCCCTTATCTAAAGTTGTAATTCTAGATGTTTTGGGTTGATTTGGTTCATGGCCTTGAAAGGCAAATTGTGAGGGTTTGTACGTGTTGATGAGAATTGTGTATGAGCTTATGATTCACTTTGAAAGTGAAGATCCTATGACTGTTGTGTAATCATTATGTTGTTGCAAAATTATTCTCCCCATACCCTTATGCGTGACTATGCATGAAATGTTTATGAATATGATAATGTTGTTGTGTTGATTGAAAGGTTATTCTCATGAACACACTATGAACATGATGTGAAAGGTTTACTCACATAGTAATGATTCTAAGGTTGAAAGGCCATTCTCACCTAATGAATCAATGAGCTATCATGATACCATGTTAGTTTGAGTGCTAGAGCATTCCTTCATGAACATGAACTTATGTAAAAACTTAACATGAATTTAAAGGGAATTATGCTTAGCATCAAGTGCATATGAATATGAGATAGGTTCCTTTATGCTAGTTAGTCCGGATTCCCAAGATAGTTATCTCATAAGATGGAAACCTTCACGTTAGTAGTCTGAGTTTCTACTAGCAATCTCCCTATCCCATAACTATGTGCCCACATAGGTCTTTAGCTAGTGGATCCACCTAAAACCTAACACACATAGTTCTACCTTATTCTAGTAGGTCATCTCTTTTCGGTGTGAGACATAACACCGGATTCATATAGCTCACATGGTCTATGTCGGTTAAGGCTATATTTCCCTACATGACAAGAATAGGAATATGACAAGAACATGAACATGAACTATACTTATGACTTCTCAAGGAGTTCTACTTAGTGTGAGTGGGGGTATGGGACTTCACTTATGCATTGCACAAGTAGGCTTTGGAAAGGGGTTATAGTGTGGTTCTCTTATGCCATGAAGATATGTGAATTATGCATGTATGATATGGATTGTTTCTATGAGTGACTTTCCTTCTTATAAGTTAATGAACATGAATATTTCCTTGTTTATGAGTGTTGGCTATGGATGAGAACAAGCTATGAAATTTTTTATGGTGGTGGCCTAAAAGTGATACTTAGCTTTAGATATGATTATGGGATCTTGTCTATGCATTGCACAAGTATAGCTTAAGGTTGCTTATGGTATGGTTGACTTATGTATTTACACTATTGTGCATGATGATTCTTAAAGTTGACAAAGAGCATGGTTTCAACTAAATTATCCCTTTTTGCATGTTTTAAGGATTTTTATGCATGGCTTCCATACTTAGTACATTTTGTGCTAACTCATTTCTTCTACCTTTTTCCATGAAGTGTAAGTTTCGGCGTTTAAGGTGATCCTTCACTCTTGTTCAAGCTTGGATTGACTTTTCTCCAAAGCATGTGGTATGTCCTCATGGATCCAAGGACAAATGATATTTTGTTGTTTCCTTCATTTATTTGTATTTCATTTCAGATTTCTATTGATTCTTGATTGTAGTAGATGGTTAATGAGACAATGTTTATACTTCTATTTTCGTTTTACGAAAAGACTTCACTTGTTAAAAGTTTTAAATTCAGTATCATTTCCATTACTTATGTTTATGATATGTTAAGGTCTTGTGTGAGACCCATTCGGGGTCAAGTACGTCATGTTACATCTAGGGGTAACCCTGGGTCGTGACAAACTTGGTAATCAGAGCACAAGGTTTAGAATGATTCTAGGATGATATCTCATAAACCATATCTAGTAGAGTCTTGTTCATGAGTGTGAAGCGCACCACATTTATGAACGAGAGGCAAAAAGATGCTTAGAAAATTTGACTTCTTTCATTACTCTTTAGTCATGCCTTAGAGTTTTAACTCTATGAAGTCCTTTTCCTAACCTTTCTCTTTTATCTATAGGATATGTATACAATAAGTGCGAACGCAAGAAGGATGGAAGAGGAGAATGTGAATGAGGGAGTTCCTCTCAATGATGGGGGGCTGTGACAAATGTGGAGATAAGGTCGGCTCTACAAATATTGACTCAAGCCGTGACAGCCCAAGTCAATAGGGATACTAGGACTCTTGTGAACCCTAATGTACGTACAACCACTTCAAGGATAAGGGGTTTCACAATAATGAACCCTCCTATGTTCTTTAGTTCCAAAGTGGAGGAAGACCCACAAGGGTTCATTGATGAGATCTATAAGGTGCTTGATGCTATGGGAGTGTCTCCACAAGAGAAGGTGGAATTAGCTGCCTACCAATTGAAGGATGTTGGTCAAGTATGGTATGAGCAATGGAAGGATGAGAGACCCGTAGAAGAGGGCCCCGTAGATTGGGAATTGTTCAAGTTGGTCTTTCATGATAGGTTCTTTCCCCTAGCGTTGAGGGAACGAAAGATGCAAGAGTTCATAAATCTTAGACAAGGGGGTTTGAGTGTGAAGGATTATGCTGTTAAATTCACCCAATTGTCTAAGTATGCTCCAAACTTAGTGGCGGACTCTAGGGCCAAGATGAACAAATTTGTTATGGGGATATCCGACTTAGTAGTCAATGAATGTCGTTCGGCAATGCTCATCACAAGTATGAGTATTTCATGCCTTATGGTTCATACCTAACAAATTGAGGAACAAAAGCTCAAGTAAGTGAATAGGGAACTGAAGAGAGCAAGGTCTTAAGATGGGAATTCTTCCAAGGGTAAATTCGAGGGTCAAGGTAAACCAAGGTTCAAGAGAAATTTCTCCAATCACGGCTCCTCTAGTGCTCCAAGAGGAAAAAAAGATAGGGTGTCTAACCCTAAGCCTCAAGGAGGCAATAGTGGTGGATCTTCTATGGTGAGGCCTATTTGTCCCAAGTGTGGCAAGAAACATGATGGTAAGTGCGTAGTTGGCATAGATGGCTGCTATAGTTGTGGGAAGAGTGGTCATATGATAAGAGATTGTCCCATGCTAAAGGTTCAAGGAAGAGAGAGAAAGCAAGTCCCTCCTAGTTGTTCAAATTTTGATGCTCCAAAGAAAACCGCTTCTATGCTCTTCAATCCCGAGGTGACCAAGGGAGCTCCCCGAATGTTGTGACTCGAATGTTACAAGTCTTTTCTATTGATGTTTATGCAATGTTAGACCCCGAAGCCACTTTGTTATTTGGTACACCTTTTGTGACTACGAAGATTGAAATACTCCCCAATGTGTTAGAAGAACTTTTTTCAGTGTCTACCCTGGTTGGTGATTCGGTAGTGGCAAAAAGAGTCTATAGGAGTTGTCCTATTTCTTTGTCCCATAAGGTTACCTTGGTGGATTTAGTGGAGTTAGACACGTTAGATTTTGATGTGATTTCGGGTATAGATTGGTTGCATGCATGTTATGCCTTTATTGATTGTAGGACTCGGGTAGTAAAGTTCCAATTTCCAAATGAGTCCATTTTAGAGTGGAAAAGGGGAAATCCTATCCCTAGAGGTCAATTTGTTTCTTGTCTCAAAGCTAGGAAAATGATATCCAAGGGGTGTATTTACCATATTGTTAGGGTTATGGATGTTGAGTCTAAAGCCCCTTCTCTAGAGTCGGTCCCTGTGGTGAATGAATTTCCAGAAGTCTTCCCTGATGACTTGCCCGGCATACCAGCCGAACAGGATATAGATTTTGGCATTGATCTCATGCCGGATACATGCCGAATACGCAACCTATCTGCATTCTTCCTTATAGAAGGGCTCCGGCTGAGTTGAAATAGTTGAAGAAGCGACTTAAGGATTTGTTATACAAAGGCTTTATTCAACCGAATATCTCTCCATGTGGTGATCCGGTATTGTTTGTTTGAAAGAAGGATGGGTCTCTTAGAATGTGTATCGACTATTGCCAATTAAACAAAGTGACCATAAAGAACAAGTATCCCCTTCCGAGGATTGACGACTTGTTTGATCAACTTCAAGGGGCTAACTATTTCTCCAAAATAAATCTTCGTTCGGGTTACCATCAACTAAGGATAAGAGGGATTGACATTCCCAAGATAGCCTTTAGGACCCGGTACTGTCAATATGAATTGTGGTTATGTCATTTGGGTTGACGAATGCCCCGCCGGCATTTATAGACCTAATGAATAGAGTGTTTAGACATTATCTTGATATGTTTGTGATTGTGTTTATTGATGATATTTTGATCTATTCAAGGAGTGAAAATGAACATATGAACCATTTGAGGATTGTATTGCAAGTCCTTAAAGACTATCAATTATATGCAAATTTTAGTAAATGTGAGTTTTCGCTAAGGTCTGTAGCCTTCCTTGGTCATATTGTGTCGAGAAAGGGTATAGAGGTAGATCCTAGGAAGACGGATGCGGTCAAGGGTTAGCCTATACCTCTAACTCCTACCGATATTAGAAGCTTTCTGGGTTTGGCCGGTTACTATAGGAGGTTTGTTGAGGGTTTTTCCTCCATTGCTTCTCTATTAACGACTTTGACTCAAAAGAAAGCTAAGTTTGTGTGGTCGGAGGCTTGTGAGAAAAGCTTCCAAAAGTTGAAAGATAGACTTACTTCCACTACGGTGTTGACCTTATCGGAGGGCACCGATGGTTTTGTTGTATATTGTGACGCCTCTATAGTGGGTTTAGGATGCTTGCTTATGCAACATGGCAATGTGATTGCCTATGCCTCCAGGCAACTTAAGGTCCATGAAAAGAATTATCCGACCCATGATATTGAAATAGCGGTGGTAGTGTTTGCCTTGAAAATATGGAGGCATTATCTATATGGGGTGAATGTTGATGTGTTCACCGATCACAACAGTCTTCAATATGTGTTTACCCAAAAAGACTTGAATCTCCGACAAACAAAGTGGTTAGAACTTTAAAAATATTATGACATGAGTGTCCTTTACCACCCCGACAAGTCTAATGTAGTTGCGGATTCCCTAAGTCGATTATACATAGGTAATGTGGCCCATGTAGAGGATGAGAAGAATGAGTTAGTTCGTGATGTACATAGGTTGGCCAGATTAGGTTTCCAACTAGTGGATTCCACTAAGGTTGGTGTCATGGTCCATAATGATTCTGAATCATCCTTTGTAATGGACGTGAAGTCCAAACAAGACTTTGATCCCATGTTAGTTGAATTGAAAGAATCGGTACTCAACAAGTCTTTTGAGGCTTTCTCCCAAGGGGGAGATGGGGTGCTTAAGTACCAAGGTCGGTTATGTGTTCCGGATGTTGATGGATTGAGAGAGAAAATTCTAGAAGAAGCCCATGGTTCGTGGTATTCTATTCATCCGAGAGCCACCAAGATGTACTGTGATCTACGGGAAGTCTATTGGTGGAATGGCATGAAGAAGGATATAGCGGGTTTTGTAGCAAGTGTACGAATTGTCAACAAGTTAAGGCCTAGCATCAAAGGCCAGGAGGTTTGTCCCAAAATATAGATATTCCCACTTAGAAGTGGGAGGATGTAAATATGGATTTTATAGTGGGTTTGCGTGGTACACGAAGGTAACATGATTCTATTTGGGTCATTGTTGATAGAATGACGAAATCCACCCACTTTATTCCCATCAAGGTTTCCTTTCCGGCGGAAAACTATGCCAAATTGTACATTTAAGAGATAGTGACGTTGCATGGGATTCCTTTATTTATTTTTTCGGATCGGGGTACTCAATTTACTTCACACTTTTGGAAGGCATTCCGAAAAGGGCTTGGTACTAAGGTTAAGCTTAGCACGGCTTTTCATCATCAAACCGATGGTCAAGCGGAACATACCATCCAAACCTTAGAAGATATGTTGAGGGCTTGTGTTATGGACTTCAAGGGTAATTGGGATGACCATCTTCCATTCATAGAGTTTGCCTACAATAATAGTTACCACTCAAGTATTTCCATGGATCCTTTTGAAACATTGTATGGTAGTAGGTGTAGATCTCCGATTGGTTAGTTCAAAGTAGGTGAAATTGCTCTAGTTGGTCCTGAACTAGTTTATGAGGCCATTGAAAAGGTTCAACTTATTAGAGAGAGGTTGAAGATTGCCCAAAGTCGGCAAAAGTCTTATGTTGATGTTAGAAGAAGGGATCTAGAATTTGAAGTTAATGATTGGGTCTATTTGAAAATCTCACCTATGAATGGTGTGATGAGGTTTGGCAAGAAAGGGAAATTTAGTCCCCGATATGTAGGCCCATATCAAATCTTGATGCATATTGGGAAAGTTTCCTATGAATTAGACTTGCCAAATGAATTGGCTCCGGTTCACCCAGTATTTCATGTTTCTATGCTTAAGAAGTGTATTGGTGATCCAGTATCCATCATTCCTTTAGAAGGTTTGGGAGTTGATGAGAGTCTTTCCTATGAAGAGATTCCGGTAGAGATTTTAGACCGAAAAGTTAAGAGGTTGAGAAACAAGGAAATAGCTTTCGTAAGGTGTTGTGGAGGAATCATTTAGTTGAGGGTGCTACATGGGAGGCCAAGGCCGATATGAAGACCCTCTATCCTCATCTTTTTCCATCTACTCTATCCAAGCTTGAGGCAAGTAGTTCTTTTGAGTTTGGTGTTTTAGGAGTCATGTGTGCTATATGTGTTCCTCATGATTTTTCCTTATGATATGCATGTTCTTGCAAGAATTCATATTTAGCATAAATTGAGTTTTCATGATTTATATGTCCCTCATGTTGATTTGCATTTTAGTATGATGATTGCATATTTGACTTCATGAGATGATTTGATGAACATGCTTAGTTATGCTTTTGATGAAATGACTTATTGGCTCCATAATGTTGTGTTGAGCTTGCTTTGAATTGGATAAGGTAGTTCCTCCTATGATTATGTGAAATGATGGGTTTTTGTGCATAATGGATTGTGGATGTAGCTCCCACTTCCTTATGTTGCAATGTTTATGTTTAGGGATGGAGTTGATGTTTCCTCCTTTGCATTTGGCATTATATTTTTGGTATTGCATGCATGATGGACTGCTAGTCTTGAGTGTTGGATTCGTATAGTGTCTAGATCACCATTCGAGGAAGAATTTTCCCAAGGGGGAGATAATGTAACACTTCGGAAATGTGTAGACTTTACTAGAGCTAAAATGAATGGGGTAAGAGTCTAGAGATAGGGGAAAGGGACTAAATCACCTAAGAAAAAGTAAAGGAAAGCAATTTCTCCCTTGGACCACTCGGCGATGGGGCAACAACATCGCCCAAGTCCATTGGTGATTATCTAAATGGACCTCCCTCACCTAGTGGGCAGCTTCCCCTTGGCCTAGCTACTGGAATTTTAGGTGAGCTAGGTCGGGGATCGCCAGGCCCTCCACATTGCCCATGGGAAATGCTCCATGAGGGAGCAATCTGGAAATTTAGGCGAGCCAAGTGTCCATTAGGCGTGTCGCCTAGTGCCCTTGGCGACCTAAGAAGGGCCATTAGGCGATCTAAAGCGTGGTATAGGCTAATTTTTAATCCAACCCTTAGGATCTTTAGTTAATCTTCCAAAAATTGAACCCACATTATTTTACTCTTTTCCTAATAAGGATATAAGCTTTTTAGACTCAAATTTCCCCTAATTAAGTCACTCTTATAGAATTAAAAAGAAAACCCAAGAACTTCATCTTCCTCACAATATTCTCTCTCTAAAACTCAAAGAAGAAGAATGGTGGAATTGGAGCTAGGGTTTGGAGAATTCAAGGTTTCTTCCTCAAATTTCTTGGTGATTCTTAATCAAGGTATCGTGGCTTTTCATCTATGGGTAGCTTCCACCCATAGAGTCCTTTCAAAACTTGATTTCAAAGTTTCCAATTTCCCCAAAATCATAGGGTTTTAATCTAAGTCATGGGTTCTATTTTAAATCGTTTTCAATTATTAATTCATGGTAGATTATGGTTGAGTTTATGTTTAATGGTTGATTTATGATGAAATTTCCCCAAGAACACATGAATCCCCATATTACTAAATTGTGAATTCATGATATGTTGATTGATTATCAAAGCATGTCAATTGATTATGTTTATATTGATTGAGTTATTGAATCATTATATTCCCCCTATCTAATGTAGCAATTCTAGATGTTTTGGGTTGAGTTGATTCATGGCCTTGAAAGGCAAATTGTGAGGGTTTGTACGTGTTGATGAGAATTGTGTATGAGCTTATGATTCACCTAAAAAGTGAAGATCCTATGACTATTGTCTAATTGTGGTTTGCTTGCAAGATCATTCTCCCCATACCCTTATGTATGACTATGCATGAAATGTCTATGATTATGATTATGTTGTTGTATTGATTGAAAGGCTATTCTCATGAACACACTATGAACATGATGTGAAAGGTTTACTCACATAGTAATGATTTTAAGGTAGAAAGGCCATTCTCACCTAATGAATCTATGAGCTATCATGATACCATGTTGATTTGAGTGCTAGAGCATTCTTTCAAGAATATTAACTTACGTAAAGACTTAACATGAATTTAAAGGGAATTATGCTTTGCACCAAGTGAAAATGAATATGAGATGGGTTCCATCACGCTAGTTAGTTCGGGTTCCCATGATAGTTATCTCATGAGATGGAAACCTTCACGTTAGTAGTCTGGGTTTCTAGTAGCAATCTCCCTATCCCATAACTATGTGCCCACATAGGTCTTTAGATAGTGGATCCACCTAAAAGCTAATACACGTAGTTGTACCTTTGTCAAGTAGGACATTCTTTTCGTTGTAGGACATGACACCGGATTCCATGTAGCTCACATGGTCTATATCGGTTAAGGCAATATTCCCTACATGACAAGAATATGAATATGACAAGAACATGAACATGAACTATATTTATGACTTCTCAAGGAGTTCTACTTAGTATAAGTGGGGGTATGGGACTTCACTTATGCATTGCACAAGTAGGCATTAGAAAGAGGTTATATTGTGGTTCTCTTATGCTATGAAGATATGTGAATTATGCATGTATGATATGGATTGTTACTATGAGTGGCTTTCCTTCTTATAAGTTAATGAACATGAATGGTTCCTTGTTTATGAGTGTTGGCTATGGATGAGGACAAGTTATGAAATGTATAATGGTGGTGGCCTAAGAGTGATACTTAGATTTAGATAGGATTATGGGATCTTGTCTATGCATTGCACAAGTATGGCTTAGGGTTGGTTATGGTATGGTTGACTTATGTATTTACACTATTGTGCATGATGATTCTTAAAGTTGACAAAGAGCATGGTTTAAACTAAATTGTCCCTTTTGCATGTTTTAAGGATTTTTATGCATGGCTTCCATACTTGGTACATTTTTGTGCTAACCCATTTCTTCTACCTTTATTACAAAGTGTAGATTCCGGTATTTGAGGCGATCCTTCACTCTTATTCAAGCTTGGATTGACTATTCTCCAAAGCTTGGATCCGAGGACAAATGACATTTTGTTGTTTCCTTCATTTCTTTGTATTTCATTTTCAATTTCTATTGATTCTCGATTGTAGTAGATGGTTAATCAGACAATGCTTAGACTTCTATTTTGGTTTTATGAACATACTTCGCTTGTAAAAAGTTTTAAATTCTGCATCATTTGTTTTACTTATGTTTATGATATGTTAAGGGGCTTGTGTGAGACCCCTTCGAGGTCAAGTACGCCATGTTACATCTAGGGGGTACTCCCGGGTCGTGACAAATTCCTTGACATAGGTGATGAGTCCAAGATTTGGACTTATTTGGGGCGTTGTTTTGATAGTTTTAGTGTCCTCAAATGCCTAATTTATGCTATAAACTGATGTTAAAACCTTGATTTTCAGGTATGTGGATTAAGGAGCATGGAAAGCACACTGACATGCAAAAAGGAACAAAAGAAGCTGCATAAGTGGAGAAAGGCAGGCCTGGTGATTGCCAAGACAACTTGGAGACTCACCGAGTGGCTCTTCAGTCCGCCTAAATTTCTAGTGTGCCAGTCCCAAGGGAAGAAACCAATTGGGCGACAGAAAGGGGCAGTCGGTGAATCGTCAATCAGTTCCGCAATGACAAGATAGATCGACCAAACTTACAGGGCTTGAGGATGCTGAGAACCAATGCATAACGGTGATAAAAGAGATCAAAGGGCAGTTTACCGAACCATTCGGTGAACACCTAATGGCCCCTCGTGGCTAATTTTTGGAAACTATAAATTGGATTTTGAATTGTTAATTGGGAAGCTATCTACTATTTAGAATAGTTTTCTCTTGAATTTAAGAGATTCCTAGTAGACTTGAAGACCTTTTGACACTAAATTCGGAGATTTTGCAAGTGGGCTACTAATTTTTTTCAATTTGGAACATTGTAAAGGCTTGAATACTCTTACTCAATTGATGGCTAATCAATTTGGTAACTGTTTTTACCTTTTTATGATGTTTGGCTAAAACTCCAATTCTTGGGATGTGATCATGTGATTATGGGTTGAATTAGCTTATGGGTATTGTTAATTACTAGTTTAAATGCTATATTGTAGTGGGTTTAATCATTACCTAAGGTTTAATTTATGAATTGTAGTTGCAAATGCAGTTCTAATTTTGTGTTCTTAGCTTGCTCAAGAGAGAAGTTTTGGAACTAAAGCTTTTGATTAATGGTTTACAGGTATTGGGTTGATATGAGTTCAGCTCGAGAGAGTGAATCCTAAACCCAATCCTACCCATCTAGCTCGAAAGAGTGGATGAATTAAGGTGTGGGTTGTTCTTAATTGCTATGCTTGTTGATGTTCGAAAGAAATCACTTTAATTGGGATAGTTGTTCAAGAGAAAGCTATTTCTTTCATAGTCTAGCCTACCCACTGATATTTAGCTATTTATTAGTAGTTGCAATTACCCATTTAGTGAAATTTGTCCATAATCGATCACATTTCGAGAATTTCTCTTTGTATTTTTATTTTAGTTTTGTGGGATTGCATTGTAGATGTTAGTTGCAACCAACTCCCCCCCCCCCCCCCCCCCCACATCTGACATTCGTGTCACCCCTTTAGACTTGTTTGCATGTATTTTTCAATAAATTTCTATTCCTATAACTAATTAGTTCACATTTTTACTTCCTAATTTAATTTGAACACGTACCGCTCTCTGTGGGTTCGACCCCAACTCATTTGTTGGGTTTTGTACTGCTTAACGATTGTTCGCATCTAGAATTGGATGAGGTGTATTTGAAACGTTAATAAAAAATGGCGCCGCTGTCGGGGAGCGGTGTTGTTTAAAATTCTTTTAGTGAAGTTGAATTGTGATCTCTTTGGTTGTAGTTGAATCTACTTACTCTAGTTTTTGGTTTTCTATTGCTTGTGTTAAACAGAGGAAGAAATGAGCATAAGCGGGAGTAATGTTAGCCAAGTGGGCCACCAAGACGACATTGGGAACCTCAATGATTATAATGACCCAAATGTGAATGACCCAATACAATTGGGTGGTGTTGGTGCCATTTGTCTACCGCCGGCTGAAGGAAACATTGTTTTTCACATCACTAGTACAATGCTTTAGCTCCTACAATTAAAAGGATTATTTGGGGGGCTAGCTCATGAGGATCCCCATGAGCATATTCAAAACTTCTTAGACATTTGTAGTCCGTTCTCATTTAAAAACATACCACAAGAATCAATCCGTCTCAGGTTGTTCTCATTCTCTTTGATGGGTGAAGCCACCAAATGGTTATCTGAGTTACCAAGGGACTCCATTACCTCTTGGGATGAGTTGTTCACAGCATTCCAAGTAAGATTATTTACCCCCATCGAAGATGATGACACTCAGAGATAGCATCCAAGGTTTTAAATGCTTCGAAGGTAAGCCAATCCATGAGATGTGGCTGAGGTTTAAGAAGTTGGTGTTGCAATTCCCAACTCATGGACTTTCAAATGAGGTGTTGCTGCAATACTTCTATAGGAGCCTTGACTCAGTGAACAAAGGAGTTGTTGACCTACTTATTCCTGGTGGTATAATGCAACAACCCTATGAAGTAGCATCTCAACTCCTTGATTGCATGACCAAGATCAATAGGGCATGGTACACTCGTGAAGACCAAGTCTCTCTTATCACTTTTAGAATGAGAAAAGGGCAGACCGAAAAAGATCAAGAGAGAGACCAAAACATGGCCAAAATGATGACCCAGCTGGATATCTTAGTTAAAAATGTCATGGGTGTTGGTACAAAGAGTGTTAATGTTGTGGGTGTTGGCGGATTAAACCCCGACGAACCACAATATGAAGCGATGTAAAATGAGAAAGTGAAGTTCCTAGACAATCAAGGAGGAGGTTATCATGAAAACTACCCAAGATCGGGTGAAAATCAAAGTTGGAATAGAGATAAGGGATGGAGAGACCGTGACAGAGAACGGTGTGATCGTAACACCACTTGGAAGGAAAGAGAGGCTGATAAGGACAGGTACGTCCCACCACATGAGCATTAAAAGCCTAAGAATTCTGAAAATGTCTGCATGGAAGACATGCTCTCATGCATTCTCAACAAAGTTGAAGGATCGAATAAGGTGTTGAATGAGATGAAGGACGATGTCTCTACACTTAATCAAACGGTCACCTCTCATTCCGTGTCAATCAAGCAGTTGGAGACCCAAATGTGTAAAATTTCTTCTCATTTGAATCCAAGGCCAAAAGGGGCCCTACCAAGTGATACCTTGGCAAACCCAAAGAATGATCCGTAAATGAGTACTTTCATCGTGCCACGATGTTAACTAAGGCGCTTCTTGAGAGGCAACCCAAGTTTTTAATGCTTTAGTTTTTTATTTTGAATAACGGGTGTTGATTGTGCAGGTTGAAAAGTGAAAAGTGTTGGAAAATGGGTAGTTTGGCGAGCCAAAGTCCAGTCGGTGACACGTCAAATAGGTTGGCGAACTCTGACTTTGACCGTCGTTGGACCCACCAAGCTTGAAGGGGAACTCTGTAAAACTCGATGAGCTAGATGCTTAATTGGTGACTCGTTGAACTGGTCCGTAAGCCAGATTTTGTCCGTCGTTTGAACCCCTAAATTTCTGTGAGTCCTATAAAACTCGGCGAGGTAAATTACCACTCGGTGCATCGCCAAGTGGGTCGGCGGGCACGACTTACTCCGCCGATGGTGCTGCGAACTGAAAGGTTTTAAAGTCTAAACGGTTTAAAATTTTAAAATCCTTCATCTTTTCTCATTTTTAACTCTCGTACCCTCTCACCAAGTTTTTAATCTTTCATATTTTATTGTTTTACCCGCTTTTTTTGTGAAATAGACCTTTGGAATTGTGGAACTTTGTCACCTAGCTATTCAAACTCAAAATTCAGCATAAAGGTTAGTTTTTCGAACCCCATTCTTTAATATTGTGGTTGAAATAGAATACAATAGGTAAAATGGTAGTTTTTGTGTGTTGGGTAATTATTATAATCATGATTAAGTGTTATTTTGTCTGTAGTGAATGAAATGTGTGCCGAAGTTCTTTAAAATAATTGATTCCCATGTTTTTGCTTGAAAAATTGACTTTAAATTTTTGGGTTGCAGTATATTTGTAATGGGCCTAGTGGGGTGAAGTCTTAGAACCCCGAATTGTGCTAAATTGGCCAATGATGGAGCGTTTGACGTCATTTCTAGGGGCAAAAGCCGTCAAATAGCTAATTTTGGCCAAATCAGGGCAAGTCTGAGTACCCCGAGGGCATGGATCGTATGGTTCTGACTTTAATTGAATGGTGTATGTGTTTGATTTTGAATTTGGGGGCTTCGAGCTTGATTTTGGGAGATGGGGTTGAAAACTAGCACGATGTGTAGTTTGGCGAGCAACGTCGAGCTCACCAAGTGGTTTGGCGGCTCGCCAAAGTCCACCTCAGATCGCCCTTAATTTCAAATTTTGGTTGAATAGGTTTGGTAACTTTCGGCAGAGAGCATGAGCTCACTCGGTGACTCGCCGAAAGGTTTTCTTGATGGCCCTTTCTGCATCCCTAACCCCTAAAATGCACTTTAACTTTTGTTGAGCTACTTCTAGCTCGCTGATTAGTGTCGGCGACTCACCAAATGGCCCTAAACATCGCCGACCTGTCTTGATTCTAGAATATTTATTACGCTGGTACTTTTGGTGAGCCCGATCTGGCTCGCCTAAGTGACTCGGAGAGTTTCTCTACAACTAAATATCTGCAGTTTTCTTGGATTTTTTCTAACATTTTTATGTAGGTTGCAGGAATGGCTAGAAAAAACTTGGATGATTGTGGCATGCCACCCCGAAAGCGAGCACGAAGGATCGTGATAAATGAGGAAGCAGTTATTTCCAGTGCAAAGGGCAAGAAGTTACCTACGAAGAGAGGCAAGGGAAAGGGAAAATTGCCCATAGCTGAGACACCGGAGTACAACTCCGGCAGTGAGGGAGAATCATTTGATTCTCAGGCTTTACTCTCTGAGCCTGAGGATAATCAGTTATTACGGCCTGAATAGCAGAGATTCGTTCCAACGCTTGTCATGATCCATCTAGGATTCTGGAGCCGACCCCTCCTACTTCAAATTCAGTGCTAGCTCCAGCACAGATGGTGGCTCCACCACCACCAGTTCAGGGTCCTCCTCCCCGGTTACTCAACCGGTTAAAGGCCAAGGGATTGAGTACCATCTAGGAAAAGAAGAGATTGTCCACAGATGGTATAGTGGAAAAGCATCCAAATATGTGGGACACTCTCCGGTTCCACAGATTTGAGATCTTCACCAAGCCCCGTGGCACATACATTCCCACCTGGGTCCGAGAATTCTACTCAGTCTACGGTGACCTGGTGCCTCAAGGGAAGAAGAAGGCTAGTGCCTTCAGGCCAATAGAGTTTGTGATGGTCCGAGGGAGGAAGGTAAGATGCACCAACGGTGATATAAACATTGTATTTGAGAGGGTCACAGATTTCGTATATGAGAACCAGAGTATGACTACTTCACAGACTCTGAATGACCTGAAGGGCAGGCTAGCTCCCCCACCACCCTAAAGTGGATTCAGGCCAGAGCGTTTATCGAGAAAAAGAACCTAAACATAGCAGCTCGATATTGGTTTGGATTCATCAGCAACATAGTTATGCCATCGCAGAATGAGTCTATTCTTTTCCACCCAAATGCTTCCTTTCTTAGGTATATCATAGCCTGGAAGCAGCTGAATTAGGGATTGATTATCAAGCAAGAGATGACCATGAGGGCCAAACAGCGCAAACATTCCTTCCCTTTCCAGTACTGATCACAGAGTTGTGTCATTGGGCGAGAGTTCCTCATGATGAGAAGAGGGATATTGAGGTTACACCTACATCTTCTACCGACATCCGGCACATAGAGGGCCGAGTACACACGGGACTAGGCTGATAGGAGTAGAGCTGCTCCGATGGATACATTCCTGGAGGTGGATATCGATAAATTACCTGCAGAGGCAGCCTTGCCTACTTCGGCCTTCGGGAATTCAAGTACTTCTAGTTCCACTTCTTCTAAGGCCCCAAGTTATTCTGCTGCTCCCCCGCCCCTAGAGTTTCTACTGGTTCTACTGCTTTCAAGCCTCCGATCACCCAAGCCTTGCTTCTCAACATGGGGCACCTAGCCCATTCTGCCAATGTGTAGGCTTCCCGGCTAGAGGTTGAGGTTCCCTAGATGATTGAGGGAGCTATTACTGCAGCACTGACACCCCTTAGGGGTTCCATTAATGCTCTCACGGCGAGAGTAGAGGTTTGCGAGAGAGAGCAGTGTGCCACTGCTGAGGTGACGGCTTTGAAAACCAATGTTTCTAAGCTGAGGAAGGATGTGTACCATCTGAATTCCACAGACTTCACTTCACTATTTGGTACGGTGGAGATCCCAGATGACCCGAGTGTAGATGTTCCAACCTGTGTTGAGGTACCTCCAGCTACCACCAGAGATGATACTATGGAGGATGTTGCTGCTGTTGAGTTTGAGGCCAAGACAGATGAGGAGAAACTTGAGGTGTGAAATGCGGTTGTTTATGAGGATATGGCTGACTTAGAGGGTGCCATGTTCGAGACAACTAGACAGGCATCTTTGAGAGATACTACTATGGCAGGCTCCAGTACAACTACGACTGATGAGACACCGAGCACTGATGCCCAACCTCAAAGTGTGACCCCGGGCACTAATGCCCCGACAGATGAAGTGCTTGAGATGCAAATTTCACCCCAAGCTTAGCCTGGCAGTGTGACTTTTCCCCTTCCTCTTTGTTACTTTGTGATACTTTATTTTTGTTTTTGTTGCATTTGAGGACAACTGTTTCATTTTGTTGGGTGGGGTGAGGTATTTCCATACCTACCTTTTGTGATATTGAGTTTATTTTGTGAATACTGGTTCTATTTTGTTGATATATATATATATATATATATATGTCCTGATCTTGATTTTGTGGATGCTTTAACTTGTGGCCCATTGTTTTGAATGAAAATAGTCTTAAACCTAATTTAAAATTTTTTCCACTTCTTTTGTGTGTGATTATGGCTGCTCTTGTGTGAATTTGAGTGTCGGTTGTGATCAATACTGATGACTTAAATAGTGCTCTTAACTGAAAGACATGAGTGTGCGACTACGATGAGGCCAATGAAGTTGCATAGACAATGTGTGAACTTTTAGCATCTCGTTATGACTAGCCGGTTGTCGAATGAGTCTCTTGTGATGTACATTGCATGCTAGCTAGAAAGTGTGGAGTCTTGTTTGATATTGGTACAAATGCCTTGTGTGATGAGTTTACTTTGAACATTGTGTGTGATGACACCTAGAATTTTCTCCGTTGGTCTGGTTGATTGAGTGATGCAAGAACTTGAAATGATCTTAGGCAAGAATTTTGAAGAGTGAACTAATTTGACAATATACCTCTCTTGTGGCCAACCTTGTGAGATGTGTGAACCTTGCTTGGCCACTTTTGAGCCTTACCCCTTTTCTTGGACGAAACTTGAGCAATTATGACCTCTCTTTATCCATTCACCCATAACTTTCATGAAGTATGGTTTGTTTGAATAGCCAACCTAGGCCATAAGCCTAAGTTGGGGTGTGGTGAAAATAGAAGGAAAGTCAAGAAGAGTGAGAAATCCCCTTTGAGTGATGGTTTTGAAAGAGATGGAACCCCTCCATGTAAAAAAAAAAAAGAGAAAAGATAAAAGGAAATGAAAAAGAATAAAGAAAAGAAGAAGATCAAAAAAGTTGTGAAAGAAAGTAGTGGAAATTGCAATGGAAATGGGGTATCCGGTAGTTCATATGAAGTTGAATGGGTTGGATTATGAGCATATTTGAATTGTTAAAAAAAAAGGCGGAAAGTGATGTTCAACCCATACTTCATGAAGGTAGAAGCCACTAAGCCTAAATGACCATACCTTTATATTAAGTCCCGTTACGAACCTTGAAAAGACCATTATGATCTAGAGTGAGCTGAAACAAATGTTGATTGGAAAATAAGGGAAAACCTATTGGCGAAAGCATGTATGTGTTCATCTTTATGAGTGTGAGAGTTGTATGTGATTCCGAAACTCTAAATTGTTGAAGAATTTTGTGTGAATATGGAATCATTTTTGTTTTGAGGGCATTTGAGTACCTTTGTTGAGCTTGAACTTGCATTTGAAGCAAGTATTGTGAATTTTAGCACCTTTGATAATGGTGAGTCACAATTGAATCTTTGAATCCACAACTTATCATTGTATGAGTAATTTGAACCTTGTTGTGTGCATTCATGTTAAGCCTTATGTAGCACTATTTGATGCGTCTTTATTGAACTGTTGATCTTGAGTTTTACTTGAGGACAAGCAAAAGTTTAAGTTGGGGTGTTGATGAGTCCGAGATTTGGACTCATTTGGGCTTTGTTTTGATAGTTTTAGTCTCCTTAAATGCCTAATTTATGCTATAAACTAATGTTAAAGCCTTGATTTTCAAGTATGTGGATTAAGGGGAATGGCAAGGACACAAACAGGCCAAAAGGACAAAACAAGGTGAAGAAATAGAGAAAGGCGAACCTGGTTATTGCCAAGACCACTCGATGACTCACCGATTCGCACTTCAATCCGCCTAAAGTTCCACTGTGCTAGCCCTGAGGGAAGAAACCAAGACGGTGACAAAAACAGGCAGTTGGTGAATCGCCGATCAGTTTCGCGATGGCAAGATGGATCACCCAAAGTTACAAGTCTTAATGATGCTGAGAACCAATGCATAACGGTGATAGAAGAGAGCAAAGGGCGGTTCGCCGAACCATTCTGCAAACCCAACTTACTCACCTAATGGCCCCTCGTGGCTAATTTTTGGAAACTATAAATAGGATTTTGAACTGTTAATTGGGAAGCTGGCTACCATTTTGAGTAGTTTTTTCTTGAATTTGAGAGTTTCCTAGTAGACTTGAACACCTTTTGAAACTAAATTCAGAGATTTTACAAATGGGTTACTAATTTTCTTCAATTAGAAACATTGTAAAGTCTTGAATACTCTTACCCAGTTGATGGCTAATCGATTTGGTAACTGTTTTTACCTTTTTATGGTGTTTCGCTAAAAACCCAATTCTTAGGATGTGATCATGTGATTATGGGTTGAATTAGCTTATGGGTATTGTTAATTACTAGTTTAAATGCTATATTGAAGTGGGTTTAATCATTACCTAAGGTTTAATTTATGAATTGTAGTTGCAAATGCAGTTCTTAGCTTGCTCGAGAGAGAAGTTTTGGAACTAAAGTTTTTGATTAATGGTTTGTAGGTATTGGGTTGATATGGGTTCAGCTCGAGAGAGTGAATCCTAAAACCAATCCTACCCATCTAGCTCAAAAGAGTGGACGAATTAAGGTGTGGGTTGTTCGTAATTGCTATGCTTGTTGATGTTCGAAAGAAATCGCTTGAATTGGGATATTTGTTCGACAGAAAACTATTTCACTAACAGTCTAGCCTACCCACTAATATTTAGCTATTTATTAGTAGTTACAATTACCCATATAATGAAATTTGCTTACAATCTATCACATCTCGAGAATTCCTCTCCATATTGTTATTTCAATTTTGTGTGATTGCATTGTAGCTGATAATTGCACCCAAACCCCCCCCCCCTCCCCATTTGACATTCGTGTCACCTCTTTAGACTTGTTTGCATGTCTTTTTCGATAAATCTCTATTCCTATAACTGATTAGTTCACATTTTTATTTCCTAATTGAATTTGAACACGTACCGCTCTCTGTGGGTTCAACCCCAACTCATTTGTTGGGGTTTTACTGCTTAACGATAGTTTACACCAAGAATTGGATGAGGTGTGTTTGAAACGTTAATCAACAAGCTTCATAAAACTCGAAGACACTTTATTTTTCAAGAAGCTTGCAAAAGGGATGAACCACTTCAGAGAAATCTTTGATGAACCATTTGTAAAAACTCGCATGGCCTAAGAAACTCCGAAAACCTTTAACCGAAAAGGGAGGAGGTAGCTTGGCAATAACTTCAACTTTAGCTTGATCCACTTGGATGCCTTCTCCTAAAATTTTGTGCCCTAACATTTCTCCCAATTGAGAACAAGGTTGGTTTTGACACATCTTTTGAATAGTTTATCAAGGTGCTCAAGACAAGCTTCAAATGTATCACCCACAACCGAGAAGTCATCTATGAAGACCTCCATCGAATCTTCAACCATATCGGCAAAAATAGGGAGCATACATCATTGAAAAGTTGTCGGTACATAATTCGAAAGATATTCTTTTGAAGGCAAGCGACATGTAAAGGTTGTCTTTTCTCAGTCCTCTGGTGCAATAGATATTTGATTATAATTGGAGTAACCATTTAAAAATTAATACCATCCACACCCTGCAAGCCTATCAAGCATCTGGTCAATAAAGGGCATTGAGAAATGATCTTTCTTGGTTCATGTGTTGAATTTTCAATAGTCCATGCATACACACCAACAGGTAACTGGTCGCATTGGTACAGGTTCCCCTATATCATTTGGGACCACAGTAATACCTCCCTTTTTTAGCACACATTGAACAGGGCTCATCTATTTGCTATCTGTAATAGGGTAGACAATTCCCGTGTCGAGCCACTTAATGATCTGCTTTTTCACCACTTCTTGCATTGGAGGGTTTAACGTCCTTTGATGCTAAACACTTGGTTTGCATTAACTATCCAATTGAATTTTGTGGGTACAAATACCTGGAGTTATTCCCACAATATCGGCAATCGTCCATCCAATGGCATTGATATATCTTTTCAACACATTAACAAGTGCTTGTGTTTTCTATTCAAGCAAATATGCGGCAATAATTACGAGCAATGTGTTGTTAGCTCTCAAGAACAAATAAGGAAGGTGAGGTGAAGTACCTTCAATTCGATCTTTGGCGATTCTTTAATGGATGGCTTTGTGGGAGGGCTTTCCCAATTCTTCAAATCTATATCAAGCTTCAAGGGATTCTTAGAATAAGAACCCAAACCCGATAGAGCAGCCACAACCTCATCATAATCTTGATTTTTTTCACTATCATAATTCAATAGGATGGCGGCCAAAGACTCACCCACACTAGCAACCGCTTCATCAATCACATCAATGACCGATACCACATGGATGTCGCTAGGTTGCTTCATCGATTTACACACATTAAAAGTAACTTCCTCATCATTCACCTAAAATTTTAACTTACCACTTTCTATGTCAACAAGAGCTCTTCTAGTAGCTAAGAACGGCCTACCTAGAATAATAGGAACCTCGGCATCAATCTCACAATCAAGAATCACAAAGTCTGCCGAAAATATAAACTTATCCACCTTCACCAAAACATCATAGAGAATGCCAATAGGACGCTTGATAGATCGATCAGCCATGAGAAGATGCATCGTTGTTGACTTAACTCACCTAGCCCAAGTTGTTTGAAAATGGCATAGGCCATTAAATTGATACTTGCTCCCAAATCACACAATGCTTTGGAAAATTGAAATATCCCTATAGTGCATGGAATAGTGAATGCCCCCGAATCAGCCTTTTTGACAACCATATTGCTCGTCATACAAGCGCTACAACTATGAGACACCTTAACTGTTTCGAAATCCATAATCCTCTTGTTGGTAACCAATTATTTCATAAACTTTGCATAACTCGACATTTCTAACAACTCCTCCACTAAAGGAAGATTGATGTCTTGAATTTTGAAAACAGAGAGAAACTTTTAGAATTTTGCATCTTCATCCCTCTTTTCCAATCTTAGAGGGAACGGTGGGTAACTTTAGGCAATGACTTTATAGTTACCGAAGAAGGAGCATCCCTTAACTCTAAATTTCTAGTATCACCAAAGACAACGTCCTTCGATGCATCATCAACCTCATTGGATGCTTGATTGTTCAATTATTCAACAAGCCTATCACTATTAAGAGCAACATCTTTCCCTTTACTTGAACTTGCCTTATCATAATTTGGCACGTCACCACACATGACCTTACCACTCCTAGTCACAATAGACATGCATTAGTCATTATTATTCTTTGGATTGGCCAAAGTGTCACTAGGAAAACCCCCTTTTGGTCTTGAATATAATTGAGTTGAAATTTGACCCATTTGAGTCTCAAGTTGCTTTATGGAATTCGAGTGAAAGGTCACTGTTTGATTCAAAGATGAGAAATCAACCTTCATATCCTTGAGCACTTTATCCTATCCTTGGACTTTGTTTAAAATGTGGGCAAGCATATCCTCGGTCCAAAGGCATTCAAGATTGGCATGTAGTTCCTTCGGCTTCAGACAGTCATAAGGAAACCCATAACGATATTTATCATCTCTATCTCTCCAATATGTTTCTTGATCATGCCAATCACGAGCCCTATCTCCAACCATCATCATGATCTTTGGTCCAACCTTGATTCCCGCCCAACCTTAGATAGCTCGGACAAAAACCCTCTGTTTGCTTTGAAAAGAAATCTTCCTCACTATATATAGTTTCAAAGTGCTTCTCATCGTGAATCACTCTATTATGTGCACCATCAACATTCACAACCTTATAACCCCCTCCCATGACATGTGTTGTCAATAGGTCCATTTGGGTCATTATCTTGGTCATGTTCTGATATGCTCTTTGTTCTTTTCCAATTGTTCTTTGGTCAACCCGACATTTAGAGGAGACACTTGATCCTCCCTACTATACCATACACAATTAATATTAGTCATCTCTTCAAGCAAACTCAACTCCACGACAAAATATTATCTCATAGTACATCCCTAATAAGTTAATCAGTGACACCTTTGTTGACAGTGTCAAGACTCAGGTAGAAATATTGTGAGAGCACATTATCTGGCAATCCACGGGACATTTGAAAAGTGGTTTTGAAACCTCAACCATGTCTCTTGAATAGGTTCGCCATCAATCCTCTTGAAGTTTTGAATGCATTGTCTCAACTTCACCATCTTCAAGGGAGGGATAGATATTTCATAAAACACTTCTGTGAGCTCTTCCCAAGAAGTGATAGATTCTCTTGGTAGTTTGGTCAACCACTTTGTTGCCTCCCCCATTATAGAGAAGGGAAACAAACGAAGTCGGATCGACTCTTGAGTGTTGTTCTTGAATGAAAACGGTCCCACACACATCCACGAAATTGAAAATGTGGTCATAAGGGTCCTCATGACAAACCCCCCCCCCCCACCAAAAAAGACCCTTCATTTGCAACAACTACAACATCATGTTGGTCATATGAAACACCGCATTTCCCATAATTGGGGGCAATCAAATAGCACCCGTACTTCCCAGCTGATTCTCATTGGCATCATGCAAGTTCTCGATGTCATAATTATTCCCAAGTTGACTTGTGTTGCTCCCATTCACACTCATTTCTTAACCTATTTTAGGGTAGCCAACAACAACACAAGTAAGAAAATTCTACTACAATAAAATTAGTCCACAAGAACACTTCAATAAAAGAATTCTAAACACCACTCCCCGGCAGCGACACCATTTTTCGATAACTCTCAACTACACTTCTTCCCATTCGAAGTGTAGGCGGACACTAATAAGTATAAACACAACGATGAGTTGGGGTCAATCCCACAAGGAGTGATATGATAAAGAATTTGATTAAGAAATGAAGACGTGTTCTAATCTTTTGTAGGTGCAAGAGAAATACGCGACATTAACTAAATCAATAATTTTAGTGATCAATAAAAAATAGGGGAAATTTATTAACCAACTGTAAACATGAATCAATTAACACGAGAGTTAAACGATAAGAGATAAAGCCTAAGGAATGTGATTAGTCGAATGCCAATTTCACATAATGGGTAATCACTAATTGCTCTAAGTTGTTGATTTACCATGGGTAGGCAAGGTTTTAATATGATAGTCATCTATCGATCAACTATCATGTTTCGAGTGAGTTCTCTCGAACCTTAACAAGATTAACAATACTAAACAACCCAATTCCTTAATTAACTCACTTTTTCAAGCTGGGTAGTAAAGAAACAATCAAAACCACTTTCTCAAGCTAGGTCTTAAAGACGCAATCAATAGAACTATCAATCAATCATTCTACTCTAATACCTCTTTCCCAAGAAAGCTTAGAGAGATAAGCTAGAACAAAATTTGCAACTTCAATTCATCAATTAAAACATGAATAAACAATTGAACTCATGTATTAAATTCAGCAATTAAAAATACCTATTTGCTAATTAATGCATTCGACTACATGATCACACCCCAAGGTAGAGGGTTTTAGCCAAACATAGCAAAAAGTAAGAAATTGTTACCAAATAGATTATCAATCCAAATAGTTAACAATCTGCAAATACCCAAAGCCAAAATTAAAGCTAGAATCTAAAAATCTCAAATCAAAGATCCCAATCTTATCCAAAAAGTGTTCAACAGTGTAGGAATGTGAAAAAATCTCCAAAAAAAGGAATGCACAGTGTGGGAACACCTTTTCTTCTTTCAAAAATTGAATTTATACATTCCCAAAAACTCAGCACGGATTCAACTCAGCGAAGTTAATCGGGATCACCGACCCATTCAACGATCCACCGAGTTGCTCTTATTCTCGCCTTTTGACTTGGATCCCCCATCAAATTGTTCTGGAACTTTTGGTGAGCTTGATAATTGTCAGTGATCTATTTGGGGCTTTGTCTAATCACCTTTTTTCTCATCAAGTTGGTTTGGTCCATGGGTTACTTCGCTGGAACTTTAGGCGAGCTAGAGGCTCACTCGGTGAGTCACCGAGTGGCTTTTGTGAGGTCCATCTTCTCTTTTCTTTATCTTTTCCAACATGTTCACTAATTTTTGCATTGTAATGTCCCTGCCTCACTCTTAAGCCTTCATTGTTGTATAAAAATAGATTTACATCAGTTATGCGCATAAAATAGGCATTAAGGACACTAAATTATTGAATAATAAGCCCTGAATGAGTCGAAATTCCCGACTTATCAACTAGTTAGGTGATTTAATACAATACTATAGGGTCATGTAGTTTGGGACAAGGAAATTGCTTCTAGAGATCCGACCTCTACTAACGAGAGAGCCTCCATCTCAAAGTCCTCTCGGTGCTAAGTAAAATTCCAATGGAATTAGTCATATTTATATTCATATCATCATACTTGGAAATACACAGTTAAACTACCAATTCAATCATAAATCATCATAGAGTAGCTCCTAAATATCATGATTCGTACATGCGTGAGAAAATCTAAACCTGATTTCATAATATGCGAGAAAACCCTTCAAAACCATGATTTCATAATGTGTGAGAAAATCTTTCACAATTCATTAATACTTGTCTCATAAGTATCCTTAGTTCATAAACATCATTTTCATAAAACATGCATAGCTTTCATAAATCATACTTCATAAATTCATAAGCTTTCTTCATAAATTCATTGTCAAAATCAAATAAAAGCACAAGTCTATATGAAATCAATTAAAAATCATGTAGTTTAATCAAAGAATGCATAATAAGATTGAAATTGAACAATTGAATCATAGTCAAATAAGACCCATGAAGATTGATATAAACCCTAATTGAATGGGGTGAAATTGAATTGGAACTTGAAATTTCTTTGGGACTCAATGGATGAGTGGAACCCATTGGTGAATTCCCACATACCTTGATGATCAAAGTATAGCAAAGAAAGAAGAAAAAGAAGAGTTAAAGCTTGGAACCCTAGCTTTCTTTCTTGAGCTTAAGAGAGAATTGGGGATGATGAACTTGGATGAGATTTGGGAATTTCAGTGAATGATAGGGTTCGGATAGATTTAGGAACTCAAGGGTCGTTATAGGACTTAGAAATAGGGCCAAAATGACATAGTAAAGGTATTAAATGCATAGAAAAACACACAAGTACCCTTCACTAAAAACTGTCTGAGGACCCTATGGTTTGGACCTATAGATCGTAGAACTTCTTATGGACCGTACAAGGCAACCATAGGTCAACTTACTGGGACCTAAATTTTGGCCAACTTTATACAAACCCTTTTGATGGACCATCAACCCTCTTATGGTCTGTGGACCCCATCTGTAATCTTCAACCTTAATCCCTTAATTTCCCTTAGAAATAAGGTCAAAACGACATTGTATAGGTATTAAATGCATAGGAAAACACCCAAATACCCTTTATTAAAAACTTCCGAAGGACCCTACGATTTGGACCTATGGACCATACATCAACCATAGGTAAACTTACAGGGACCTAAAATTTGGCCAATTTTCTATGGACCGTCAACCCTTTTACGGTCCGTAGACCCCATATATAGTCCTTAACCTTAATCCCAAAATTTCACGAAGTATGAAACCCTTCTATAGGACCCATCTACGACCCGTAGAACCAACTACGTCCCGTCCTGTCCATTGGTAGGTCCAACTTCAGAGGCTCAACATTTTCAAAAACTCAAATCAACTCAACTCTATGACTTCCTTTCTATGGCCTATAGGACTTCCTATAGTCCACAGATAGGACACATAGTTCTTGCACAAGTGCCAAAATCTAAAGTTTTTCTTTCAAATCTAACTTTTCAATTTCTGAGGTGACAAAAATCCAAAGAAAAAAAAATGCATAGTGCTTTTCTTACATGTATTAATTATTTGATTTTTTGTAAATTAATATTTATTTAAGTAAATTGATAGGGGTAAATATGCAATTTAGTATTTTAATATATGTATAACTAATATACACATAACTTATTCCACCTTCTATCCTGCATAAATTATACATAGATTCCCTCATGAGTTATATAAAGTATTAATTATGTACAAAAAAGGCAAAAAAACACCATATAAAATTAATACACGAATAAATTTTATACAATATTTGAAAATCTATCACCCAAACATTTTATAAAATTAATACATGAATAATTTTTATACAACATTTGGAAATCTATCAACCAAACATTGTATAAAATTAATACATGAATAACTTTCATCCTATTTACAAACCAAACATGATACAAAATTAATACATGAATAACAAAGTTATCCATACATTAGATATAGCTTTATCCAACTACCAAATGACCCCTTATTAATTCTTGGCATATCCTGGATAAACATCGAGTATTGCTTATTTCAAGACATCAACATATTTTTCAAATGTGGCCTCTTTCACCTTTAATAATCCTTTAAGGAAAAGAAGGACATGCTTAAGAAGTGGCGGTAGAGGTTCTACACTTTGATTACGTCTTCTTTAGCCATAGAACTATTTGCATCTTGGAACAGTGATTTATTCACAACACTTTCATCAATAACTATAATAGGTGTTTCCACCTTAAGTATGTATGAAACTTCAACATCTCCTACCTCATCTTAGAGAAAATTTCCATTCCTTGTGGTAATTTCCATACAATGAGACATAGACATACTTCCACTCCCTTTTAGATTTTCAACTGTGTTTCTTGGAAGTTAGCCATTTTGGTGAAGGTTATGCTCCATAGACATGGCTCACACTTGTATTTCAAGTGTCCAAATAGCGGTAGTGTGGAAACTCACAGTCTCTGAAATGTTGTGAATTATAGCATCAGTCCACTCTAAATTCTACATAACATTTTCTACTATACACCATTTAACATAGAATTTCTTTGTCTGTTACAAGGACCCTCTCTCCACTATTGCGAGTTAGATGTTCGTCCCCTTTGAGGGACATATGGATTTAATCTTATGCTGAAAAAATTGTTACCATTGTTCTAGTTTCTCAGATTATGACCACCTTCGTTCTGATACCCAGACCCTTAATTATCATGCCCTTGTGGTTAATGTTTTCATTGATTTTGATAGTTTGAACCTTGACATTTTTTACCCTAATAGACCCTTTGAGAGTTGTTGACATAATAGGTTCCTCAAATTACATTGGATGAACCCGTAGATACTGCATTACATGTTGTGCATAATCATTTACTACAATACCTAAATTTTGTCAACTTTATTCACCTTCTTCATACCACTTTTGATGAACCTATTTGTTAATAGGTCAAAACTAGTACCCATATTGGAGAATATGTGATACCTTTTTTTATTCTCCTTGATTATAGCAGTGAGAGATTAGTATAATATATGCCACCACTAGGTTTTCCTGAGCACCAGGACTAATTGTTCTACCAGGAAATCTAGCAACTCGATCTCAAGAATGCATTCCTCTATGGAATTCTTAAGGAGATAGTATTTATGGAACAAAGTTCGAGAATTTTCAATCCAATATTTCCAAATCATGTGTGTAATCTACAAAGGTCCGTATATACTCCACACACTTCTTATAAGTGAGATTTACTTGTAGAAAAGCAAACTTTTCCTTTTACGTCTTACAGTCTTCTCAAGATACCATTTTCCTTTTTATATGTTGACGATCGATATACTCCACACATATAGAAACTCCTGATTGCTTCATGCCTTAATTAACAACTCAAAACCAAGTATGCCATTAAAGACAGAAGGCCTCCTTCATTACTATATATATATAGGCATTGAAGCCATGCGTACCAAGGATGATTTATACCTTAACCAATAAAAGTATGCCTTGATGTAACACCCCGTATCCGAAAAAAAGTAATGAACAAAAATCCAGAACTTGCATGTACCACCCATGAGGGCCAACCACGACCTGTGGGCTAACCTACAGATCGTAGGTGTGTCGTGGGTAGGTCACCTCAGTAAATGGTCTAGACCAAATACTACAGACCGTAGTTGGGTCTACGGTCCGTGGTCCAGAGGTCCGTAGAAGGCCAGAAATCTCTGTATCTATTGATGGATGTGCAGGACGGACCGTAGGTCCAACCACGGTCTGTCGATGGAGGTGTCATGGGTCAAGGACAAGTTCTCTGACCACCAACCACAGTTCACCAGGACGGACCGTAGGTCCATCCACGATTCGTCGACTGGGTCCGTAGGTCGGCAGGTCAGTGGCAGCTGGTAGCTTAACTTAGGGGTAGTAGGGTCATTTTCTAATTAATTAATTAATTAATTCCAATACTATGTCATTTTGCCTATATTTATAACCCCTATATAAGCCTTTTAACCCCAAATTCACCCCATTTAATTCATTCTTCCTAAGTCCCAAAAGAAAATCAAGTCTTCTCAAATATTCTCTCTTTAGAACTTGAAGAAGAAGAAGAAGAAGAAGATTCAGCTAGGTTTTGAAGCTAAGGATCCAAATTCTCCATTAAAGGCTAGTAATTGGAGTTCAGGTATGATAGCTTTCATCCATGGGTTCCTTCCACCCATGGATCCCTAAAATTCCTCTATTTCGAATGGTAGGATTCCCCCAATTAGCTAGGGTTTTCCTCAAACATCATGGGTTCTTTTGATTATTGATCTTAATGATTGAATTATGTTTAAATATGCATGAATTGATGATTTGCAATGTGTTTATAAGGTTTTCCCTATGAACCCATGCAAACCCCTATGTTTTCTAAATTGTGGTCTCATAGAGTTGGGTTGTTGATTATGAAAGATGAGTTTTATGATCTTAAAGCATGAAGTACTAGAATTACATGATTTTATGATAAAATCCATATCTAATTCTAGAATTCTAGATTTGGTGATTGAAAGTAGATTTGAACCTTGAAAGGCAAAGTATGAGTTTATGCATGATCTTATGAAACCTATTAAATGCTTTAAGGGTACTTTGAGAGAAAAGTAACAATGTTGTTGTTGTTGTGTTGTTGAAAGGATATTCTCATAAAACACTTACAACCATGATGTGAAAGGTTTTCTCACATAGAAGGGATTCTTAGGTTGAAAGGATATTCTCACCTAATTGAATCAGCAAATAAGAGCTACACTAATGAACTTTTTTGGGTTGGGAAAATGACATGCCTTTCCATGAATAATGAGAAAAAGTAAGAAAATACTATTCCTCGGGAATTATGCTTAGCACCGAGTGGATATTGACATTGAGATGGAAGCTCTCCCATTAGTAGAGGCTGGGTTTCTAGAAGGAGTCTCATGAGATGGAAGCTCTCCCGTAAGTAGAGGCAGGGTTTCTAGTAGAAATCTCCTTATCCCATAACTATGTGCCCCCATAGGTTGATTAGCTAGTACATCCACTTAAGCTAGAAGTTCATGCTTCTACCTTAAGCAAGTAGAACAATCTTTTTGGGTGTGGGAGACACCGGGTGATCATGTTTTAGCTCACATAGTCTCTATGTCGGTTAAGGCTAATTCTCCCACAACAAGTTGATTAATGAACTAAGGTATCTCATATGTGTTCAAAGGCTTAAAGATGATTTACCTTGCATTGACCATGAGGTTATGACCTATGTTTTCCAACTACTTCGCTTTATGATGTTTAAACTTGGTAAATTGCATATCATGAAATGAAATGTCCTTCTTAGCATCTTTTAAATGTTTTTGTGCATAGTTATCATACTTAGTGCATTTTTGTACTAACCCATACTCTTGCCTTCTATTCCCAAATGTAGGTCCGACGGGCAGGGTTTCCATTTTAGTGGCTAGAGCTTGGACTTTGATCTCTTTCCGAGCTTGGCAAGTCCTCATGGTTCGAGGATGGATTTTTCCCTATTGTAGTTTCACTTTCATATTTCCTTTTTGAACATGATGTATGGGCTAGGCCCACTTTCATTCGATTGTAATAGATGGCTATGTTGAGACATGAGTTAGACTTCTGCTTTTCTATGAAGATGTTTTAGACTTAAATGTTGTTTTACTCTTTATTGTGCTACTACTTTATGTTATGAGGACTAAGTGGCTTGTACGGAGTCCTTCGGGGTTCTATACGCCATGTTACATCTAGAGGGTACCCCTGGGTCGTGACACTTGATGATTTAGAGAGAATGAAATTGGCATTTGCTCATGCCGTTTACACTCCACTTGCTCAGAAACATGGATTACATAATTCAAATGATCCCTCGTTTGATTCTTTCAAATTTAGAAATGTGTTTGGCGCTTTCTAGTGCCTAACTCTCACATGATCAGACCTTACTCATACTGTTAATCTTCTTTGTCAATTCATGCAGAATCAAGTGGATAATCATTGAAGTGTTGTAAAAAGGAGTGTTTCTATATATACTTAGCTAGTACAACTCAATTTGACTTTTGAATCTATGCTCAATCGTCTCTTCATCGTGTGGGATTCTCTCATGAAGATTAGGGTGGATCAAATTGTGTATCATGGGCATCAAAAAAATAGTGTGCCGTCAATAAGTTTAGTGTGAAACGGAATACATGTCCTTAGTTCCTAAACTCACATGAATATTCTACATTCTTCAATAACATTCCTTCTTTGCTCTCCACAAATAACACTTGTAGGTAGACAAACTTCTAAATATCTTATGTGATAGATTTTTATACTTGGCTCTCTCTATGTATCACAATCTATCGAGAAATACACATTTTCTTTGTTACATTGCCTCCTCATATTGCTTTAGATAATATTTGTTCAAAATTTTTTATTAAGAGGCTTTGCTTCTTTGATGACTTATAAATCTCAATTGAGGGTTTGCACATTATAGAACGTAATTTTTAACTTCAAAAGTCATTACTTAAAATCAATTTCTTCTAATGAGGAAGAATAAAAAGGGGTCGTGGGTTTAAGGTAAAATTAAATAAGGTTAAGTTTCTTAATAAATGGATCGGATGTGTGTAGCTTTAATCCTAAATTATACGTGTGACAAACTTATAACGTGCCATATAATTACTTTAAAGTCCAAAATATATCAACTTGATCCATTAGTTGGAGGGTATATTTGAGTATAAAAAACATTAAGAATATTTGTTGACCCTAAAGTTAAAGGAAGACATTTATGAGCTACTTTTAATATTTTGAGCCTCTTTTCATTTATTTAAAGTTTGAACGGATTGAGAGTCTGTTTGGCATTGCTGCTAAAAATTGCTTATTTCTAGAAACACTTTTTAAAAATTGTATTTTAAAAAAGGACTTTTGAAGAATAATAATTTGTGTTTGGCTAATTCATTTGAAAATTGTTTTTGATAAGCAAACCGTGTTTGATTATATCTTTTAAAAAATACTTTTGAGAGTCAATCTAAGAAAAATGGTAAGTATCAATGTACTTTTAATATTAAGATTATTTTATAGAGAGAAAATATTTTAAATATTTATTAGAATTTTTTTAATTAAAATATTCATAGTCAAATTTTCAATCAATATTATACATAAATAAATAATATTATACATAAAATTAATGCATGAATAACAAAGTTATCCACACATTAGATGTAGCTTTATCAAGCTACCAAATGACCCCTTAGTAATTCATAGCATATCCTGGATAACATCTAGGAATATAACATTGAGTATTGCTTGTTTCTAGACATCAACATATTTTTCAAATGTGGCCTCTTTTGCCTTTTATAATCCTTTAAGGAAAAGAAGGACATGCTTAAGAAGTGGTGGTAGAGGTTCTAACACTTCAATTACCTTTTCTTTAGCCATAGAACTATTTGCATCTTGGAACAATGATTTCTTCACAACACTTTCATCAACAACTATAATAGGTGTTTCCACCTTAAGTATGTATGAAACTTCAACATCTCCTACCTCATCTTAGAGAAACTTTCCATTCCTTATGGTGATTGCCATACAGTGAGACATAGACCTACTTCCACTCCCTTTTATATTTTCAACTATGTTTCTTGAAAGTTAGCCCTTTTGGTGAAGGTTATGCTCCATAGACATGGCTCACACTTGTATTTCAAGTTTCCAAATAGCGGTAGTGTGGAAACTCACAGTCTCTAAAATGTTGTGAATTATAGCATCAATCCACTCTAGATTTTAACATTTTCTACTATACACCCTTTAACTTAGAATTTCTTTGTGTGTTACATGGACTCTCTCTCCACTATTGCGAGTTAGATGTGCGTGCCCTTTGAGGGACATATGGATTAAATCTTATGTTGACAATTTATTTACCATTATTCTAGTTTCTCAGATTATGACCACCTTTGTTTTGATACTCAAACCCTTAATTATCATGTCGTTGATGTTAATGTTTTCATTGATTCTGATAGTTTGAACCTTGACATTTTTTAGCCTAATAGACCCTTTGAGAGTTGTTGACATAATAGGTTCTTCAAATTGCATTGGATGAACCCATAGATACTGCATTACTTGTTGTGCATAATCATTTACTACAATACCTACACTTGGTCAACCTTATTCACCTTCTTCATACCACTTTTGATGAACCTATTTGTTAATAGGTCAAAATTAGTATCGTAGCCGATACCTTTTTTTTATTCTCCCTGATTATCACTCTGAGTGAAGGATTACTATAAGATATGCCACCACTAGTTTTTCCTGAGCACCAGGACTGATTGTTCTACTGGCAAATCAAGCAACTCGATCTCAAGATTGCATTCCTCTATGACATTCTTAAGGAGATAGTATTTATGGAACATAGTTCGGGGGTTTTTTATCCAATATTTCCAACTCATGTGTGTAATCTACAAAGGTCCCTATATTATGTGAAACAACACTCAAAGCTTGGTTTTAGAAGTTTAGCACCCGCTTCTTTTTAGTGGGATTTACTTGTAGAAAAGCAAACTTTTCCTTTTACATCTTACGGTCTTCTCAAGATGCCATTTTCCGTTATTATATGTTGACGATATAGGCTACACATGTAGAAACTCCTCAATGTTTCATGCCTTCATTAACAACTTAAAACCAAGTATGCCGTGAAAGACATGGGGCCTCTTCATTACTATACATATAGGCATTGAAGTCGTGCGTACCAAGGATGGTTTACACCTTAACCAACAAAAGTATGTCTTGATGATTTAGAGAGAACGAAATTGGCATATGCTCGTGCCATTTACAGTACTCCACTTGCTCAGAAATATGGATTATATAATTCAAATGATCCCTCATTTGATTCTTTCAAATTTAGAAATGTGTTTGGTGCTTTCTAGTGCCTAACTCTCACATGATCAGACCTCACTCATATTGTTTATCTTCTTTGCAATTCATGCAGAATCGAGTGGATAGTCATTAGAGTGTTGTAAAATGGAGTGCTTCTATATATACTTAGCTAGTACAACTCAATTTGACTTTTGAATCTCTGCTCAATCATCTCTTAATCGTGTGGGATTCTCTTATAAAGATTGGGGTGGATCAAATTGTGTACCATGGACATCGAAAAAATAGTGTACCGTCAATAAGTCTAATGAGAAAGTGGAATACATATCCTTAGTTCCTAAACTCACATGAATATTCTACATTCTTTAATAACATTAGCATCTTCTTGCACAATCCTTCTTTGCTCTGCTCAAATAACACTTGTAGGTAGACAAACTTCTAAATATCTTATGTGATAGATTTTATACTTGACTCTCTATGTATCATAATCTATCGAGAAATACACATTTTCTTTGTTACATTGCTCCTCATATTTCTTTAGATAAGATTTGTTCAAAATCGTATATTAAGAGGCTTTGCTTCTTTGATGACTTATAAATCTCAATTGAGGGTTTGCAAATTATATAACCTAATCGTAAACTTCAAAAAGTCATTACTTAAAATTAATTTCTTCTAATAAGGAAGAATAAAAAGGGGTCGTGGGTTTAAGTTAAGATTAAATAAGGTTAAGTTTCTTGATGAATGGATGTGTGTAATTTTAATCCTAAATTATATGTGTGACAAACTTATAACGTGCCATATAATTATTTTAAAGTCCACTATATATCAACTTGATCCATTAGTTGTAGGGTATATTTGACCCTAAGTCAAAGGAAGACATTTATGAGCTACTTTTAATATTTTGGGTATATTTTAGCCTCTTTTCATTTATTTAAAGTTTGAATAGATTGAAAGTTTGTTTGGTATTACTGCTAAAAATTATTTATTTCTAGAAACAATTTGTGTTTGACTAATTTATTTGAAAAATGCTTTTGATAAATAAATCGTGTTTGACTAATCTTTTTCAAAAAATGCTTTTGAGAGTCAAGTTAAGAAAAAGGGTAAGTATCAATGCACTTTTAATATAAAAATTATTTTATAGAGAGAAATTATTTTAAATATTTATAGAAATTTTTTAATTAAAATATACATATTCAAATTTTTAATCAATATTATACATAAATAAATAAATTAAATATTAATATAATACTAGCATGATGACTTAAATATAATTCAAAATATCAAGAAAAATAAATTTAAAAATTATTCCAAAAATTCACCATAAAAATAAATAAAGTCCTTCATATTTTTAATCATAAAAAAAATGTTGTTGTTACATTTATTTCTGATTCTGTAAAATAATATATAAAATATAAATAATAATAACAATATAAACATAAAATAAAAAATAAAAATAAAAATAAAATTCTTGAATGAAACTAACCAAACTTATGAAATATGTTAATTAATTAATAAGGGATATAGTAATAAATATGCATATATGAGAGAGATATTTTAGTCTTCAGGAAAATAATGTTCTGCTTCTGCTTCTGCTTCTACTTCTTGCTTTCATTTAAAAATAGTTTTAATAATTTGTCAAATACTAAAAATTTTTTTTAAAAAAATGTTTTCTACCAAAAAACACTTTTGAGCTCCCACCAGTAATGTCAAACCAGCTCTAAGAGTGAAAAAGAAAATGAAATGGGCCAGTGTTGCCACTAGTTCCTTACATAGTGTTTGACCATTTATTTTGAATTAGATTTTAAAAATGTATTTGCAAATATCTACTTGACTATAAATTTCGGATTAGATTTTAAAAATCTGTATTAAAAATATTTTCAATTCTAAAAATTGATCAAACATTTTAGAGTTTTGTTTACCAAAACTTGAAAGCTTTTCCAATTAAAATAATATCCAAATACAATTTGAAGTTTCAAAAATCGCAATTTTTTTCAAGTTCAACTTTCCAGTTGACAATGTGGGCAAAGGAGAGGTTATATTCTTGGAGTGTAGCATGGTTGATTCCATTAGTACATACAGTAATAGAAAGCTTTCCATGTATAAAAAAGGAAGAAGAGTAGATAGGAATCTTGTGGGGTCATTGGAAAACGAACTGTTATTCAAAGTTTGTTGATCTTTCACTGTCTTTGTCCTTGATTATCGTTTCAACTTTTGTTGGGCACCGCACCCTTATTTGATTGGTCCCAATTATTAACGAAGCTTGCTGGCGGGCTTCGCTGACTATGTGGGTTTCTCTGCTTTTTCCCTTTGAACTTAACACCAGAAAATCATGACACCTCGCTTTCTGTTTTTGGGTCGCACTTTGCACATTTTTTTCTTACTCTGAAGAAACCTTTCAGTTAACATCCGTCCAATTCTTGATTTCGGATTTGGGAATCTTTTTTTTGCAACATAAACTGAATGGGTTTCTGAGGAATAATCAAACAATTGAATTTATCTGAGATGAAGAGTGGGAGCTCGGATGTGGGAAAGAGAGTTGTGGTTGTTGCTATGAAAGCTTCGAGAGAGATTTCAAGAAGTGCTTTTATTTGGGCATTAACTTATGTGGTTCAACCAGGGGATTCTGTTAAGTTGCTGGTTCTCATTCCTAATCATACCTCAAGTAAATTTTTTTCCGCCCTAACATACTACTAGTTGTATTGGAGAAGGCCTTTCTCCTTTCATTTTAGTTGTTATTGATTGTGCAATTTAGAGGATTACCCTGTTTTTGTTTCCTTCATTTCTGCTCATGTTTTCGGGAATAGAGTGGTAAGGTCTGCCTATAAATCTACCCTCCTCAGACCCCAATTAGTGGGATTTCATTGGGTATGTTGTTGTATTTCTGCTCATTTTGTTGATAATGAATAAGGCAGCTTCTTCCAGAATTTCTAGAGCTATTACCAGTTCAAGCCTTGATTCATGTCGTTGCGCTGTTTAACTTGACCTTTGAAAGAATTAAGATAGTTACTACGCATGTGATTCTAGATGTATTACTCTTGTCAACACTACTTTCATTTGCTACAGAGAAATCTGTTAAAAGTAGCTTAGGACTGGTTATCGACACTTTCAGGTATAAGGCTTTGGGGTTTGCGTAGATTTAACAGCGATTGCACGGCTAGCAACTGGAGATCACTGTCCGGAACAGCTTTAGATCAAAAGGATTTCATTTTAGAATCGTGTACTCAAATGTTGCTTCAACTTCATGATATTTATGATCCAAATAAAGTAAGTGATCTATCTAATTCTGAAATCTTAGTTCCCTCATATAGGATTACCACATCATTCAGTACTATTTCACAGATGAAGGTGAAGGTCAAAGTCATTTCTGAATCACAGTCTGGAGTAGTGGCTGCTGAAGCTAGGAGAGTTCAGACTCGATGGGTGGTATTGGATAAGTAATACGGTGTACATCTTATTTCATGTTTTCATATAAAAACTTTGTTTCTTGCATCTGATTAAAATATAGGCGTTCTCTTGTTGCTAAATGCATAACTTTCTTGATGACTCATGTCCAGGAGAATGAAAAAAGAGGCTAGAATCTGTATGGAGCAACTGGAATGCAATATTGTTCAGATGAAAAACTCTCAACCAAAAGTGCTTCGTTTGAATTTCCTTGAATTCCCCAACACTGAAACTGAAGTCTCCCGTACGTCAAAACATTTACGTGAAAAGTCTGATGGTCACTGGAATGAGATTCGGGTGCCGAACGTGACTCCAGCAAGTAGTCCAGAGCATTCATCATTCACCACAACTGATGCTGGGACATCCTCAATTTCCAGTCTAGACATAGGGACTTCTCCTCTTTTCTTCTCTGAGGTCAACTGGGATACGAAGAAGACCTTTTCACATAAATGCAATCATTATTCAGATGAATCCAATTCAGATACAGATAGTGAAAAACTGAGTTCACCTACAACAAGCATATGTTCGCAGCAATGGATGCAAGACATTCTCGTTGCAGCAAAGGATTTCTCACATTACTTAAAGAGAGATTCACCAAGATCCAAAGGCACACTGCTAAAGTTAAAGCATGATGTTTTCCCAGAGAAATCATTTGGACTTGATCGAGAACCTATAGTTTGTTTAAAGAAAGAAGGGCATGATGTGGTAATAAACAGCAGTATGAGAAAAATGATGTTATTAAACAAAAATTCTCCCGCTGATCCTCCTCCACTTTGTTCAATATGTCAACACAAGGCACCTTTATTTGGAAAACCACCTCGGTGGTTCACTTATTCTGAGCTCGAACGCGCTACCAGTCGATTTTCACAAGCTAACTTTTTGGCTGAGGGTGGGTATGGTTCTGTACATCGTGGACACTTACCAGATGGCCAAGTCATAGCAGTCAAGCAATACAAATCAGCTAGTTCGCAGGGAGACCTTGAATTTTGCTCTGAAGTGGAGGTCCTGAGCTGTGCTCAACATCGAAATGTTGTGATGCTGATAGGCTTCTGTGTGGAAGATGGAAGAAGGTTACTAGTTTATGAATACATCTGCAATGGCTCTTTAGATTCTCACCTTTATGGTACCAACTTCTCTAGTCATATGTTTTTATATCTCAATACTCATTAAACCCCATGTCCAGTTCTTGATCTATATGACATTGAAATGATTTAAGTGAGTGGAAATTGAAGCTGTTATTTTCTTCTTTTTTTCTAATTTGATAATTTGAGTGTGAGGTTCCACTTCTAGTCATAACTCCTCCCTTGCATAGATCTGTCAAAAGTGTTTTTTCACCTTACAAACACACTTTATATGGATGATTATTATGAGAACCTCTTTTGCTCGTGTAGAGCATGTAGTGAACACCAATGTTTCTTGAAGGCTTAGGAACCTGTCAAAAACTGTGCAACCCATAATTATTTGTTCATAACCAAGTTGTCAATCCACAGGACGTAATGGACATCCATTAAATTGGTCAGCACGTCAAAAGATTGCTGTGGGAGCTGCTCGAGGACTGAGATACCTGCATGAGGAGTGCAGAGTAGGTTGTATTGTTCATCGTGACATGCGGCCAAATAATATCCTCCTAACTCATGATTTTGAGCCATTGGTGTGTATTGCTCTTTTACACTTTTGTTTCTCTATTTGCATTATTGCTTGTCATGTTTTGGCCTTCTTTATATGCTTTAAAAGAACACAAGCTTTAGTTGATCTTTGTAAATCTTTGTTCTACATGATGGAAGGGAAAAACAGTTTTCAGAAATATCTTGCCTTAATTGTCTTTAAAATGTAGTAGATTATTTGTTCTCTAAAACTGGTCACAAAAGGAACTTCTACTTGTTCTTGCTTGGTTCTAATATTCTTTTCTTTCATCTACTATTTTAAGCCCCCCTCTTCACTTTTTCTTTGTGATATAGGTTGGAGATTTTGGGCTGGCGAGGTGGCAACCCGAAGGAGACTTAGGAGTTGATACCAGAGTAATTGGAACATTTGGGTAAATAACTATATATGAAACCTTACACAGTTGTCCCGGCACACTATCTTTCGGCCTATTAATTGGTGCAATTTTTTCATGTTCAGGTACTTGGCACCGGAATATGCTCAAAGTGGTCAAATAACTGAAAAGGCTGATGCATACTCATTTGGTATAGTACTATTGGAACTTGTCACTGGAAGAAAAGCTATAGACATTAGCCGCCCAAAGGGCCAGCAGTCCCTCAGTGAATGGGTATGAGTTCTTTAAGTTTTCCTTGTGTTTTATTGCCCATGCTTTAATGGTTTAGAGTACTAATAGTTTATCCTTATATTCCAAATGGAGCAGGCACGTCCTCTGCTTCGAAAGAGTGCCATCTCTGAACTCATCGACCCATGTCTAGTGAACTGCTGCTTGGAGCAGGAGGTTCATGGCATGCTACATTGTGCTTCATTATGCATTCGCCGGGACCCTAATTCAAGGCCGAGGATGTCTCAGGTAGAGATATATACTGAATGTTGCTGTCTAAAAATTTAAACTTGTGAGAAAACTGCCTATTTTTGCTACAAGAGTTTCTAGTTCTGGAAGCTAATTATATTCTCTGACTATAATGACTCTGGTCCAAACTATTGACCAAATGCAAAAGCTTAACTTGATAGACCTCGACAGTAAACAGCAGCAAATGATTGAAGTTCATTAGTTCTTCATATAAAATTATTGACTCTAGAGATATAGTAATACAAGAAGACAAAATTGTCTACCCCCACCCCCCAGAAAACAAAAGAAACAGAAAGGACCTAATGTTAATAGATTCTTCATGACTGGTATTTCAGCTTTGTTTCAGTAAAAGATCATTCTTGAGTAAAGTTATTATAACTCAGGAAGTTCCCCATGGCTCAATAATTGCAGGAGGTTAAAGCCGGCGCTTGCTGGTACTCTATTGTTTGATTCATCATCTAACAGTCTTGTTTCTGGCATGCTCTATAAGAAAGAAAACATTGCTTATATCACTACAGTAGTAGGATCTGGCATATAACCCGTGTCATTTTTAATTGCTTATTATCAACAAGCAAAGCTCATGTTACTTTCAAGGTTAAACTTAATGACATCATGTTAGCTACACCTCAGAATAGAATTCATCTGAAGACTATAATATGATCCTTATGTATATACACACTTCTTGTTTTCTCATTGCACTTGTAGGTACTTCGGATGTTGGAAGGTGACGTGTTAGTGAGCTAGGTTTGTAGTAAACACAATGCTCTGGAATTGATCTTCAAAAGAAGTCGAGTTTGAAAAAGACAATCGAGTCAAAGATGGAAAGGACATTTCAGAATAATGCTCCACCTGTTCTGGACTGCAAGAAGATGCCACAGGTAGAGAGATCTCCTATATATGAGACGAGGGGAACTTACATGATAAAAAAAAAAGGATGTCATGGCCATTTTTAGTCCTCCCACCATCATATACCAAATTTTGTTGCACTTCATGATCCACGTGCATTATTGATGCTATAAAGCAGTGATATAACAAGAATGCGTTATATTTTTTGTTCTTTTTTATTCATAGTAGAATTAGGAGGAAACGTTGGATATAGAAATGGCAGTGGAAGTGTAACTTGTCTTCAATCTCAGGAAATGCAATGGCATGGCTTGATTTCAGAGTTACTTGAATTTTATGCTGTTTGCTTAGGTAGAATCCCTTGGAAGATCAACTCAACCATTGCAGAAAGAACCCTAGTCTAAATAGTGAAGCTAGTAGCAAGGAGAAGGGGTTCTTACAAATGTACATTTCAAATAAACAGTTTATACCTTACAGAGTCCTATAATCATATTATATATTATTTATATATTATACTAAAAGTGGGAAGAATCTAAGTTAAAAGTTGAATTACGAAAATACACTTTAACTATTAATTTATTTTCTTGAAATTATTTAAAATATTATTTTTTTATTTAATATTTATTTCGGATTCAATGAATTTTGATTGTTCGTATTATCGTAATTAACACTCCTATTTTATTTGTTTAGTTTAATATTTATGTTTCTTGTTTGTTGTTATTGTACATCTGTGGTTATGTTATTATTATTGAGAATTTACTATGATTTGTTGCTTTGTATACATTAGCCTAGCATGTGATATTTTAATATCCTCATTTGAATAGTGAATTTGTGCAATAGTTAGGTATTTTTACTTTATGCACTTTTAGTCAATTTTATAGTTAAAGTATATTCTTTTTATTAGGAAGATATATGTAGTTCATATCGAAACAATGATGATTTTTTTCGTAAATACGAAAGATTTGAAGGGGATAAAATATGTCATTTGCAATACAAAATTTATATGAAGTATTATGGGATAAACGTGCAACACATGTTCCCAAATCGAGTTATTTATAAATAGGCTAACCAACATATGTTATAGGAAGCTAAATTTCTTTCAATGTTATTTTTTTACCTTCTTCCCCGAGCCGCCAAGAACCCTTTCTCTCCATTTTTCAAATTTATGTAACACAATAATTGTGGAGAAAATGATCAAAATGGTTCTTGATGTATAAAGGTTACTTCATTTTGGTTCTTAATATATTCTAGGTGATTGAAATAGTTATTAATGTATAACAAAATGTGTTCAATTTAGTCATTTACCCTAAACTTAACAAGTTTGTCCCCCAAAATTGTTAAATATAACTAAGGAGCCCTCATAACTTACAAAATCCACCATTTTTGCCATCTTTATTAGCTCAAAGAAAGAGTTTCATGAATTTAAATACCATTTTCTCTAACATCTAACCACACAAGTCACAAAAAAATTATTGTAAAAAGGTTGAATGAAATGAATTGTTAAGAATTTGATTTGTCAATAGAACGTAACCAAGATAGAAAATTAAGTTAATTGTATAATCTATGAATTGAATGGGTATAATATTTACATTTACGTTGTTCTTGGTACTTTCTGTATAATGATTGCTTTTGTTAATCTATTGATATTTCTTTCCTTTGGTTATAATAATCCTCTTTTGTTTATTGTTTATTTTATTTCTTTTTTTTTTTTTGTTTGGAGTGATTAATTCTCCAGAAAGGTCAACGTGTGGGATGGTGGAGATTTTTGGTGGGTAATCTAGAACAAGGTTTACTTTGTGAATTGGGGTTCTTGAGTTCCATTCTATTGGGGCTATTGCTGTGAATACTCTGTATCGTCCTAGTTTGGTTGTTGATAAGTGGGTTCTACTAGATTTATTTTTTTGGTGTTTCTGATTGAAGTAGCTATGTGACTGATGTATTCATTCCTGGTGTGGCTCTGCGATTGATGAACGGGACAAGATTCAGCGTGTGAGTTTGGGTTCTTCTTAGTGTGAAGTTATGCTATGCTATGATTGGTTCTATCTTGTGATTGCAAATATTTTTAGGGCTGGTATTGTATTTGTTCTTAGTAAAATAATGTTAGATCATGATTTTGAAGTAATAAAGAAGAGAAAAATGGTGGAATTAGTAAGTTACGTGAGGTCCACCGTTGTATTTAACACTTTTTTAGGGATAAATTTGTTAAGTTTAGGACAAAGGATCAACTTGAACCTCTTTTATTGTATACACTTTTTTGCACAATTATAAATTATATATATATTCTTATACACTATTATACATTATAAATACATTACCAAAAAAATGTAACTCCTTTGTATAACTATGAAGGAAGAATGTATCTTGTTTATGTAATCATATATATATAAACAATGTATCTATACTATGTATAGAAGGCCGTTACACATTATTAAGCAAGAGAGCACCATTAATAGAACAACTTCCTATAAGCTAGGGGAGCAAAAGTACTCTAACTAGAATTTTAATTGAACAAGCAAGACACGATACATTGTACAGGGCTAGAAGGTCAACCGACAAAACGATGAAATATAATTCTATGGTGGACTGTAATTCTAGAACTTGAGATATATAGAACCCTCATTCACTCAATACTAAATGCTACTCCCAAAAAATATTATCCATATAGCTCATACAAACATATTTGTTACACTTATCTAGAAGCTTATCAAGAGTCTTGCTCAAAATCTGTTTCTAAAACATATCTTGCTGTGAGACTATGCTCAAATCTTTCTTTTTTAAATCATATGCTAAAATTTCTTTCTAAACCATATCTTTCAAATATGAGAAACTTTTCTAGAACTTGAATAATTTGTAGATACTAAAAACAGCTTTCATAATAATATAAATGTTCTAAAATCATGCTTTTAAATATAAGCTTAAAGAATCAAAGATAATCATGTCAATTTCACGACCCAAGGTATCCCCTAGGCGTAACATGACGTATAGGACCCCGAGAGGCCCCATACAAGCCACTTAACATTTATAACACAAGATAATAGAATATAAGAGATTTGAACGACAGTTTCAATCATAGCAAAGTTTTTATAGAGAAAAACGAAAGTCTAAACATCGTCTCAACGCCATCTAGTACATAAGATTGATCAGGATGTAGCCCGTACATCAAGTTCAAAAACTGAAAGTAAAGACAAAATAGAAATCAAGCTCGGTCCTCGGGTGATGAGGACTCACCAATCTTCAATCTTCTATATGAGATACCTAGCCACAAAAGTGAGAATCTGCGAGGTCGGACCCTATTTTGTTTTTTGGGAAATGTAGGCAAGAGTATGCGTTAGTACAAATATGTACTAAGTATGATAGTCATGCACAAAATAATTGAAAACATGCTTAAAGATATATGTATATATTTCATGGTATGTAATGACCAAGCTAAAACGTGAGATAAGAGGTTAAACACATGAATCATAAAACATGGTCAATTTAAGTAGATATCATTTTAAAAAACATGTGAGATATTTTTTAAAGTAACCTTAGTTCATCATAGCTTGCTTGTGGGAAGTAACCTTAACCGACATATAAGACCATGTGAGCTATTAACATGGAATCCGGAGTCTCCCACACCGAAAAAAGTTGTCCCACTTGCCAAGGTAAGGACCATGAACTTCTAGCTCATGTGGATCCACTAGCTAATGTCTAACTAGATAATCCTATGTTGGCACATAGTATATGGGACACGAGTAATCTCCAATTGTCCACTCAGAACTAAGCTTAACTTCTACGAGCTGAATTTTGGGGAGAGGATAAGAGGTTTTTGAACGATGAAAAATGATTTTCTAACCCTCCTACGACATTTTAAGATCATTTAGATAACTTCCCAAAGGTTTTAGAACTAAAACATCCTCATAAAATGTTACGACTCAAAAATGGACGTGATGACACTTGTCTAATCCCACCAAGACAAGTCAGCTTAAAACCCAATAATACGAAGAAAATGGGGAAATAAATTAATAATAACATAAGCGCAAAAAACTTAATCATTCTCACTACCCCTAAAATATGGTTGCCACGTGTACAAGCCACTAGTATAAAAATAGAGTTTGAAAGATAAATACAAGTCTCAGTGTCTTTGTCTCTCAAATAGAATAAAACATAAGTAAAGAACAAAAGGGTCCATCGAGATGACAAGCATTTACCTCTCAAGTATCCACAGAAAGCCTTAGACATAGATTGAAGAAGAGCACACACACATATCCGGACTCGAAACCTACACAAGTGTAGAAGCAAGAAGTGAGTACCAAAATCCACGGTACTCAGCAAGCAACCCACTAAAACAAGGTAAAACTAGCTAGAATACGAGAACTCCTTTCATCCCAATCAAACTAGCACAAATACAAACTACATAGGAATCAACCCAACTTAATAGCTTACAACAAACAGCTCCCTAGGTTCCGTAGTCACAGTTCAACAGTCACAATAGTCAATTTCATCAATCACAAGTATCATGATCATCAATCATAAGTATCAAATTCAAGTTGATCAATCTCAAGTATCACATTTATCAATCACAAGTATCAACTAATCAATCACAATAATTAAGTTCAACCATCACAAATAACGATCGGGACTTATAGGGAACACCCATAGTTCATGTATTTGCTGACAATGACCTCGACATCAATAGCACTCGTTAGCAATAACCTCGGCTTCAACAACACTCGTCAATAATGACCTCGGCATCAATAACACTCGCTAGCAATGACCTCGACATCAATAACACTCGCCAGCAATGACCTTGGCATCAATATCACTCGTCGACAATAACTTCGGCATCAATAACACTCGCCAATAATAACTTTGGCATCAATATCACTCGCCGGTAATAACTTGAGAATCAATATCACTCACTGATAATGACTTCGGCATCAATAACACTCACCGATAATGACCTCGATATCAACCATAGTACATCTCATCAAGTATTCCAGATGCAATGCAAATAGGCATGTTTACACAATAATAAAGAGATGATAATTGCAAGTAATACATATCTATAATTATACTATAACTACATCAAAAATGATCTTTAGCGGTAATTAATTAATGACAATAGCTTAATTACCACTAAATATGTACTTTTAGCAGTAATTAGCACTCTTTATATATGTCCCTAAAGCATTTAGTGACATTGGATCCAATGACAATTAACTAATGCCGGTAAAGGCTTTAACACTCTTTGTTAATTTATATATTAATTGCCGCTTAAAAGTATTTTTATTGTAGTGTATCAAAGTATCACATCAATCATTGAATCAATATCAACACTCAAGGCAATTCACAATGCACAATACACCATTATCAACACGTTGCCTTTTTTACTAAACCCATTTTTATTGTTGAGGTTATTCAATTTGAGTGATTAACTCATCACTTCATTCCCATTACTCCCCAACACATACAAGAAAGAGAGTTTAAGATTTTACAAGCGCTAACAAGGTTTAAAAGTTTACTTGACTTAATCAATCCAAGACTTGTACTTAAAACCTTCCGAACGATATTGAAATCAACACAACCTAGTCAAACAATTTTTTTACAATGAGATTCCAGAACTAACAACAAATATGTTACCCAAAGAATTTGAAATCCATTAGGAAAAACCATTTCGAAAATGGAGTTAAATTCAATGCATAATCATCATTTTTCTAAATAAAATTTCAAGTTTCTTGAAAACCTTTCAATTTGCAATTCAAAAATTCAAGATTTAAAGGCTTAGTTTCGTAAATGATGATTAGAAAATGAAGGTTTAGGGTTATAAAAAATTACCCAACTAATTCACCGTGAAAAATCTTGTTAAAATCGCCTCCAAGGGTTTTCCAAAACTCAAAATGGAAGAAATGGGAAAAACCCAAAAATTTCAAACCAAAAATCTCCTAGGTCTCGCTTTCATGAGCCCAAGATCGCTAACACGAGCTTTGCAGAAGCGACGACTTGGTCACAAAAGCAGCACCCGCGTAAGTGGCCAGCCTCACTTTTGTGAGCCGTTCTTTGCAAAAGTAAAGGTTGCGAAAGCGATGCAATCTTCACGAATGTGAGGTTCAAGGGAACTGGACCCCTCGCGAGTGCGATCAGATCCTCATTGAAGCAACGCTCGCGAAAGTGAGCCATTCCTCACTAAAGTGAAGCACACCATGCATAAAAAAAACAACCAACTCTCAAATCCTCGAAGGGGTCCTCGGGATTCATTCAAAACCCTGTGCACACAAACAAGATATGCTAGCTGACTAAACTCAACATTATGGACTCAATGGAACCATCAAAACATGAATCTGAGGTCTCTTTGACCAAAAACTCGTAAAAATCACAAGAAACAAATATAATGCCTAAAAAGGTCAAATAAAGCTTGGGACCTCTAAAAATTCAAACAAGAACCCCTCTGCTCTTAAAATCATCCCCCAAATTCAACGAAACTGTCGAAAATTTGATCTGAACTCCAAATATTGACCAGAGTCAACCCAAAGACAATAATCTCAATAATTTTCAATTTAGGACCTCGAATCCTAAATAATTGAGTTGTAGTTGTTAATTTCTTATTTGAATATTGTGTTAGTCATAAACAATAGTTGAGTTGTTAATTTCTATCTTGTGCTTTTGTAATTAGTTGAATATTCTCTTAGTTATGAAATGGGTCTTTGATTATATAATTAATCTCATACTTTAATTGTTTTTCAAAGGGAGTGATCAACTCTAGGACTTGCCCATTTACTTTAATCTAACTTGAAAGAGTTGATTGAGTTTCCGTGAAAAAAATTGATGGACAAATTGATTTTCCCTCAACTTTTTGGACCGACCTACCCGTCATTCTTTTTTCTTTATTTTTAGTACTGGATTTTGTCCATGTTTGAAACAATTTTGATTTCTCCATATCACTACATATCTTAAATCAATAACTTTATTTGAGGAACTACTGAACTGAATCCTCCTTTGTGTAATATTAATTTTTGGTGTATATACATGTTAGAACTTTTGGAAGAAAAAAAAAAGATTTTTTCCTTGGGGATAATAATGTCAAGTCATGGTTTTAGTGGGGACTTAAGTACATTGACCATTAATTACATAATCCTCTAGAAGGATAGAGATAAAATCATTATATAAGTTCACATCTTTTTTAGCATATAGTATTTCATTAGAAAAACAATTGGTCCCAATATTTTTAATTATAACTCTACTATGAGATAAAGCCTAGTTGAGTAAGATAGCTACCCACAAAACTTTTTGAGTATTACTAAAATATATGTTACTCTTAATCTAAATAAACAGATGGTAAGTTCATTGATTTAAGTAAATGATAAAATGGTGCAGCAGCCAAGTCATTGGAAGACCTAGAATAGTTGGCATATCAAGTTGTTCATCTCTTTATTTCAATAAATACTATTATCGAGAAAGGATTTAACCTGCCTATTGTAATGAATTTCTATTTTGGTTTTTTCTAGCAAAAATTATAAAGAAATTTACAAGTAGCAACTTTCTTTTCTAAAAAATAACAGTTGATAATGGTATCAACATCAATACTCTTTCCACAACTAAAAACTCTTTTTTTCCCACAGAAAAATGTTCAGTTGTTATTTCTATAGATATTTTGATTGAAGCAGTATGAAAAGAAAAAAAATAATATTGTTTTCATATGAAAAAAATTAGGAAGTTGTCCATTATTTCAATGAGAATTTGTTTCTCAACATGCAATTTTTTCAGTGAGCTAGTTCGATGGAAAAATCATGCTCTTATAGCACAAATTTCTTACTGATTTACGGTAGAAAATACTTTTATTTCTAATAACATCACCTTTTTCCATATCTAGGGCACTTGTATATTGTTTTAAACAAATAAACTGAATTTAGTGAGGCATGATGAAGGAGTTGGTTTTTCAAATTGACATTCAATTGATAGTTATTATGCTAAAAATTACTTTTTTTATTCCAATAATTTCTTTTTTTAAAAAAAAAACAAAAATAATTTTCTATTAATGGAGTCACCATCCGATAAATAAAGGGAAATTTTTTAAAATGTCAATATTTTAACATTTAATAGGACTCATTGTTAACACTTTCAATATTTAGTAAAAATGTCAAAAAAATAGTTCAATATGTATCTTATTTAAGTTTTTATTATTTGTTTTAATTGAAAGAATACAATTGTTAAATAACAGAAAGGAGAAAATTAGGGGAGAGAATAATTTTAAAAAGGAACAATCACTTAAAAGTCTCATCAGTTACAAAAATCAAAAATAAATTCTTCATCGGTGACCCCATTGTTGATCAGTTTTCTCATTATCGATATTCAAGATTCAATTGAAAATACTCAATCTCTGATCAATTTATTTTGATTAAAATTTATTTTTTTTGTTTGTTAAGATAGATTTGAACGAAATAGGACAAAAAAATTGTTGACAAGAAGCTTTGGAGAAGGATTTTTCTGCTAGGAGTTCGATAAAATTGGTGGAATACAAATTGGACCAGGTATTAGTTAATTGCTTCATCCTTAATCTGTTTCTAATTGATTATAGTTTTGATATGAAATTTTTTACATAATTGTAAAGTGTATCTATTTTTATTGTAAATTGTATGTATTATGAACAACGTATGAATAATTAGTTTTGGTGGATTCGTTGAATTTGTTTGCTTGTTGAATACGAAAATAATAATGGATTGTTTGAAGACATGTTTTTTTCATTGGCTGTTTGTTTGTAGTTTTTTGAATCAATTTGTATCCATACGAAAAATAAATTGGAGCAGGTATAATTTTTTATGACAATTGTACTGTATTTTCGTTTATTTATTTGGTTATTTGTTTTCTGTTTATTGAACTACATTGTATCCCTTCTCGAAAAGGATAAGATCAATGTAATGTATTTTGTAAGTGTTAGATCTGAATACTATTTCAATATTTGTTTAGGATACATATATGTTGGCAAACTTCAAAAAGAATTGTAATGTAGTTGAGACTGTTTAATTCAAAACAAGATAACATCATCATTGTAAAGAAATAGTATTTTAATGTATATACAAATGCATTCATGACACTTTGTGGAAAATCTCAAGAAATGCTCGCTGAAAATGAAGAACGATTAGTACGTATGACGGTATGTTGTTTTTTTTTTTCATTTTATTTTGTATTTCATACATTAATCTATATCCTTGTTAAATTTGTATCATGCAATTTGATTTGATTTTGTTTAACAGGTAGTTGCAACAAGTAATTATGTGCACAGTGTTCATCATGAAGGTACAACATTAATTGTTTGCCGGGAAAGGAAAACTTGTACATGTAGGAGATTTCAAATGGATGAAATATCATATTTGCATGCTTGGTCTGTTTTAAAGAAGAAATTTCTTGATCCTAAATCGTACTGTTTTGACCTTCACTACTAAAAAAATGTCAAAAACAGACAGTGTCGCTTTTGATTTTTTTTAAAGATATATTTTTTTTTGACAAATGCGACGCCGTCCGTCATTTTTTTAATTTTATTTTTGTTTTTTTAATTTTCAAAAAGAGACGAAGTCCGTCGCTTTTCTTAATTTTTAATTTTTTTAGAATCTTGAAAAACGACAAACTAAAAGACCCCGTCCTTCGCTTTTCTAGATTTTTCAAAAAATAAAACCCAGAAAAGCAACGGATTAAAGGACCCTGTCCATCGCTTTAAAAAATAAAATCTAGAAAAGCGACGGATAAAATCACCCTGCCCGTCGTTTTTTCTGTAATTTTTTTGACAGCAGAAACTACTGCCTACCTGTAAAAACAATTCAATTCAACCCAATCAATCCCAAAACATTATAAAGAAGCTACACAAAATATAAAACAACAAATTTAAATTAACATTCAAAAATATCTAAATCACAATTTAAAGACTTGTAAAGACTTTCAAAATTCGTTTCAAGATTTCAAGTAATTCAAACTTCAAATTAAGTTCAAAGTCTTAATTAAGTTCAAATTATGTTCAAGCTTGATTAAATAATTCATAAAGACTATATTTTATCAACATTTCTAAAGTTCAACCTAATAATTAGTTAATAAATTCTATAAATCAAGATTCCTAAAATTCACAATCAAAAGTTTAAAATCCTACAATAATTCAAGATTTCTAAAGTTCACAACTTAAAGTTCTAAAATCCCACAATAATTCAAGGTTTCTAAAGTTCACAACCTAAAGTTCTAAAATCCTACAACAATTCAAGATTTCTAAAGTTCACAACCTAAAGTATAAAATCCTACAATAATTCAAGATTTCTAAAGTTCACAACTTAAAGTTCTAAAATCCCACAATAATTCAAGATTTCTAAAGTTCACAACCTAAAGTTCTAATCCTAAAATAATTCAAAATTTCTAAAGTTCTAAAATCCTACAAAAATTCAAGTTCTCTAAAGTTCACAACTTAAAGATCTAAAATCCTACAAAAAATTAAGTTTTCTAAAATTCATAACTTAAAGTTCTAACATTCTACAATAATTCAAGATTTCTAACGTTTCACACCCTAAAGTTCTAAAATCTTACAAAAATTCAAGTTCTCTAAAGTTCACAACTTAAAGTTCTAAAATCCTACAATAATTCAAGATTTCTAACACTCACAATCTTATAAAGTTCTAAAATATTACAAAAAATTCAAGTTCTCTAAAGTTCACAACTTAAAGTTCTAAAATCCTACAATAATTCAAGATTTCTAACGATCACAACCTTATAGAGTTCTAAAATCCTACAAAAATTCAATTTCTCTAAAGTTCACAACTTTAAGTTCTAAAATCATACAATAATTTAAGATTTCTAAAGTTCACAACCTAATTAAAGTTCTAAAATCCTATAAAAATTCAAGTTCCAATTAAATTCAATAATTCCTATCCAATTTCTAAAATTAGTTATATATAAACTTCTAATCCAAGAATTAATTAGTTATATTCAAGTTCCAAGTTCAAGTTCAACTTCAAGTTCATATCTAGTTATATATAAACTTCTAATCTAACAATTAGTTATACATTCAAGTTCTAATTCAAAAAAGACTTCATCGATCAATATATATTCATGACATTCAAATATTCATCACTAAATAGTCATGTCATTCAAACATTCATCATATACACTTCAATTACTAATTTCTAACTTCAAAGTAACACTTTACTAACTAACAATATATCAATCAAATTTTTTAAAAAATCTCAATTCACAATCAAATTACATACTCTCAAGTTCAAACTAGTCCTAAAATCAAAAAACTCTAATTCATTCACTAATTACAATACCCAATTTAAAAATGCCCAATTTAAAGAAAATCCTAAAATAAAAAATCTCCAATTTTCTACCTAACTAACAATAATCAAATCAAATTAACAATAACACAACCCAACAAACTAAAACAATAATATACTAACTAACAATCAACTATAATTACTAGAATTGAAAAAAAAAAAAACAATCTAAAACTACACACCAACCTTAACAAAGAGGAGAGGCAGCGACGGGCGGTGACGGACGGTGAGTGGCGGCGACGGGCAAGGACAGTGATGGTGGTAGCGGTGGAGGTGGAGGCGGCATCTGGTGGAGGGAGATTGATAGAGAGAAGGGAGAGAATAAGAGTGAAGAGAGAAGAAGAGAGAAGAGAGAGAGAAGAGAGAGAGAAGAAAATATGAACATCCCAATCTGGGTCAAAGATATTTTAAGAAAAGCGAAGGACAACGTCTCTTTGTCCGTCGCTTTTTTTAAAATAGTTGACCAAAAAAGCGACGGACTAAGAGACGCTGTCCATCGCTTTTTTTAAAATGTTTGACCAGTCATGTTGACCAAAAAGTGACGGACTTAGAGATGTTGTCCATCGCTCCTTTAAAAAAATAATTAATCAATTAATTATTAATATATATATATATATATATTTCGCGCAAAAATTCGCAAAAAAAGCGACGGACTAAGAGATGTCGTCCATCGCTTTTTGAAAAATTATTTAAAAAATAATTATTTTTATTAAAAAGCGACGAACAGCGTGACAGATAGCGTCGCTTTTTGGAGCGTATCATCCGTCGCTTTTCTGTCCGTCGCTTTTCTGTCTATCGTTTTTTAGCAGTTTTTTAGTAGTTCTTTATAAACCAAATACATTACTTGTTACATACAACAGTCCAATTACTCCATTACCTGATCAAATCGATTGGAATGTACCTGAATATATATAGAGAATGAAGTAGTGAGGCCACCAAAATTCAAAAAACTACTTGATAGGCCATCAAAAAAGTTTCGTGATAAATCGTACAGTGAACTATATGGGAAGAAGAACAAGAATTCTTGTAGTACCTGTGGATGTAAGGGGCATAATAGGCAGTCATGCAGGAATGGACTACGCACTGAATAGTTAGATATGTTTGTATTTTTTTGGGTGTGTTGGATAATTTTGTTTGTCCTTATTTTTATGTAATTGATGTTTTGATCATCTTTAATGAAATATTATATTTTGAAATATATTCAGATGCCAGTTTGTATTTGTCATTTATTATGTATTCGTTTTAATATATTACTTCAAATTGTCCTTGTGTAATTGAATTGCTTTTCTGGAAGTAATAGTGGATACAACTATATTGATCTGATAAGTCTTTAATTTATAAAATACAAGATATATAATTACGAAGAATAAATACAAGATGATCAAAACGAAATACAAAATTGTTCAAGTTCAGTAAATGTAAAATGAATACAAAAAGTAAACTAACATATGATAATTAAAATACTAAAATACTTTTGAGAAAGAATTATGATGAATAGAGATTGAATGAGCATTAACAAATACATACTACAATTTGACAATTTAGGTAAACTCATTATGACTTCAAATTTTAATTAAGATTGTATATGAATAATCGTGGCAACACAAAGTGTATCCGTATTTGAAAGATCGCTAATGTATAAAGTTAATACAAATGTATAAAGCTAATGTATAAAATGAATACAAATGTATAAAATTAATATGTATCTTAACTTGACTGGATACAAACAACACTCTTGCAATGTCCATAACTAGAAAATGAAACACAGAGCATAATCAATACAAACACATGTAAATACAGTAACTTGTAAAGCTCATAACACAACTACAATAAATATGTCATAATGAATACAAAACAATCCAATAATAAGGAGTGAATACAATCTGAAATATCATTACTATTTGTTTTAAAGATATACAAATGTATAAGTTAATATGTATCTTAACTTAATTGGATACAAATAACACTCTTACAATGTCCATAACTAAAAAATGATATACATAGCATAATGAATACAAAAACATATAAGTAACACAACACAAATACAACAAATATACCATGATGAATACAAAACCATCCAATAAGAATTCATTAATACAATCTGAAATACCATCACTATCTAAAGTATAAAAATATCCTTAATTTACTAAATACATACCAATGTACATACCTAGAAAAGGGTAATTTCAAATATGTGGTATTTTATCAAAACTAACAAAATATTCACAACAATATTTTGATCGTCTCTCTTCCATCATTTTAGCAATGGATCCTACATTATCCGCTATTTCTTGAGTATTACATAGATTAAATGATGAAAAATTGTTAGAAAATTGTTGATTAAGTTGGATACCTCTAGTAATTCTCTTAGATTCTGCCATTGAAGAGTGATTTAGAATTTATCAAACCCTAAATGTGATTTCAACTACAGACAACAATTTTGTACGATTTAAACAAAAATAAAATCATAGAACAAATCTTAAAAAACAGATAAAGATGCATACCTTAATCAAAGGGATTGTGTGAATATCCTTATAAAATATATTTTCCAATTTATAAAAGAAAAAAAAAAGGAACAGAGAGAGGTGGGCTTTGAAATGGAGAAGAAAAGAGAATTAATTGGAAAATGTGCAATTAAGATGAGATAATGTAGGAAGTAAATTAGGATACACAATCTTTTCTAAAATAATGACATTTTGACATTTTTACTAATATTTATAAAGCATGGAGGTTTTTACTAATTAAGTTAGGTTTTTTGACTAGTTTGCTAGTTTTTCCATAACTGAACCCTACCATTATGTATTACTACTGCTAATTAAAAAAATTTTAAAATTTCCCAGAGATGGTCCAAAAGAAAAACCATCTTTAATTTTGTAGATAAGGTTATTTATCCAATGATGATCTGAACATGATCACCTTGATAACCATTTATAATTTATAAAATAATACGTGTTGATATAATGGCCGGTGTGACAAATCATCCATTATATCATGAGATATTATGGCTATATTTTAAATCAGTTGATGTTTAACATGCTTAAACACATGCAAATGCATGGAATATCAAGACAAATATATGCAATTACCCCACTATACACATTGAAATCAAGAAAATTGATACTGTATTAATTAATTATGATATCTCATAAGATAAAGCTCAATCATTTCCTACTTTAATTTTTTGTTATAATCATCGACTATTTTGTTTTTACTGATTTCAGTACGTAAGACCATTAACATAAACGTTACAATATTTTTCCATTCTCAAAACTCAAACATGAGTTTAATTAGCATTCTTACCAAGTTGGATATATAAACAAATAGCCTAGTGCCTAGTGGCCCATCCAATTATCTTCACTTGGTGTGCTCCTATTGTCACAAGCCCCAACTTGTACTACAAAACATATTACTATCATATAAACCACTTAATATAAAGTTGTTGATACAATGTTCCATTTTCTCTTCTTTTGAATACCCCCTAAGTCTAACCAAAGGGAGAAAACTCTTGTGGATATGGAAAGGAAGTGTTCACATTGTGGTAATATAGGTCACAATTCAAGAACTTGTAGCACTTTCAAGTTAGGTGCTAGTGCTAACTTTGTTGGTGGATTAAGGCTCTTTGGAGTACAACTAATTGACATCTCTTCTTCATCTTCTACATCATCTTCCTCTTCTTATATCCACTTGAAGAAAAGTTTAAGCTTAGATTGGATGTCTTCACCTCAAGTATCATCATCATCATCACTTGTTACTCTTAATGAAAAGAGTACTACTTGCACAAATGGAGATTATCTATCTGATTGTCTCTTAGGGAAGGAAAGGTTTGGAATAATTATTCATTTTTAGATATAATTATTTGACTACTTTTAATTAGTGGGAAATGTTAGTATGAAAATAATGGTCATTGACTATTCATTTCAAAGAAATTGGAGTTAACACTTGTTTATGTCTCTTGGTATTGAAATTTGATCTTTACAACCATGCATCTTATTCTTGAGAAAGGAAAGTTTAAAAACGTGAATTTCTAAGGAACGCTTCCAAATGTTTTTTAATTAGAAGTTGGATTGTCAGAGGAGGAACATAGGAGATTCTTGATGGGACTAGAAAAGCTAGGGAAAGGAGCGATTGGAGAGGAATTTCGAGAAAGTTCGTCACAACAACTCCAACACAAGTAGCCAGTCATGCTCAAAAATATTTCCTCAGACACTCAACTCATCTCAATAAAAAGAAGCGCCGTTCTAGCCTCTTTGACATGGTATGTCTCATAATATTTTTAAGTCCTTTTTCAAGAATATATATACTTTTCATTTTTTATTATATTTAGTCATAATAAGTAGTTTAACTGTACCATCTCCTGTCGTTCTAATTTTTGACCTTAGAGCTCATCACGAAGACAATTTTATCTTTGCTTAGGAAAAACATTTTTGATATAAAATGAATAATATTATCATGTGATATAGTTGAAATTTAATGTGTGAAATGAACATGATATATAGGAAAGGAGGAAAAACAAAATGGAAGAAAGCAAGGGGGAGTATGGAAATTCAACAAGTCCAATTAGTATGATGGATGAAGAGATAGCATTAGCAACCAAAGATACTCTAATTTGGCCTTCTTATTATGAATCCCCACTTGATTTGGAGCTAAGCCTAGCAGCTGCAAATACCTTTCTAATTGGAACTATTCCTGTTGCTTAATTCTAAACCAATCAACTGCCTCTTAATTGTATATATGCTAGCTAATTAATGAATCAATCATGTATTTCAACTTACTTAATTGTACCCTATAATTACTATTTGCTTTGTATTTATATTTCAAGTATCTTATTGATTTATACCAGTAGAACCATATAAATATGCTTTTTAATTTGTCCAAATTATGAAACAACTTGGATGAGAACAATAAATTATTTCAACTTGTATTGCTCCACAAATCACTTAGAACTAAGCTACTGAGTTCAATCGAATTCATAGCCAATATAAGAGAAATAGTTAACACTACTTTTTGCCTTGTTTTTTCAGAGAGTAAAACCCCTGTATTAGAACAAATCAAGAAAAAAAATTAAAGGAATTTGGTCAAATCATTACTCGCACTTCTCACTTGTGCAATATAACTCTATAATGTTCAGACGAGGAACCTTCTTAATTAATACTCACCACTTAAATTTTGATTAATAAGCACCTTATTAATTACATATATAGTATGTTTTTCTTCTTTTTTTTCTTTGTCGTGGAGGGCATCTATTTTAGGGATCTTCCTTTTGGCATAATATACATCAATTTGCTACCAAGTTGTCAATTATCACATCCCATGACCCATTCACACACACTTTAAACAGTAAAGAGCGTATCATAAAACGTTTTATCGCGCGGCGTAAGCCTCAAGATGGTATTTAGTTTTAATTTCATAAATTAATATAATAAAAGTATGAAATTACATAACAATTTCAAAATATATATATAATAAGTGTAAATGTATATAGAATTACTTCATTTTAAGTGGTAATCAAAATCATCATTTAACTTAAAAAAAAATAAATTAAAGAATAAAAAAAATTAATTTTTAAGTCTAAACAGTAATTATGTTGACAATTGAATGAAAAACAATATTGTGTTTTTCTATTGTCTACATAATTTTGAACAAATAAATAATATTCTTAATCAGTAATTTCTTCAATTGCCTCTTTCTTTATTAAATAGTTCATGCCCTTTTAACATATAATCTTTTTAGATTTCACCGCTTACTTTTTTCGCATTTGATAACATTGAGGATTGAGCTCAATCTTAGTGCACTAAATTATAAGTTAAAAAACAAACAAGCTACGTATATAAGATGTTGAAATACTTTAATTGTGTAAATCCTTTGATGAAAATTGTTCGCGTTTTGTTTAAAGTGAAAATTATGATACCACGTTAAATGGACTGGGTTGGCTAAGCAATGGGTCTAGATTTGCGATTTGAGCTAGTGTCGGAGCCAGATGATTGTAATTTGTGATGTGCACAATTCCAAAGCTCACTCAAATAAATAACAATGGGTGGCAGCATTATTATATTTTGACATAATACATAAATATGACCCTTAACTTGTCTTCAACAAACAACTATGCCCTTCAACTTTGAGTGTGCACAAGTAGACACTTAAACTTGTATAAAATTAACAAGTAGACACACGCGTCCTACATGACATAAAGCACATAGGATGTCATGTAGGTTACAAAATTGTCATGGAAGGTGTCATGTAGGATGATTGTGTCCATTCGTTCAATTTTATACAAATTTAAGTGTGTACTTGTGCCAAGTTAAGAGTCATGTTTATGTATTATATCTATTTTCTGGCCCACTTGCAAACAAGCTGTTACTTTTACACCTAGGACCACAGATTTAAAGCTTTTTTCTTAATGCAAATTGGGTTAGATTGTCGTATCCATGAAACAAACATATGCACGACAAATTCTGGATATAATGAATGAGTCGAGATATGGGATAAGGCCAAATTTGGACACGTTTCGACCTTCAATGCCATATACTATGCTGCACATGTTTAAGATTCCTCATCATCCTACCATTAAAGCCATTTTATTTCTAATCAAAATGAAAAAGTAAGAGTAAACTTTTTACAAGAGTTGACGTTTGGACAAACAAGTCCACACATTTTTCTTTTTAGTTAATCTAAAAAAAATTGATACAGTAACAATTTAATTTTTAAACACTCATTTTAACCTCAATGAAATAATTTATAGTTATACAAACATCTATCACTTATTTTAAACAAGTTTCAAAAGTCGTACATGTCAAGTCAAATTAACTCATATAAAATAGGACGAAAGGTGTATTTGTTTAGTGTCTCTAAAACACTGCCTGTTGGAACAAATAGGAAAAAAGAACAAGAAGTAAAATGATACCCCATATTTAAAGTGATTTACCTTTTCTCATTTACTTCGATTTCTTTGCGTTCCTTCAAACTAATCAAGCGCTTATAGCAAAAAAAGAAAAAAGAAAAAGGAAAATACTGTCATTAGTACATAGAAATCTTGCTTCATACACACTTGCAAATAGATGGTGAGAAAGAATCTAACTCACTTCCAAAACCATGTGGGGTTATCAGGAGAAAATAATATAGTAGAAAGGATCTCTAAAAAAGTAAACTTCGTAAAATTCATCTGTGTTCTTTCTTTAGCTTTGCTAGTTAGAATAGCAAATTCATTCTCAAGGAGGCAATGCCAAATAAGATCATCTAGAGTTCTGGTGTTGGGAGTACATGCAACTTTATGCAATGGCTACCAACCAGAGAATATCAGGATCAGTTCCATACACAACTATATTTCTTACATTCATGTGTTCATCATCTATTTACAGACTGATATTGAGACTACCCCACAAAAGACAACACTAACATCAAACTAGAGAATATAAACAATTGCATTACAGATGGACATCGTATGTAGCACTTAATTGGGAAGTAATCACGTATCAAAAAATAAATGCCAGAAAATGTTGGCAGATAGGTCAACAGCTCTATATTGTGCAACTCCTCCGATGTATCAAAGAAAACTACCCGGCATTGGTGCATAAGAGCTTCATGATTATAAACTGTCCACTCAGTCAACCTCCTTTGCCTTTGCTCTCTTGTCTTCTAGCATCAGAATGCCATCAGGTAACATTGAGATTTTCTTTTGCTGTTGCTTTATTTTTTATGCAACTATCATGAATCACGGGATCCTTGGATCAGTACACTGATGCGCTTAGAACTGTCTGCGCGTAGGATATCTCCTTTCGGTCCAATCTGGGATAAAAATCATTTCCAACATCTCAACTTTAAACACAGGCACTATTCAAGGAAATGTAACCAAGAGAGCTGATAAACTGCAAAAAGACCGGCCATTCTTTACACAGGAAAAGTTACCTCATTTGGAATTTCAGGCGAGAACCACCGCAGTAGTACTCCAAGATGCACAACAGCAGGAATTAGCTTGAAAAGCAAAGGCGTGGTCACCTGTAGCATTGATTTGGAGCACTCACATATTAGGATAGAAAACAAAAACGAAAGATGAAATAGAATATAAAATTTATTACTGTTGAAACCTTTTCCTAGATCTCCATATGGGCCCCATTTAATAACTCATAAGTTGTCTTCATCACCAAATTATTAGTTTAGTTGTCTAGGACACATTGCAGCAGCACTTATTCCAGGTTTGGCTGCTAACTCTCACCAAAGCATTACAAATATAATTTCCAACCTTAGTGGTATTTCACTGGGTATGTTGTATCTTTACTTTGGATAAAACATTCAAAATTCAGACTCCCACAGAAAGGACTGCCAAACTACACATACTAAGAAGTGATGAGTGGTTCTGCTAGTAATGAAACTGAGCTTTTACAACCCATGTTGAACACACTACTCAATGGACTACCCTTTCACATGCCAACTTTTAGCGCTACTCAACACTCTTCCTGAACTAGGCGTATTTGAGCACTAAGCAACTTTTATTCCAAGTTTGGCTGCTAGCTCTAACCAAAACTCCTTAATGTAGTGCTCAGTGCTCACAAGTCTTCCATATTTTTTTAAGCAGAAGCTCTTTACCTCCCAAAGAAAACATGCACTGTCACATGTCCAGATTCTCGTCAATTTATCACTCAGAGAAAGGTAAATAAGTATCACAGCAAGAAGGCAAGCAAAACGTACAACACTCTCAGAAGTATATAAGAATACAGTAACTGTTGCTAGAAAAGAGAATAAACAGTAAACATACCAAGCTAAGTGCAGTAGTGCCCAGAAGCAGCATATACACTTTACCCTGCAGCATGACTGAATTTCATTACTTATCTCAAATCAGTAGTCAGAAAACTCAACAATGATTGATTATATCAAGAGTTGCAACAAGGGAAAAAATACTAGTACTTATTAGTAATTCCATTTTGATACCATCTAGTCACACAAAATAACTACAAAATGGTAATTGAAGGGGCTAAATAATTCAGCACCTCAATTAGATGCAGATTTGAAGCACGGCTAAGAAGAACAAAAGCAAACTCTCCTATTTGAGCAAGAGACATTCCAACCTGGACATACCATACAAAAAAGAGTCAGTAATGCAAAATTATGGAGAACAGATACAAATAGATGCTTTGTATACCAAAAAGAGTTCAAAAATTATGACCTCATATGATCTGGAAAACTTACAAGAATTGCAGCCTTATTGGTGTAACCAAAACCCTTGACAACAGCCGCAACTACTATAGTTTTTATAACAATGACCAATATAACAGCTGCTACTAAGATATCGATGTGATTCCAAAGAAAATGAACATGGATAAGCATTCCAATGCTAGCTAGAAAAAGAGCAGCAAAGAAGTTCCGTATAGGTTCAACCTGAAACAAAATGAAAACCCAGCTAAGAACAATGCATGTAGAGCAGATGAGGTAACAATCTAACCATAGCCAAGAGTATGTGAAACCCACATCTTCCAACATGCCTACAGCTCTATGAAACTGTTAGAGAAAATCATTTCCTCAAAGAAGGAAAAAATATATAATCTCAGATGGAATATTATATAATTCTGGAGAATTAAGTGCCCAAATAGAGCAGAAAAAGTCTTTATAGATAAGGAAATTTATCCCAACTCCTAAAGATGGAATATTATATAGATAAGGAAAGTTATGTCTACAGGAGGATCTTTATTTTCTCTCAATGAGCCTGACCAGGGCTATGCCAGGTTGATTAGGCTGGGAATGAGAAAACAGACAGGAAATCCCACACTGCTCATTGCACAAGAAATGCTTGTTTAGTGCTGTAGTACTCCACATTGATTTCCATTAAGAGTTGCATACATTGCATAATTGGAAAGAATATTTTTGAAGGCATATCTAGAAATATACTCCGCCTTAAATTTCGATCTCTTTGTTAGCATTTTGGTGCAACCTGGTCTTAGTACATGATCTAGATTACGGATGACAAATGAGTGGGTTGAGGCTTGCCTCCGGAGTATTATGTGATAAGAAGGAACCACCAAAACTTAAAGGTAAGGTCTACAAAGTTGTGGTTAGACCAACTATGTTGTATGGGGCGGAGTGTTGGCCAGTTAAGAAATCTGATGTCCAGAAGATTAAAGTTACGGAAATGAGGATGTTCAGATGGATGTGGGCATACTAGGAGGGACAAGAATTTGAATGAAGATATTCGAGACAAGGTGGGAGTGGCCTCAGTGGTGGACAAGACGAGGGAAGCAAGGTTGAGATGGTTTGAACATGTGAAGAAGCGAAGTGTAGATGCCTCAAAAAGGAAGTGTGAGAGGTTGGCAATCGTGGGTGTAAATACAGGTAGAGGTAACCTGAAGAGGTACTGGGGAGGTCATTAGACAGGATATGACGTATCTTTGACCTTATTGAGAAGGTGACCTTAGATAGAAGGGTTTGGAGGTTGCGGATTAGGGTAGAAGGTTAATTGGTAGTTGAACGATCACTTGCTTTCCTGCTAGATAGGCTGGGTGATCTTATATGTACTTGTTTTCTTACCGGTAGTTTTAGCACTATTCTCGTAGTTTCGTGTTTTTATTTTTCTATTACCACCAGTGTTTCCGGTACTTTGTTTATCACATTATTTCGTTGTTGTTACTGATATATTTTCTGAATGCTATGTATTGTTTTCTATTTCGCATTCATATGTTATTGTTACTGCTTTCATTTTCATATTCCCTTTTTTTCTTCAAACTGCTTTTACTCAAGCCGAGGGTCTTTCAGAGACGGTCTTTCTTTCTATCTTTACGAGGTAGGGGTAAGGTTTGTGTACACCACCCTCACTAGACCCCACTTGTGAAATTCCACTCAATATGTGTTGTGGTGTTTCCAAACCTTTATAGACTTACTTTGCTGCCTAGGTCCTGTTTGGCCACCAATAAAGAACATGAAGGTTGGAATTTCCACTTAAGAAGATTCTTGAATGACTGGAAAATGAGAAGGCTTGCTGAATTTTTTGCTACAGTAGAACCTCTTCAAGGTCTGGACAATAACAATCGTGACAAGATAATTTGGACGATTCTGTGGAATAAGATTGTTGAATAAATTCATTCATATGTTTCTATGTCATATACATGGGTTTTATATATACATAAGAGATTTGTGGAATAGAATGACCTAAATCCCATGAAATCTGGGATTTTACCGAATCATATATTTTACATTAAGAGAAAGAACAAAGATATGATGATTCTTTTTCTTTTTTTTTTGAAAATGGCAAAGATGTATTCTTCAACATTAAGGAGATGCTGGTGACCTGCAAACAGAGGGGAACAAAAGAAGAGAAAAAGAAAATACTTACAAGGATCCTAATAATTCTACAATATGTTTTGTATCCTCTAAACCTTTCTCTTTACACCAAAAATAAAAGGATACAATACAATCCAATCTAACCTTCTAAATGGAATTGGACCTATCTTTAAAATTTCTACTATTTCTTTCTTTCCATACTGTCCACCAAATGCAATGTGGAATTATCCTCCACCATGCTTTTTGACTCTTGCTCCCCCCTCTTCTTATCCAACAACTCAACAAGTCTGCAGTATGCTCAGGCATGGTCCAATTTGTCTTTGTGAGACTAAGGAAAATGACCCAAATTTGTGTTGTTAAATTGCAATGCAAGAATAGATGCTGGTTGGTCTCCCCTAAGATCTTAAAGGATAATATTTTGATATGAAGAATATCTTCCTATCTTAGAGGATTATATCTTGATAACAAGAATATCTTCTTGGAAACGGGTGAATGGATATCTTCCATTCCTAGCTTGCTTATTAGATCTTGAAACACATTGTTTGGCACTCCTTTTGTTAAAACATCAGCCACCTGATCTTTTGTAGATACAAATGGCGTACAAATGAGTCCGCTATCTAATTTCTCCTTAATGAAATGTCTATCTACCTCAATATGCTTAGTGCAATCATGTTGTACAGGATTATGAGCTATACTTAGGGGTCGTTGGTAGACCACATCAAACAAATAGTCCATGGATTATGTATGGTATTATTTAGTATTATGTTTGGTAGGAAATTGGGTCTATGTATAACTAATCCATGGATTAGTTATACCTCCTACATGGTATTATAGGATGTATTACTAATACCTTCCATTTGGAGGTATTAGTAATACATGGATATAGTACCATGGGATAAGTCTATGTAAAGACAAAAATATCCCTCAAATCTTTTTAATTATTTTGTTTGTTTTCTTGATTTTATGTTTTATATTTGTACTACTAAATTTATTTAAATAAATTAACTTACAAATTATTTAGAGAGAGTTGTTTGTTACTAAATAAATCCAATACAAATTAATATAATATTTGAAATGTGTGTTGTTTAACATTAGCTAATTAAAAAGGCAAATATATCACAACATGGCGTTTGTGATCTAAATTGAAGGTATAATTTGTTGAATATATATATATATATATATATATATATATATATATATGTTTGTGCAGTTTTCTAATTATTTGTATTTTGAACAATTTATAAAATTGAATACATATTAAAATTACAACTTGCAATTTCTATGTGTAAATGTAGATGATTTAATCAATTTTACTATTGTTTACCGTCTTTTCAATTTTAAAAGTTGATAGTTTATCTATTTTAAAATTGAAAATTGATATTTTGTAAGTGATCAATTTACTAGATGACAATTATTTATCCTCAAATAATTTAAGTGAAAAAAAAGGCAAACATGACAACAAAATTGTTCTTCTCATAAATAGATAGAAGGCCATAAAAAATAATATTGTTCGGCAATTATTTACCTTGAACCACTTGCATAATAATTCAAGGGTATAATTGAAAAAAGTTTTTTATAAAGTTTTAAACCAAGCATAAGATGAGGTAGGAAACAATGAACCAAACACTTGGTAAAAATAATCCCTGCATTATTAATCTTTGTACCAAACAACCCCTTATTGTTGATTTACCATCACAATATAGTCTCGTAGGTCATTCCCATCTTATCTTCAAATCATCAAGGATTATCTTTAACCATAACAACTCACAAACTCCCATAGCCATAGATCTAAACTCAGATTCTGCACTTGATCTAGGTACTACATTTTGTTTTTTACTCCTCCAAGTCACCAGATTTCCTCCTAAGAAAGTGCAATATCCAGAACTTGACCTTCGATCCACTAATGAACCAACATAGTCCACATCTTTATAAGCCTCTAAAGCCATGTATCCTCCTCTTTTGAATAATCTTCCTTTTCCTGGACTTCCTTTAAGATATTGTAGAATCCGATTGACAGCTTGAAGATGCATTTCTCTAGGTTCATACATAAATTAGCTAACACCACTTACAACAAACGCAATGTCCGGCCTGGTATGGTAATGGGACAAGTAAATCAATTTCCCTACAAGTCTTTGATACAAGCCTTAGTCTATGACAAAACCTTCTGGAGCATTGCACAATCTATGATTACATTCAATTGGTGTAGCCACTGGTTTACACCCTAATTTTCCTGTTTCTTTCCGCAAATCAAGCACATATTTCTGTTGGGAATAAAGATTCTTTGTTTTGAGTGTGCCACTTTGATTCCCAAAAAATACTTTAATTTTCCATGCTCTTTGATGTCAAATTCTTTGAGTAAACGCTTCTTCAAATTTTGTATCTCCTCTGGATCATCACCTTGAATCATCACCTGTTACTATGATGTCTGCCACATAAACCAACAATGTTGGCACCTTTCCTATTTTTGAGTGTCATGTGAACAAGGTGATGTTTCCTTGCCTTGGTCGATACCCTAGCTTGATCATAACCTTTATAAATCTTCCGAACCATGCACGAGGTGATTGCTTTGATCCATAGAGTGCCTTCTTCAGTCTACGCGCCATTCCTTTCTTGCTTTCAAAACAAGGTGCCATCTCCATATAGATCTCCTCATCTAAGTCTCCATGTAAAAAGGCATTTTTTACATCAAATTGTTGTAGGTTCCAATTAAAAACTGCAGCCAATGATAATAAGATTCTCATTGTATTCATTTTTGTCACTGGGGCAAAAGTCTCCAAATAATCAATTCCATAGGTCTATGTATAACCCTTTGCTACCAAAGGTGCGTTATATCTTCCTATGGACCCATCTGACTTATATTTCTGAGTAAACTTTACTCTATCTGCACCCGACCAACCTTTTTCCTTTTGATAATTCCACAATATCCCAAGTTCTGTTTTTCTCCGACGCTTCCATTTCTACCTTCATAGCTTTCTCCCATTCTCTATTTCCTAATACTTCAGACAATTTCTAGGGATAGGCATTGCGTGGAGGTTACAGAGAAAAGCCTCATGACTTGGGGATAGATTTTGATATGTCACGAAGAGGCTCAAAGGGTGTTGTGTGCAAGTACTGGTTCCCTTTTTTAGTGCAATGGGAAGCTCAAAGTCATTAGGTTGGTTAAATTCTTCTTCATGATCAGTTTGGTTAGGTGTTTTTGATGGTTGAACAGGTTTAGGATGGGTATTAGGAGTAGTAACCCGAGGAGATGATTGCAACTGAGTAGTTTGATTAGTTAGTCTCTTTCTTCTGGAATATACCTGCAATAGTAGATTATTTTCTAGAATTCCATTTTCTATATTCAGATTGGGAGACTCAATGCGTTCATTTGGATTTAGAGTCTCAGGTGATCGAAGAAATGGTGACTCATGCAAGGATTAGGCACGTCTATAAATGGTCAAATCAAATAGTGACAAGTCTAGAGGTTCCTCTCCCTTCAAGGATTCCCCCTAGTTGTAAGAATGATTAAAAAGGGATTCACTCCCACTTGTGATAGATTTTGATACCATGTGGAATAAGATTGTTGAATAATTTCATTCACATGTTCAGTGTTATAAAAAGCAAGGAAAAGTGCGCTTAATGCGCAAGGCCAGGCGAAGCGCAACCCCTGCGCTTTTCTTCCCTAAAACGAGGTGACATGCAAAAAGCAATCGCTTCTACAGTTGAAGCGAGAAGTGCAAGAAAAGAAAAAGTGAGAAAAGGCGCGCTTAATTTGAAAAAGTGCTAATTAGGTATTTTTAAAAAAATAAATAAAAAAATTGAAGGTTTTTTTTTTAATTTTTGAAATCTTCTTTCGCGACTTCACAATACCTCCTTTCGCGACTTCAAAATATTTTCTTTGGACCACTGCGAGGCTGCGACTGCTGTAAGTTCTCTTCTTCTTCTTCTCTTCTTCTCCGCGAGGCTGCGACTGCTCTGCGACTATTTTTTTTTCTATTTTTGGTTGCTGCTGTGTTTTTTTCTATATTTTTATTGCTGCGAGGCAGCCACTACTTTAAGTTCTCTTCTTCTCTTCTTCTCTACGAGGCTGTGACTGTTCTGCTACTGTTTTTTTTCTATTTTTGGTTTTTGTTGTGTTTTTTCTATGTTTTTATTGCTGCTTTTTTTTTTTTTCAATTTCTGTTGCTGCTCTGTTTTTCAATATTTATTACTGCTCTGTTTTTTTTTCAATTTCTATTACTATGTTTTTTCCCAATTCTATTGCTGCTCTGTTTTTTCTTATTTCTATACGGTGTGACTTTGATCAGTGATGTGCGTATGCTGGTTGCTGCTCTTAATAGTCCTTATTTTTCTTACTTAGTTTATTTGTTGTTTTGTTACCAAGTTACACTTCTTTTTTGCTTGTAGTAACTAGTAAAGTTGTAACTAGTTTATTTAATATTTTTTATTTTTATACTAAATATTGCTTTACTTAAAAAAAGTGTGCGCTTCGCTTCTCGCTCCTGTTAAGCGAGCCTTCGTCACTTTTTTCCGCTTCTTTCTTCCCAAAACACTGCACATGTTTCTATGTCATATACATGGATTTATATATACATAAGAGATTGTTGAATAGAATCACCTAAATCCCATGAAATCTGGGATTATACAGAATCATATATTGTACATTAAGAGAAAGAATAAAAGATGTGATATTCTAAATTACCACAATTATCCTAAGATCTTAGAGGAACATATCTTGATATGAAGAATATCTTCCCATCTTAGAGGATCATATCTTGATAACAAGAATATCTTCTTGGATATCCTCTATCAGCCAACAAATTCATAGTAAGGAAAATTTCACAGACCTCAGTAAAGTCATGTTAATTCCACTTCAATTCTGGTGGGCAGCAAAGGGGTCTTTGGCCATGGAAGCAAACCTGAAAAACAAATGCACCACAAAAAGTGGCTTCTTTCACTTGTTTGGTAGTGTGAGAGGATTACTTAACCCAGCAAAACCTCCAAAACTTAGGATTCCGATTGTGCTCTAGATTGTTATCAACGTGGAGACAAGGTTGAAAGTATCAACATTTATTATTTGCTTCATCATCTTACGGACCAGCTATGGCAATTCTTTCCGAATATGGGGAGACTAAAATGGAGTATGCCAGGGTGTACTTACGAGCTACTGAATGTTGGAGCATCAGAGGCAAGGATTCCAATCAAAGGAAATGGTGAAAAACCACTTCGGCATGCATATGGTGAACAATGTGGAGGAATGACATGATCGGTATTTTTGTTTTTTTTTTTATGACAAGGGAAACCCGCAATCGCTACCCTTTGGGTGAGCACAGGGTAAAACCCCCGCTCCTATGCAATAGCTCACAAACCACATAGGAGAGGTAACCCGCACTAGGCAAGCTCGGTGCAACAAACTCGACCTATAAGGCAAACCCCTCCTTTCGCTGGCAAGGGGTTTCGAACTTGAGACCTCTAACATGGAAGTCCCAAGCCCAAACCACTAGGCCACCCCAAAGGGTATGATCGGTGATTTGAAGATCAAGGAAACTCTATTCAGAAAATCAAGATGAACTGTTTACTTTTGTTTCATTATTGGTGTAAACAAGGTGTTGTAAACGGAAAAGGGTAGAAACTGCCCCTACTCTGTTGTATTTGGTTTAAAACCCCTACCATACTCTGATGGTTCAAACTCCTAAACAATTAAAAAGGTCCAAATATTGCCCAACGCACTAACAGCAGAAACTGAGCCGGGGTATTCGGACCTTTTTAATTGCTTAGGGGTAATATTTGGACCATTTGAATTGTTCAGGGACATGTTTAAAATTATTTCATTTGCTGCTAAATTTGAATATCTCATACACTTGGCATAAGACACAACTGAAGAAAAATATCAAGTAGGCTAAAATAGAGAGAAGTTGTTATGGTCCCCTGATATGGATCTGGTTATGGGGCGTTGTAATATGAAATCCAATGTTTTCTTCCTACGACCTATGATGTTGATTCGTTAAGAGAGAACATGCAATCTCGAGTTTGAAGTACTCAAAAACTTAATAATTTTCTACATAACATTTCACTGAATTCAAATCCATTAAATACAACACTGAAACAAAGAAAGTAACTGCCTACTGCCTACTACAACTGAATGAGAAAGTGGAGAAATAACCTCCTTACTGCAATAATTGCTACACAGAAAATGAAAACATAAATACTTAAAAGTTGTAGTAATCTATTGCGAACAACTAAATAACTTATAAGCTAAAGTAATCTACTTTTAATTTTCTTAAATCTCCCATGTGTAAACCTTTGGTAGACTAAAGGGGTGCTAACATTACTCCCCCCTTTCAAATCACGCTTGTCCTCAAGCGGGAAGTGTGGAAAGCGTTGTTGCATAGAAGAAACAGTTTCCCATGATGCCTCAGCTAGAGAAGTATGCTGCCAATGTATCAAGACTTCAGGTACATTACGAACAATCCGATGTTCAAGCACAATTATAGGATGGGGTGAGGGAGCTTCGGGCAAGCTTGAAGGAAGAGTAGTAGCTGCTGGAAAATCTACTTCATGAAAAAGCTTCAATTTAGAGACATGAAAAACCGGATGAAGTTTTATACCTGGTGGAAACTCTAATTTATAAGCCATAGGTCCAATACGCTGCTCAATTTTGTAAGGACCATAAAACTTGGGCAACAATTTCTGGTGACGACGAGTACCCACAGAAAGCTGTTTATATGGTTGTAGCTTCAACAAAACTCTATCCCCCACCTGAAACTCAACATGTCGATGTTTGGAATCAAAAGTAGCCTTCATTCTCTGTTGAGCATACAATAAATTTTGTCGTAACGACTGCAGAATTTGATCCCGAGTACGTAACGCTATATCCACTGCATCCAGTTTGGAAATTCCAGGTGAATAAGGCAAAAGACGTGGCGGAGGACGCCCATACACCACTTCAAAGGGTGTCGTTTTCAAGGAAGAATGAAAACTGGTGTTGTATGAATATTCTGCCTAGGACAACCAGTCCATCCATTTGGTAGGATGTGCACTGGTAAAGCACCTCAAGTACATCTCCACAGTCCGGTTGACAACTTCAGTTTGGCCATCAGATTGAGGGTGATACGCTGAACTAAAACACAACTTGGTACCACTCAGGCGGAAGAGTTCTCTACAAAAAGCACTTGTGAAAGTTACATCCCGATCACTAACCATGCTTACTGGTAAGTCATGTAATTTGAAAATATTGTCAAAGAAGAGTCGGGCAATACTTACTACAGAGTATGGATGAGCAGTTGACAATAAGTGGCAATATTTAGAGAAACGATCTACCACCACTAAGATTACATTTTTCCCACGTGAAGTAGGTAAGCCTTCCACAAAATCCAATGAAATATCTGACCATATTTGCTCCGAAACTGATAAAGGCTGAAGAAGACCAGCAGATTGCAAAGTTTCTCTTTTATGTCGCTGGCAAACACCACAAGCACGAACAAAGTTGTGAATATGACGCCTCATACCTGTCCAATGGAAATCTCTTGCAATCCGAAAAAGTGATTTTTGGTACCCCTCATGTCCCTGGTTATGTAAAGCAGTCATGATTTTCTAAATGGAAGGAGAGTTTGATGCCAAGAATGTTCGGTGTTTATACATAAGCAACCCATTCTTGACGCGCCACTGATCTGATGCAGTACTATCATGGACAACAGATATTAACTGCTGGACATTAGGAGAGTTTTGTTGTTCATTTATGATGTCATCAAAAAGGCTTAATTGAGGCATGGAAATGGCAAGAAGCATAGCTTAATCATTATCTCGACGTGATAAGGCATTAGCGACAGTGTTTAAACGACCAGCCTTGTATTCAACCAAAAATGAGTAACCCAGAATCTTGGCCAACCAATGTTGTAGCAGAGGAGTTAGTGCCTTCTGTTCCAATAAAAACTTCAAACTGTAGTGATCAGTACGAACAGTGAAGTGTTGCCCCCATAAATAAGAACGCCAATGCCGAATAGCTTTCACTAGACCTATCAATTCTTTTTCATAAGCGGGCAGTGGCTGGTGTCTTCTTGCTAATACTTTGCTAAAAAAGGCAATGGGTTGTTTATTCTGCAATAAAACAGCCCCAATACCCAGATCTGAAGCATCGCATTCAATAACAAAAGGTTGAGAAAAATCTGGAAGTGCCAATACGGAAGTGCCAATACAGGTGTAGTTGTCATAGCAACCGTGAGTTTTTCGAAAGCTTGTGTTGATTGATCTGTCCATATAAATGAATTCTTGCAGAGCATGGCTGTTAATGGTTCAGCTATTGATCCATAATTTTCCACAAACTTACGATAATATCCTGTGAGGCCTAGGAAACCCCGCAACCCTTTAAGAGTTGTAGGTTTGGACCATTCAGTCATGGCTGAAATTTTGCTGGAATCAGCAGAAACTCCATCAGCAGTGATGAGGTGGCCCAAATAAGCAATTTCAGTTTGGGCAAATGAACACTTTGATTGCTTAAGAAAAAGATGATGATCGGAGAGTAACTTGAAGACAAGTCGCAGATGATACATATGTTCGACCCAAGTGCGACTATACACAAGAATATCATCAAAAAACACCAAAATAAATTTTCTCAATTGAAGCTGAAATACCTCATTCATTAATGATTGAAAGGTAGATGGAGTGTTGGTTAAGCCAAAGGGTATAACCAAAAACTCAAAATGCTCATGGTGAATACGAAAACCAGTTTTCTCCACATCATCCTCTTTCATCCGAACTTGATAAAAACCTTGGTGTAAGTCTAATTTAGAGAAATATTTAGCCCCAAACAATTTCTCCAACAATTCTTCAATTACTGGAATAGGAAATTTATCTTTGATTCTTTTTGCATTCAACTCACGATAATCAATGCACATACGCCAAGAACCATTAGATTTAGGAACAAGAAGCACCGGGGAAGAGAATGGAGACTGACTTGGCCGAATTATTCCCTACTTCAACATCTCTGAACATTGTCTTTCAATTTCATCCTTTTGATTATGTGGATATCTATATGGTTGAACTACAACAGGTTTTGTTCCTGGTTCCAGAACAATTTTGTGGTCACAATCACGTTTAGCAGGGAGCCCTACTGGTTCATGAAAGAGGCAGGCAAAATCTTTCAAAATGATTTGCAATTCTTCCTGATTATCTTTGTCAGCCAGCATAACGTGAGTTGTTGCTCCTTGAGTTGGATCAGGAGACTTAACACCTTGTAACTCCACTTGTTTTCCATTTTTGAAGAATGACATCCACATATCAGTAAAGTCCCACAGTATGGGTCCTAAAGTTTTAAGCCAATTCACACCTAGAACCACATCAAATCCACTTAGATTGAGGACATATAAATCAATATGGAAAGCATAACTACCAAACCATATTGAAACTCCTTTGCATTGTCCTGGACTTCTGACCCGTTCTCCATTTGCCACCACTACTCGTAGCCCTTCTTGCCTCTCAACTTGAAGATTGAATTGTGACACAATTTTAGAGTTCACAAAGCTATGAGTACTTCCAGAATCGACTAATGACACCACTGGATTCCCTGCCAGTTGGCCTTGTAACTGCATATTTTGTGGAGCTGTGACACCAATGATGGCTTGCAAAGAAATTTCAGGTTGATCTATATTAGGATTTGTCTCCTGTTCAAGAGATTCTTCCTCTTCGTCTATGGAATCAATCCAGAATAATTTCTTGCACTGATGGCCCCGAGTGAAGACTTCATCACAGTTGAAGTAGAGACCCTTAAGTCTCTTTTCATCCATCTCAGATCTAGTCAATTTGCTTACAAATCTGGTGCGCTGTGGAGGTGAGAAATCTGATGTTTTGGATCTGCGACCATCTAACAGTTGCGAACCAAAAGGTTGTCCCTTGCGTTCATAAAGCCGGGATAAACTCATTGCCTTAGCCAAATCTAGAGGATTATACAACTCAACTTCAATTGCTATATAATCCACAAGACCACTAATATAAAGTTCTATCTTTTGCGATTGTGTGAGTGTACCAGCCCGGGAAACTAACTGCTCAAACTTTTCTTGGTAATCTGCCACGGACACAATCTGGCGCAACTTAGCCAATTCTTCTAACTTCTGACTTCTGATTGGTGGCCCAAAACGAAGGTTACAATAACGTTTGAACTCATCCCAAGATGGTTCAGGTAGATCTGTCTCTAGTTGAAGAAACCAAAGTTGTGCATTCCTCTCTAAATGAAAAGAAGCAAGACTAACTTTTTCTTCATCTGGAGTCTATTGGTGTCGAAAAAAGTGATCACATCTATTCAGCCATCCCAAAGGGTCTCCTTGACATGTAAACCGTGGAAAATCCAACTTTGTATACCTAGGAATGAAGGAACTTCCTCCTACATCTGATTTTGACCCTTCTGCCACTCCACTTTTACCCTTCCAGCCCCGATTCTGACTGGTATGATCAGTTGATTCAGAATCAACCTTCGAATTCGCTAGCTCCTTTATGAGTGCATCTAAGCGAGCATTTATTGCTTCTTGTCTTGCTATATTGGCTGCATGTTCTTCTTGAAATAAATTCACCAATTGTGCCAGTTGATGTTGAATTTGTTCTCCCATAACATCCATCTCTAATACCAAGTTGTTATGGTCCCCTGATATAGATCTGGTTATGGGGCGTTGTAATGTGAAATCAAATGTTTTCTTCCTACGACCTATGATGCTGATTCGTTAAGAGAGAACCTGCAATCTCTTGAGTTTGAAGTACTTAAAAACTTAATAATTTTCTGCATAACATTTCACTAAATTCAAATCCATTAAATACAACACTGAAACAAAGAAAGTAGCTGCCTACTGCCTACTACAACTGAATGAGAAAGTGGAGGAATAACCTCCTTACTGCAATACTGCTACACAGAAAATGAAAACATAAATACTTAAAAGCTGTAGTAATCTATTGCGAACAACTAAATAACTTATAAGCTAAAGTAATCTACTTCTAATTTTCTTAAATCTCCCATGTGTAACCTTTGGTAGACTAAAGGGGTGCTAGCAGAAGTAGAGAGGGTGTTTTTAAGGCTGTCAATAGTTTAGAGACGAAACTAACAATTGACGCCAAGTTTAGGGGTATTTTCAATACTTCTCACTTAAAAAATAATATTAGCATATCATGTCTCTCTAAAAGAATTCTCCAATAAGATTATAGTAGTAAGATCCGGATAAAATAAAGTTTCACAGAATCGAGAGTGGGTGTCAAGTTAGGGAGTGGATCTAGAGGTCGGATCCTTCATGATCAAAATCTAAAGATTTGGGGGTATGGATACATGTACGAAAATGGGTGCAGAGATTCAGCTAAAAAAAATTTTGATATCTAATAATAGAGTTGTGAAAAAATATGCCTAAATTTTGGTGGACTATTTGAAGGAAAGACTGCATGAATTTTTAGAGCAAGTTTGAATCTATAATTATTATTAAGTATTTTTTTTTTTTTTGGGATGAAGTAAGTAGATTCATTTCAAAGGCATCAAGAAGATGCAAGCTTTACAAGGATAAATCAGTTAAGCTCACAAAAAAAAGGATTTGTAGCCTCTTCCTAAGTTATAGAGCTAACAAAATCCAAAAAGAGTTCTAAATTATTTACAGGGGTCAGTTTGGACCAACTAAAAAGGCTAACTAGACATCTGCCTCGCAAAAGATCTCTAGAAGTTGAAATTCCGTCAAAACATCTTTTGTTCCTCTCTGTCCATAAACACCAAAAGATAACACCAGGGATCATCATCGACATACTCTTAGTGGCTTTGTCAACATCCCGTGAACTCCAACTTTCAAGAGCATCCCTAACAGAGAAAGGCATGACCCAAGACAGACCAAAAAAACAGCAAAACATATTCCATAGGTCTGAGGTAGCTGGGCAGTGCAGTAGAAAGTGGTTGACACTTTCTGTGTGCTTGTGGCATAAATAGCATCGGTTAGCAAGCTGGAATTTCCTTTTGGAGAGATTATCCTGTGTGAGGCAAGAGTTATGTAGTGCAGTCCAACTGAAACAGATCACTTTGGTAGGTAATTTTGTCTTCCATATATGCTTCCATGGCCATTTGTCAATCATTGAGTTCCTTGAGCATAAGCTTTGATACCCTTCCTTGACTGTGTAGTGACCTTTTCTTGAGTTACCCCATTTCAATCTATCAAGCTCTTGGGGTGAGAAGGAGCAGGACTGCAATTTGGCAAAGAGTGCAAATATGTCATTAAGTTCCCAGTCATTTAGGTTTCTCTTGAACCTTAGGTCCCAAATGTCGCCTGATCTGTTGGATGCTATTGTAGAATTTGGTTCGACTGCAATGAGGTGCAAACTTGGAAATTCCTCACCCAAAGTTGTGTCGCCCAGCCAAATGTCCTTCCAAAATTTGATGTGAGATCCATTGCCAACTCTAAATGTGACGTTCCCAACAAAAACTGGCCAAAGTTTACTGATGCTTTTCCATAGACCAACTCCATATGCTTCTGTTGACACATTTGTGGACCAGTGAGTAAGCTCACCATGTTTAGCTTTGATCACCTCTTTCCAATCCAATGTCTTCAGTTCCGTACCTCCATAACCATTTCATCATCATGCTTTTATTGTGAGCTGCAAGATCTTTGATACCCAAACCCCCTTGAGATTTAGGTTGTGTCACTTTTTCCCATTTAACCAAGTGAAACTTATGCTCCTTGCTGTTGCCTTCCCATAGAAAATTCCTTCTCATTCTGTCGAGCTTTTCGAGAACCTTTGCTGGAATAGGGAAAAGGGACATATGATATGTAGGGATGCTGTCCATTACACTATTGATCAATGTAACTCTTCCTCCAAAAGACAGATACTGCATTTGCCATGCTGCTAGTCTTTTTTCAAACTTCTCAATTATTCCCGACCATATCTCGTTAGCCTTGAAGTTTGCACCTAAAGGCAGCCCAAGATAAGTTGTTGGGAAGGACCCTATGTTGCAGCACATGATTCCGACTAGCTCTACCAAATTCTGCACTGAGTTTAATGGATAGATAGTGCTTTCTGACATATTTGTGTGTAGTCCAGAGACAGCTTCAAAGATGTGCAAAATCAAGTTTAGCTTAATAACTTGTGATCTATCTGCCCCACAAAATAGCAGAGTATCCTCCGCATAAAGTAGATGTGAAACTGTGACATTGTTTCCCGTGGGACTGCCTACTTTGAAGCCTTCAATCCAGTGTAGTTGACATGCTTTTTGGAGCATCTTACTAAGGCCTTCCATATCCTTGCTCTTTTGGGTAATACATGGCTATTGCAAACAATAGAGTCTGTGATAGACTCCTTGAGTCATTAAACGTTCAAGAGTGATGTTGACCAGTAAATATCTTTAAAGCACCTTCTAGTAGCTGACTGTTTAGTACAAATATCTTTTAACGATAAAAAAACCATATGCCTAAAGTATATTTCAACCTATCTTTTGTTTTGATTTCAAAAATCATTGAATCAGTCTTAAATTTCTCTACTGATTATGGCCAAAGTACCAAAAATCATTTTACTCGATCCAAAATGGATCCCACACTCACGTTGGGTCGTCACGAGTGCAACGCAAAAAGTGAAGAGTTTGAGCAACTTACATAAAATCATAGACTAAATGGATGTGATTAATTGTAACTTTTTATCACAACTGCGTGCATCATATATATAACTATAAGTGGGAACAAAAAAAGTTGAAAGTTGAAATACCAAAACATCCCTATAAAATTGAGTTACTACAATAATGCCATTAAAAAAAGTTACTCTAAATAAAAATGTTATCCAATATTTATTTAATTATATTTAGATAGTAAACAGTTAATAGTAAGAGACTATATGCATTTAACCGTATGTCATTAGTATATGAATAACTTGGATGTTTAGACTTCTCCTTATAGTTCGTGAAACGTGTATTTTGAATTCTCATAGAGCCAGTTTGGATTGGCTTAAAAAAAGTAGCTTTTAAGTTAAAAATAAAAAGTCAAACTGAAATGACTTTTAAGTCAAAAAATAAAAGTATGGGGGAGACCTACTTTTGGTTTCCGACTTATTTTAAGTCATTTTTTACCTTGCCAAATACTTCGTAACTTATTTTAAGTCATTTTTGACTTATTTTAAGTTATTTTTTATATTTGTCAAACGCTCCAGAAGTCAAAAACTAACTTAAAAGTAGGTTTGACCAACTTTTAAGCCAATCCAAACGCCCTCTTAATAATGTGTATTTACTATTTCTTGAACTTTGTATCACTTCTTTAGTACTTAATTATGTTTATTTATTGTCAATCTTGAATTGCTTAATCTTCCGATCTTTATTATAATATTAACTTTTGAAATGTCAATGTCCATGTAATCAATCAAGGATTTATTTTCCTAATAAAATATACCCAACCTTTTCATTCATTTTCTCCATACACGCAGAGTTTAGAAGTTATAATCATGATTTAGCATAATTGAGCTTTTGATGATTTAGTAGTGAACCAGCATGGGGATGTAATCCTTGTTGCCTAATATATGCTGCTTCTTGAAAAGGTATTTGGTATATGAAATGAAGTTTTTTGTCATTTTCTTGTTGCATCTTTTAACCAAATTAAAATTACATACTTTTGAATAAACATAAAGATTATGTATCACATTCTAAAGATAATCGAGTTACTGGACATGTATACATGGGAATAGCATGGCTGCCTCAAATGTGGTACATCATTATTTATATACTTGTGCCTTTTTTTGGTTGGTAAAAAGCAAGTTAGTCCTATTTAGGTGTTTTAATCATTTTTTTGTAATATTATAAGTATCAACGCTAATTCTATGTCAGCAACTCTAATAATGTTAGATGTTATACCATCTTAATTAGTTTTACATAGTTCAACATTTCCTATTTCGTGAACTATTCCCCCCGTTCTTTTGTAGCTGTTACTATTTTCTTTTTAATAGTCAAACGATATAAACTTTAACTAACATTTTCAGATGTATTTTTCCATCATATTAATAATGAAAAAAATTGCAATTTATAGTACTTCGTATAGTTTTTTGAATATCTAAATTCTTATTTCAAAATATCAAATTAGTGTAATCTAAATTAATTTTAAAAATTGGTCAAATTGACTCTCAAAAAGCGCAATATGACAACTAAAAAGGAATAGTGGGAGTAATAACTAAAATTGTGTTAAAATTAGATGATATTGTTGTGTTTGACTAAGCACATACTTAGTAGAATAATACATAAAATTAGGCATGTACAAATTTTGTGAAAATAATAGGGGATAAACATGCAACGCACGTTCCCAAAGACTAGTATATGTTATATATTGTTCAACCCTATGAGCAAAATGCAACAAGAAAAGTAAGGAAAAACCGAATGGACCAATCCCGTCATCACAACCCCATAGGAACTACGAAATCACCCCAAAGGGCAACTTCAACATGGAGGGGTCGCAAACCGACCATAGAACCCTGTGGAACGTATTAGTTATCCGCTCTTAGGATTAATTTGACCTAACTCTAAAATTAGAAGCTAAAGAATAAATTAACCAAGGAAGAGAAGCTAAAGAATATATTAACCAAGAAAGAGAAGCTAAAGAATATATTAACCAAGGAAGAGAAGCTAAAGAATATATAAACCAAGGAAGTGATACATAAGAATTGGGAAAACTAATTTAGAGAAAAGAGCTAAAGCATAGTCCAATTTATTAGCTTCATATGTAACAACTTTGACCTAACTCTAACATTAGCTCCAGCCTCCAAGCATGCCCTTTAACAATTGAAATGGTCTAAATATACCCTTAGGCAATTAAAAAGGTCCAAACACACCTGACGTCGCTTACCCCATGGGTGCGGGGGACATATTTGGACCTTTTTCATTATTCAGAGATATACTACTATACTTGAACAATAAGATAATGGTAGGGATATTTTTGGTCCAATAGGTTAACATGGGGCATTTTTAAACCAATCCAATAGGTCAGAGGCAGTTTGGCCATTTTCCATTTTGTAAATGATGTTGAACTAGTGATAGAACTCATAGAATACCTTCCAAGAATAGGAAGGGATATTCTGTTTGTATGTTGTAAATATTTTGTCAGCACCCCCTTGTTGACATTTACCATTTCTCAAAAAAGTCCCTAATCCCAATTTAGTTGGGGCCCACCGAATGAATTCTCTTCTATTTATTACAGTCTAGATGATGATGAAAATTTTCTAATCTTTGAATCTGTTAAACTTGTCTTCTCATAAAAACTAAAATGTCATCAATTTTTTATATTTGTTCCCTTTAGATAATCTTCAAAAAATTTGATAGGCTAGGTGTCATTGAGAATCTTCACCTTGAAAGATAGTTCAGTATTGTGTGCATAGATAACTATAGCAAAGAGAGAGACGAGGAAAAACAAAATGCTGATGAAATGTACGAGATGACAAACCTGTTCAAGTGTATGTTGAGCCAGATCAGTTGTTGATATCATTACTCCGGCAGCAAAAGAACCCAGCTCAAGACTCAATCCTAGTTTATCACTACACTGAGATGCAATAGTACATTTAATCCACAAGTCAGCCATTTCTAGGAGATAGTAAGATGTTAAAAGGTTGAGAACCATGCATTTTCTAATCACAGATATGAAAAGGAGACAAACCCAAGCAACAAGCAAGCAGAAAGCTACAGATGCAAGTTGATACAGTTCATTAGTCTGCAAAAAGTTCAGTAAATCACAGTCAAACATAGAAACAGCTGTGACATAAAGGATGTTTTATTTCAAGAGATGCAAAGTTACCTGTGAAGATAGGCCTATCATTAGCCTAAGAAACCAAGGTACACAGGTGCGACATAATACTGACAAAATGGTCAAGAATATGACCAGAACAACCAATCTGCAATGAAAGGAATAGTCGCAGTCAGGGGCAAGATTGACATTTAACTGTTTAATCCAGTCAATAGCATACAAGAATAAAAAGAAGATCAGGAAATGTGCTCTTTGGATTTTGTTGTGCTGCAGCGGAACTAATAAACAGAACCGGACTTTAGATTAATGGAAAGGAAAGAGGGAATGTGCCCTGTAATACATATGTTGTGGGTATGAGATATACGTCCTAAAAGCTTATAGAGACATGCCATCCCGAACCAAAATGACTCACCAGCTGATTTCTATTGGTTTCACACAAATCCAAAAGGTCAGTAAAATAGTAGTTGGTCTAAGTTAGTGTGTTTTCACACTCAAGGTGTCAAACTAATACGAAGTAGTGCAGTTTCACCTCTCAGCTTTGGACCGTCTTTTTAAACATGTAGGGACTTAACTGGTCAATGCCGAAGTCAACATTGGAACTACTTCAATGAAGGAGCAGAAAAGGTTTGGGAAAAGCTTCAGTTAAGGTCTGGAGCTTAGCCTCAGCTGCAATTTGGCGGTCCATTTGGAAGGAAGGAAATGCAAGAATTTGTTCGAGCAAAAAGAATCTATAATCACAATGAAGTAAGTATGCATCTCTTTATTTCCTTTTGGTGCAACATGGATTTAGTTAAAGATAATGGAAAGAATAATTTTTTGAGCTTATTATACAACTTGTGATGCAGCTATACTGTAAGACTATGACTAATTTTTTAACATATTACACAAGTAATGATGCAGATATATGATACATGCCTCCCAGCACATACTTTGTTGCTGGAAATAAATAAAACTACCTTTTACTGATAAAAGATAAGTGTCAAACAAGGTAAAAGTTTAAGATAACTTGAAAGCAATTTTGCTTGGCATCATAATTTCCAGATAAACCACCCTATATATCATAATCTCACCTCCAAGAAAAGACAATTCAAAATTTCAAACATATGGCATATGGAGACACAAAAAAATATTTAATGCATGTAACAGCATAGTTGTTTCACATAGATTTGAGTCTATATTCCAAATTCAGAAATCATTCAATAATCACTGCTTACAATTTTGCCATGGAAAACATTCCTTGAAGTGCACCAGAAGTACCGCCAAGAATAGGAAGCAGTGCAAATAGCAAACCAACAGTGCAATCCTGGAACCCACAGACATCTCAAAAAATTGATCAGGGAAGGACTCTTGAGAAGAAGAATAAGATAATTCTGATGAATAGAATTTCTTTTTTGGTATAACATATCCATGTGAAAGATAGCACTGAACCAATATTTTGTCAAAGATATAGCTATATTTACAAAAGAGAAGGACAGCTGGGACAGACCTGCAGAATAAGAGTTCCAATAGTGACTTGCCCATAGAGGGTGTTAACACTATTTCTTTCCATCAAAAATTTCAACACCTGTTATTCATAAAAAGATCTTCAATACATTTATAAGAAGCTTTACTAAATTATAGCATAATGTGCCTTTGCAACATTACAGTCCATAACATCTAATTAGGGGAGATTCAACATTCAAAATGCATTCCCTTTCTCTGTTTTCCAATTTTCCCTATTCAGTAATTAGCAAGTTATGACAGCAACCATGTCGTGAGAGAAAATCTGTAGCAGGTGCAGGTCAGTGAATCCCGAAACAATTTTGCAGTTACTCTATCAAATTTCATGGTTCTTTAATACATCAAATCATATTTCTTAGCAGCAAGTTAAGCACAAAACTGAATCAGGCAGAAACAAAATGCCTATGCATCATGCATTGTGATAATATTTAAATTGAAGCGAATCCCACTCCACATCTTATTAATACACTTTATTCTATCAGTACATCTTTCTACAATACACCACTTTTCAGATTATTCAGAAAACTTTTCCTATGATGGCAAGGTTACTTCCTGTCTAAAAGCACTCAATAGAGGTCTTAACATTTTGTAAAAGTAACTGATATTGGGTATTGAACCCAAAATAGAAAGTGATTCATGCATGCTTGGTAGAAATTTTTCTTCTCCTATCCTAAATTATACCTTTGTAAATTTAAATATCAACTGAATTTTTTTCCCATTTTCCTCTAGGAACAGGAAACTTCCATTATTTGGGAGAGCTATTCTCAGTTCTCACCCCTGACATGAAATTGAATAAAAGCTAGTGGCAAAATACTTGATGGTACAATGAATTGGATTGGAAAGATAAATTCAATAACGACATCGACTTGCCACTGCTGTCGAAGACATTGATAAGAAAACGCCGACAAAAACACCTTCAGATGCTTCCCCACCGCATAACTGCAAGTATCATTGGTTCATGGTTACAAGTAAGTTGAAGAAACTATATAATATAGATGCGCAATTTTGCATAATTGGAGTTTCAAACATTAGACCAACAATTCATAAATGCAAATTCTCATAGCTGAACTACATGTCGAAAAGGTAGCTCCAAGAAAAGGCGATAATAGAAATTCCATACCGAGGCCGTTATACCAGACAAACACATGAAGAGAAATATTTGGAGTAACCCTCCTAGCACCGCAACAGCTCGAACAATTCGAAGCTGCAGTTACAAATTAAAAATGCATACCTACTTTCACTCAGTGAGATAAAGTACAAAATTGTCTTAATTTAGAAAAGTAAAAGCAAACCTTCGCCGTGGAGAACTCCAAACCCAATGCAAACAGAAGAAAAATAACACCAAACTGAGCAACTGTTTCCACCTGAATGATGTAACCACTGGAAATTAGGAAACACAAACATAGAAAACCTAAGTAGAATATACCCGTTAGACCATTAGCACAACATTCCATGGTGGGAGTCCAAAAGACAACTTAATTAACATAAACCCATAAGCACAAAAATCTATAAGGAGGTTATAGACTGTTGCCATAATGCAGTTTTTACAGAAATTCAATTTCCAGGAAGTGGTAATGGTAAGATGGCAATTAAGCAGCTCTCCAAATATATAAATTTGCATCTCAAAACTCTGAAAATGTATGCAACGACTCATTAGCCCTCTTACATTACAAACTGCTAAAGGCAATATAGTAAGGGTAACATGTCCAAGTCCATACAATTCAGTGAGAAGATAAGTGCAATAATTGAGTGGACCTGCAACAGACCTGAAAGACTAACTATTCTTTGGGAAAAAGGGACTACCATCTAAAGATAACTTTTTACCCCAAAATACTGAGGAACTTTCAAGTAAAAAGAGCATGCCAACCATCCTTCATGTGGTGGCAGTTAAACATGGGCTAAGTGGATACTATAAGTCGTAAGAACAACATCAAGAATAAATATAATTTTGTTTCCTATTGACTGGGATGAATAGTTCAGGTATATTTGACAGTTTATCATGCTTAAAGATTCTCAGATCATTTTCCTTCAAAGGACACTGGGAACAAAGGTAGTCCCACTTTGTTACGAGAATATGCAACTGAAACCAATGGTTTTGCAGATATGGTCAAGGTTTGCTGCAGTCTTATGATGCAAGAGGAAGGTTGTTAGACAGTTCATGTATCTATTATTATATTTAGTGTACCACTCCTCAGGGACAGAGTTACCCTTGTCCGTGGGGTGTCAAGCGACACCCCTTCATCAGAAAATTACGTCGTATAGATAGGTCAAATTTTGATTTGATACTTTTATATATTATTGTTGACACCTCCTGAAACAAGGTGAAGAGATAATGCAACAGGTGAGTGGTTGCAAAAACTCTCAATTGTTGGCAGGTCAAGTGTTCGAACCCAGCTCAAGGTATTTTTACTTCAGCATTTCTTTTTTCATTATTTTGTGTGCTTACTACTTTATATTTTGAAACCCCTCAATAAAAATCTTGGCTCCACCACTGCCACTTCCACATTAAGAAAAATGTATTATGTACTGTGTAAAGTACAAGTATCAATAGTGCTCGGTGCAAGACAATAGTTGAGATGAATCTTAATAATATTCTCTCGTGCCTTATTTCACACATGGTAACAGAGCAGTGGTGAGAAACACTCACGAAAGAGAACACAATCAGACAGTCACCATGCCTCAAATTCCAGCGACTTAATAGGATTGTTTTGCATCACCTACTCTTCCTTCTGTGGTTGTGCGAAAACTAGCACTACCACAAGATATGTAACGGTCCGATACCTAATCCCAATCAGATTCTCTGGCAGCAGACATCATGTGCGCCGTCAGAAGCTAGGATTCTGTCTAGCCAGTAACTCGACACGCTGGTGCATGAGGTAAATTTTCTGCATCTCCAAGGCAGGTTCTTCTGAGGTGGCCTCTTGCCTCTTCCAACCTATGTTGCTCAATCTCTTCAAAAATGTCGAGGGGTGCGTGTCGGATTCGCCAAAAGTAGGGTATTTTTGGAGAATCCGACACGGGTGCGGCATCGAAAGTGAAGAGCCTACGCAACTTAGCTTCCAACGCTACCCATAGGGATTTTGTGGGATAGCAATTGGTGGAACAGTGTTAAATCGGTGATACAGTTGATTTCTCTACCTTTCTTCACTGTTTCGTCCATTTCCTTGACTTTAGTGTTACTTGGTGACCATTTTTGCTGAATCTCTCTTCAATCCAACCATGCCTTTTAGATTTGATGTTTTTTAGGTAGGCATTAAGCTTGAATTCCTAAGTCCCATGTTTTTTGTTCCAAAAACGAATTCGAGCCTGATGATTACTTCATAATATTTAGCTCAAGCTTCCTAGGTAGAGTTGCAGTGCAAAAGTCAAGCTATCTGCGATCACTTAACTAAAAAGACTCGAGCAAGTTGGGAGAAGGTTTGTATTCAATTATATAATATCCTGTGGCAGACTATTGAATCCAAGTTAATGTGTTTGTTTCGTCCCAGACACGGTATTCAGTTTGGGTCTTTGGGAAAAAGCTCGTAGCTTATACACTAATGACATATCTCATTTTTATGATGTGATTCCTCAAATGACTAACTTAATTAAAGAATTGAATATGTCTGCTTCTTCGCGACAGGTACAGCAAGTCAGGGAGGAATTTGAGAAGTTGAGAAGGGAGGCCACCTTCCAAGGTGATGCCATCCCTAGAATATTTGAAGAATAAATGAACTAGATAATTTCAAAAAAAATATATATACTAGTCATGGAGGTCCTTCACAGAGGAAGAGTTGGTATCTCTTTAAAAGAGTTCAGGCATAAAGCATATAGGCCTGACCCTGATGGGTCATGGGTTATCCATGACATTATATCGGAGGTGTTGGGGAGTTACTAAACCTGACTCAATTGTTCCATCAGTTTGCAAGCATAGAAAAATCTTCAATGCCTCATACATTGCCCGCATCCCCAGAGAAAAGAGAAGTAGAGTTTAAGGACTTCAGGCACATAAGCTAAGTGGGAAGTTTCGACTATAGTGTTGTTGAGTTGCTCACTATGGTCATGGGCAAGCTAACAACAATCACACAGCTAACATTTACACAAGGAGGCAGAATATTAATGCAATAATGATTGCAGATGGGTTTTTCCTCAAATGCCCATGAAAACTAGACATTGAGAAAACATTTGCACATGCCGATAGGGAAGTGTTGGCATTTGTTGATTATAGTAGTGCTGGTTTTTGTTGATTGATAGTATCTTGGTTACTAATGAATAAAAAGTATTTTACATGATGACATTATCTATATAAGTTACTTTAATGAATCAGAAAATCAACATACCTGCACCATTTCGTTGACAAAGTTAAAACCCCCAGGTCCAATTACAGATCCTGCTAGCAAATATCCTGTGAAAACCTGAAAGATATTAACAGGATAGGACTTACTTGTTTCTGGCAGGTAATGCATAAATTAAAATGTGTAAAAGCAGTTAAGTAAATGCTATCTGCATCTAAATTAGCACTAGTGCAGAAGAAAAGGAAAGAGGTTGTCCAATTAGCAGTAGAAGCATGCAAAGGATGAGTTATCACACCGGTTGTCCAGCACAAGCAAAGGCAATCCCACCGCAAGTTGCAGAAACAATGACAACAACAAGATCTGATATCAATCTGCCCATTGATTTACAATAAAATCAGATCACTTAATAATATAGCTCCTCTTAACATAATAGTCTTCCCTTTTCACTAAGTTCAAAATGACCAGGATGGACAGAGTTATAGCTAACCTTAAGTCTAGCTGCAGCACTGGAAACTTCGACTTGCGATTAGACATGATGAAGACATTATCCTGATGAAGCAGCAGGAGGGAAGCTACCAGTTAGTAAATCATGGTCAGGAATCCATAATCATCTCTCACTACTACCAATGCTCCTGTGTGGCCTATTACCAGACCCAAATCTTTCTAGATGCAACAGGTACCTTTCGATCTATCAAGGTAGGTGTATCTTCAGCTCCATTGTCATTCTCCAAGTGGAAAACATCATGCAACTGGAATGACCTAATATAAACCAGTAATACAAACAATTTTCAGTCTTTTAACATCCAATAACATGGAGACCATTGAAAGTAGCTAGCATGTGTCAAATATTAGATTAACCTTACTTTTCCTCCTTTGTCTCATTCTTCTTGGGCTTGACCCTTGCAACAGTTTCCAAAACTGCCTGAGAAATGAAGCATTTCAAGAAATGTTTAGCAGCACTAAATAATTCCTCCATTCACTTTTACTTGTCCACTATTCCAAAAATATTTTTTCATTTTACCTGTCACTTCTAACCTATCAAGAAAAGACATTATTTTTTTCCTATTTTAGCCTCAACATTACGTATTCCCCAAATCATTTCCCAGGACCTAAGATCAATTAATATGGGTATTATGGTAAAATACTCATATTAATCATTGTTTCTTAAGGGGCGTGCAAAGTCCAACATGGACAAGTAAAAGTAAATGGAGGCAGTACATCAGATTTGGAATCAGGTCACAGTTATTTCCAAAAGTGTTGCACAACCATCTAGAAACCATCTAGAAAGCAATTGATATTGATACAGATTTCTTCCTTAACTCAATTAGTAGGACCCCCAAAGTCCACTCCTTCCCCACACTACGAGTGAAAGGAAACAGTAAGACTACCATTAAAGTAGCCCAAGCAAGACTAACTATATCCATATGAACTATGTCCCCAATCTCTCTATATATAACGGAATTGTTCCATGATTCCTCACTAATAATAGTGGAATCAATGGCGCAGAGTCAAAAAGAACAACAATGGGAAGACACATCCAAAGATTCTTCTCCGACATTTCTTATTCAAATTGCAATCTACATGGTAAGCAAAAAATAGAGCCTTAAGCTAAGGAATGGTGCGTCATTTAAAACAATCTACTAGCTGAACAATTCAATAAAACATCCAAGTTACTAATTATGAGAATCTTTTGTTACCATAGCAGTCATATGTTAATCTGTATCTAACTCTCAGGAATAAGAACAGCCAATAAATTCCAATATCAAAATTCTTATTTCATAAATTGATAAACAACATAATAGCACTTCATTGTTTTTACTTTCCAAAGACAGTCAATGTTTAATTAGCTATTCTTGTCAATTGCAGATTAACATCTCTCCCCTTGTCATGTGTTATTGAAAATGGAGATATCAATATCAAAAGAGCAACACCCTATATCTAATCATCAGGACCGACACATTAACAGACAGTAAATATCACAATATCATTTAGTTAAGAAAAGCAAGCTACTTCATTTTCATCAAAATTGTGTTATGCCTAACTTGAACTACAAGCATCACCGTTATCATGCATCACAACTTGGTTTATCAGAGTACAGGGATTAAGTTTCAGTCCAAATATGAGCAGAACAGCCACTGAACCTCACATCGTAACACTAACACCAACCTTTATCTCCTTTGAGTAAGAGAAGCTCAACCGGTTGGTAATAAAAGATTCATCAACACATAACAGTAGCTAATAGACCAAGTGAGCAAAACAAAACTTGCAGGAAAAGAACAGCCATCAGATCTAGAATGTACTTTGTCAGAGAAAATGTTCCAAATGGCAGAGCCAAAAACTCATCCTTGAATAATAGTTCTTTATATAATTCCCATTTATAGCTAAATACTCTAGTGGATAAATATATAAATAACAACCCTCAAACAAGCCAACTAAAGCTACAGATCAGCAATCAGACTACAAATACCCTAACCAAGCGTTATTTCAAGGAACAGATAAGAGAAGAACTATTGCAAAACCTTCTTCCAACTAAAATTTCAGTAATTTTTTTAAGTTCAGAAGTAATTTGGCGCCAAATTATTTTCACTATTAGTCTATTTCAGACTCGAAGGAACTAGGGACAAACCTCTTGCTCCGCCACGCTATTGTTGAAGCTTCTGTGATCAGTTTCTGAAATGAAAAATAAATAAGTAAGTGTATCAAGAAAGACCAGATACCAGTGTTCCTGAAGCCTAAATCACAATCAAAACCTTCTTCATCACTAGTATTAGAGGTGAGTAAGTATATCAGAGGATAAACAAGCAAATCAAGAAACAGAAAATCTTGCAGCGTATATTTAACAAGACTTTCAGTAGTCCAGGAAGTAATTCTACAGAAATTTTTTCCTAAAGAGAACCTATAATCAGAATAGTGTGAAATAGCTACTCTAAAAACATGCAATTTTAGCCCGGCATTGCACATTTTGATCGATTTAAGAAAGGCAAAGTCGAATTTGAACTAACCATCTGTCTTGTCGTCAGTCTCGTTGAACTCCTTTTCGAGAGCTTTATCGATCATGGTAGCAAAGGTAGATCTAGACGAGTTGAACTCAGAAGCATTTAGGACATCGTTTACATCTTCAGGCTTCACAACAGGATCAGGATCAACATCAGAGAGGACGCGTTGTAAGAAGAAAGAGAGAATGAGGAGAAGGAAGAGCAGTCGCATTTGCATTTTTTTGTTAGAGAGAGAAAACTCTGATGAGGGTTTTAGAGAGAGAGGGACGGTTGTATCGTACGTAGGTAGAGAAAAGGAAAAGGGTGCGGTGAATAGCAACCGATTGAAGTAAACTAACCGATTGAGAGAGAAAAAGCAGAGCCTCGGGCACTGGGAGAAGTTGAGTGAAAGTACAAAAAAGTCCTCCTTCATATTTGCTTCTTGTGATTTCCGTCAGGTGTTTCCACACACCAAATCTCCCTAGTGGTCAAACCTTAGTCACATCTTTAATTATTTTCACCATTTTGTGTTTACGTGATCCCAAAGCAAACCAAATCGTTGGCAAAGAAAAGGGAAAAAAAGGGGCAAATTATTGTAATTGTAAAACAAAATTTTATTATCAAAGTAAACTTTGAAGAACACATTTTTTCCATCCAACAAAAATACTTATTCATTATTGATTTTGCACACTTATTAAGAAACGATAAATAAAATGATAATTTTACTATATTATTTTTTGAATATAATAAATATAATGTCTGGAAAAAATGTAATAATAATGTAATGACCCGTAAAACGAATAGGTGAAACTAGAGCCAAACTAGTGTGTGTTTGAAGTTGATGTGAGGTTTGAGGGTGTAAAAGGTTGTCCCGAGCTATGGTAGAGGGGTTTAGGGGTTAAACGTCAAGGTACGACTCCCCAAGGACCACCCTAAGCTAAGTCTAACCCCAAGACCCCAAAGAACCATGAAGTTTGGCCAAAATGGGGTGAACCACGGAAGGGGTCCACACCCCGTAGGTCCATCCACTGTCCGTGGATGGCCTCCGTGGGTCAGACCCCCTTGAGGCAAGTTGCAGCCCCAGACCATGGACCAACAGGACAGTCCGTCACTAGACTCAAGGTCCATGAGTCTAAGGCGTGGTCCTCACTTGCAATTTTCTGTTTTGACTCGGCAAGGGTGAGGGTCATTTGGTAAATTGTTTATTAATTGTTTTAAGTGTATGGACGGTTATTTTAGGGTTATTAAGATATTTTAAGAGTATTAGAACAATAAAATACTAATTTAGATTTCATTATTCAAATCCCCCAAATCAAAACCCCACCCTCTCCAAATATTTTCTCTATAGAACTCCATTGAAAACCAAGAGAAGAAAAAGACTTAGGGCTTTAAGAGGAAGACTAATTGAGTGGACTTTCGTGGAATTCATCTATTAAGGTATGGTGATCCTTCATCTAGGGGTAGCTTTCACCCCTAGAGTCCATTCAAAAGCAAATTTAAAGTTTTCAAGTTTCTCAAAAACCCTAGATTTTACTCAATCTCATGGTTCCTTCGTCAAATGATTTCAAACGGTTATTAATGACATATTATGATTGTATTAGTGTTTAATTGATGATTTATGATGAAAATACTCCAAGAACCCATGAATTCTCTCAATTCCTAAATTGTGCCTTTATGAAGTGGGTTTGTTGATGATGAATGTATATGAATTGAATATGGTTGAATTGTTTTGGATTATTAAAGTATATCATTACCCATGCCCTAATTGTAGTAAATTATTGGTGTGTTGGTGATTTGGAAGTATGACCTTTGAAGGGCAAGTTATGATCAATTACTTGTTGAATAAGAATTGTGAATTAGATGTTGATCTACTTGAAAGGTGTAGGTGTTTATTTACTATGTATGTGGTGGTATTGAATTGATGGATATCTTCCTTGTATCTCTATATATGAAGGATCTATGTATGATCACCAATTGAAGGATATGCATGTGAATTCAATGATAATGTGATGATCATGATTAGAATGTAATTGTGCTATTATTGAAAGGCTATTCTCGATTATACACTTATGAATGTCGATGATGAAATGTGAAGGGTTCTCCTATGTATTGATATATATTGAATTGGTAGGCTTAAGGCATCATTTTCTTGTGTTGAATGTTGTATCATGAGTTGGTAGGCTTAGGCATCCTCTCTTGTATAATGAGTGTGTATTGACTTGATGACGATGAATCGATAGGCCTATGGCCTTCCTTTCATAAACAACCAATGAATGTGTTTTGACTTAATGAACATGAATTGGTAAACCTAATATTGGGAACCCTTGCTTGATGAGTCTTGGACCTATTCTAATGTTGTGTTTTAGGATCGGTATGCTAGTGGCACCCTTCCATAAATAAATGAATGATAAACCTTGAATCGGTAGACCCAAATGATGGTAGCCCTTTCATGTGTGAAATGATGACCCTTGTATCGGTAGACCCAATGATGATGGCACCCTTCTTGGGAAGTCAATGAGCTACCCTTAATATACCTTGAATCAATAGACCTAGTAATGGTGGCCCTTTCTTGTGTAATGTACTTTGGGTCGATAGACCTAGTGTTGGTAGCCCTCTCAAGTACAATGATGTTAATGTGAATGAACTACTCTTTGGGAATGGAGGCTAAGCACCGAGTGGATATGGTAAGATGGGAACTCTCCCAATGTTAGGCTAGGGTTCCAATGAACATTTTCCTATCCCATAACTATATGCCCACATAGGATATATATTAGCCAGTGGTCTTCTTACCAAAGCTAAGATATTACCTAGTTCTACCTTAGGCAAGTAGAACAACTTTCTTTGGTGTGGGGTCATATGACACTGAATTCCATAACTTAGCTCTCATGGTCTATGTCGGTTAAACGCCTATTCCCATCATGTGAGATGTGCATTATAATTTCTTGAGAAGTTCTATGAAGTGTTGCTAGTAGTATGGGATGCTATCCATATATGGCACAAGTAGTCTTTAAGAGGGCTATATTGAGTTCTCTAAGTCTTAATGACAAATGAATGAAAGTGCTCTAAATGAAGCTAATGAAAAATGTTGACTTTTATATGCTTAATTGTAATAATGCATGCTGTACTTGGATTGTATTATGAGGTACTTCCTTGTCATGTCTTATGAAATGTTTATATCTCTTATGTATGAAAAATGTGAAAGGATGAATGTAAGTTCACTTTTGGTGTTCTTGATGTGGCACTTTAGCGTGGATAGTGGTATGGGGAGCTATTCATACATTGCACAAGGTATGACATTGGGGTTACATAAGGTGAAGGCTTAATGTGATGAAATGACTTGTATGATGATGTGGTTGTATCTTATGCCTCTCTTACTTATGTTTATAAAGGTTTTCTCAAGAATTGGCATATGCATGACTTCCAAAGAAAAATGTCTATTTAAAGCATGATTTTTGCATGGTCATCGTACTTCGTACATTTTTGTGTGTCAACCCATATTTCTCTTATTTTACTACAAGTGTAGGTTCCGGTAAGTGAGTTGCTATCCATCTAGTTCAAGGGCTTGGATTGAGATTCCTCTAAGACTAAGTGGTATGTCCTCATAGATCGAGGACAAGTACTTGAAGTTTCTTTTCTTTTCATGTAATAGACTATTTTTAGACTTTTCGATTGTAAAGGACCGTGACCCTAGTTATGTTTCAGATCTTATGTTTAAATGGTCATATGAGACAATAGGCTTCCGCTGTGTTTCAAGTATTTTTTTAAATGAAGTTTTTGATGGTTTTGGATTCAAGAAAGGTTTTAAATTCCGCACTATTTCTATGTATCAAATGTTATAAATGCTAAGAGGCTTGTATGAGACCCCTTCGGGGTCAAGTACGCCGTGTCGCTTACGGGGTATAGGCTCGAATCGTGACAAAGAAAATGATTATAATTAATTATAAGAGTAAATTTGGAACTAAAAGTGTAAAATCATCCATTGATTTCATAAATGGACAAATATTGTTGAACATCCCAAAATAGCAGTGGATAACTATCATTGAATGAATGGAGTATTATTAAAAGTAAGTGAGAGTTGTACATCTACCCCAAATTTAGTGTAGTGGGCTGCTTAACTACGCTTGCTATTTATAGAACTACTAGCAAACTAGACATATATTCACATATACTCAATTTTCACCTCATAATTTACTTTTAGCCAGGGTAGTAATTGTAATCTTCAAGCTAGGTTGTTACTTTCATCTTGTATGTTTCTTTGGAGTGTATCTCTTGTATAATCGTCTTGACAATCCTCTTCATTAGTTATTGCTTCTATTGAAAAATTTGCATGTTTCTTTCCTTCCATAGGTGGAAAATAGTTGTTGCAAGAGACAACCTATACATATCATCTTTAGCATTTTTGCCCTTACATATGCGGTAGCCTATGCAGTAGCCCATGATAGTTTAAAGTCTCAACTTCTAGGCACCTTGTTGACTCCAAGCCATATTAGGATTTTATGCCAAATTTGGGTAGTTATTAAGCAAGAGAAGAATAGATGAGAATATGATTCATCAATTTCATTACACAATAGGTAAGAGGGTTCAACTTGCATCCCCCATCTTAACAATTTGTCTCTAATAGATAGTTTTGAAAGAGCGATCAATTTAAGTATAAGAATTCACTTTGCTGATCGCAGTTTGTTGCAAACCAATCTCCTCCATTCCACTTTTTGGACCTCACCCTTGAGCTTGAGATAGAAAAATTTAATAGAGAATTGCTTGCGATTACATAATAGTCATACTAACTCCAGTTGCATCAATATATTTAATTGCCATTAGGATTCTTTGCACTATCTAGGATGATTGTTTTGGTATGTCCACAAGCACCTCTCCGTTCTTCCCATAATAATAGTGGATCCAAGTAGGTCTCTATTCTTCCCAACAAATGTTCGATAATAACTTTATAATTATAGCATTATCTCAAGTCTTAATATCTAGTATGTTGAGGCATCCTGCACACTTAGATTTCTTAGTTAGATCATATACATCGCTCCACAAAAAAACTCTTACATGTTGCTTTGATGATTTTCATCACTTTCTTTGATAACACAAATTTTGACCTAGAAAACTTGTATAGAGAGCAACACTGATTTGATTAATTGGGTTCTCCCAACATAAGATAAGAATTCTGAGATCTATGATTTTATCCATCCTAACATCTTCTTAAGAGGTTGGCATTGAACAATGGATATCCTTTTAGTGCTCAATGGTACTCTCAAGTATCTTATGGGGAGATCACTCTTGACAAAAACTTAGCACCTCCAAAATCTCATATTACACAGAGCTTTTAGCCTGATTTGCAATTAGACCACAGGCATGGGAGAAACATTGAAACTGATTGTGCAAGTACTTAACTGAAATTACATCACCTTTATAGAACAAGAGTAAATCGTGTGCAAATCCAAGTTGAATGAGATTCAATTTTGCACACTTTGGGTGAAAATTAAATTCGGATTAGCACCCAATTTTCTCAACATTCTTTTAAGGTATTCCATTGCCAAGATAAACAAGAATGGGAAAAAGGGTCCCCTTTCTAAGTCCTTTTCTAGCTGCAAAGGATTTTGAGGGCTTGCCATTGATAATATACATATTTTTTGACATCAAATTTTGGTCTGATATTTTTCAAAGTAGATATTTTTAAGGGAAAGGGTCAAATATGCCCCTAAACTATGCAAAAATGTCTAGATATACCCCCCGCTTGAAGTTTGGCTCATATGTGTCCTCATTGTCCAACTTTTCGCGCATATATGCCCTTGTAAACGTTAGTTGCTTTGCTGGAAATAACCAACTCATTTTTCTTTTCTTTAAATAACAAATGGAATTACCACATCCCTTTTTAATTACCATGTGTCATTTATCTATATTAAAAAAATGAATACACCTCTTTTAAATAGGATTTTCGACCCGTAAGTCCTATCCGACCAAAATTTCCTTGGTAGATATTTCACATAAGTCAAAAAATCATATTTGATCCAAATGCCTTTAGTCAGAGAAGCCCCATCTCCAACCAAATCCATCGCTTTCTCCTAAAAGAAAAACACTATTAAAGGTGAGCTTCAAGCTCTAACCATGAGCAAACAATAGAGCTCCAATGAGCTCACTGATTCGCACAACCTCTGACAAACAACCATCAAATAGCTCCGACCACGACAAGCTCCAGAACACCACCCCCAAGGTAGTCGACAAAACACCAACCCACACACCTCACTGGTCTGGTAAGACAACCAGCAAATGACCCCAAAACAAATGCGTTTCAAATGTCAAATGTTATCTCATTTTAGATCTGGTCGGAGGAATTCAAACTCCAGCCACCTTGGGTTGGATATGATTTACAGGTCGGAATTTCTATTTAAAAGAGGTGTATTCACTTTTTAAATATAAATAAATGTCACGTGGTAATTAAAAGGGTATGTGTCAATTCCATTTGTTTTAAATAAATTCAAAATGAGTTGGTTATTTCCAACAAAGCAACTAACATCTACAAGGGCATATATGCGCGAAAAGTTGGATGACGAGGGCACAGATGAGCCAAATTTCAATATCTAGACATTTTCGCATAGTTTAGGGGCATATTTGACCCTTTTCCCTATTTTTAAATAAGTTGTTCATTAAAGGGAAAAAGGACAAATATACCCCCGAACTATCGTAAATGGTATGCAGATACCCTCCGTCATACTATTGGGACATTGATGCCCCTGCCATCTACAAACTAGAGCATATATGCCCTTCACTCTAACATATTTTGCAATTTTAATGTAATTTATTGATAATTATCCTTATTTCTCCAAATATTAGGATTTTTATTGGTGAATTTTGTTTACATTAGTTTGGTCACAGTCGGTTGAATATGCTCAAAATATTTTTTCAATTTAATTAAATCACCATTTTTTTTATCAGATTGCATTTTTTACAAGCCATTGGTTACATTCGTTACATTTGTTTATATTTATTTTATTTGTTACATTTGCTAACATTCATTTTGGTATCTTTTAGCACAATCCAGAAACATATTTAAACACATATAAGATTTGCATACACAAATATTTTTGTAAGCAGTGGTTTTAACCTACGGTTTTAGGGCCATGATATTGTACAAAGGTGGTTTCTAAATTTTCTATTTAAGTTCTTATTTGGTTCCAAAGCAAGGGGTGGTGAATTTTTTTTTTTTTTTTGAATTTTATATTTTTCTCTAGTCCCACCACCACCAAAACCCATAGATGCAAGACAAACCACCCATCTTTTTCCTTCTTCTTCGGCCAACATCTTGACCTCCACTATTTTTCCTAATCCTGGTTACAACCAGAACATAACAACACTCAAACAATCCATTTCTCTGTTCTAGACTAGCTAAGCCACCGCCCAAAACCCCTATTCCTTTTTTTTTCCGGCAACAAACCAACAATCCACTCCACCAAACTGCTCAACACACCTCTTCACCCTGATCTCCAGCAAACTCATGATGTCGGAGAAACGACCTAAAGCCTTAGCGTATCAGAGTACCCAAAACCCCAGACCAACGTGAGCTCTAAACTCCAAACCAGCGACACCAACTTTATTTCTGGTGAGGTCCACCAATAGCAACTGACATCCTTAGATCCGGCTGGAAAATGCTTCCCTCTAGTGACCCTTCTCCATTTCATGTTTATATATATTTGTATACCTTTTGGGCGTTTTTGGGTTATTGTATGATATTTTTGTTATTATTGTTTGAATTATTTGACATTTTGTTCCTTATTTTTTTTTTATTTTGACGAAAATATCTTGGGCTTTCTATTGTTCCTCGTGCTTGGGCTTTAGTTTCACCGTGCATTTTCATATAGTGTTACTTTATTTTGACTAATTTTATGGCCATTTAGTTTATTGTCATTGTTGCTCTGTTTATTTTATCTCTTATTGTAAATATTTGGGAAAAGGGTCTGAAAAATGTTTCAACTTTGATCGAAATTGATGTTACGATACTAAATTTTGAAAATGACCTTTTACCCCATGTAGTATTTAATAGTATATTTTAAAGGTATATATGTTCCTATGTTGACATCATAAATATTGCATCATTTTAGATAGTAATGTGTTCACGTGTGCACAAATATACCTTTAAAATACACTAGTAAATAGTGCATGGGTAAAAAGTCCTCCATAAAGTTTGGTATCATAACAACAATTTCGGCTAAAGTTGGAGTGTTTTTAAGATCATTTTCCCTAATTTTTTTTACTACTATTAGTTCTATTTTGGTTGTTTTTCAATGTAATGTTGTTTTGTTATTTTTTTTTTTTTACTATTTTAGTTCTTTTATTTTGTTGATTTGTTGCTGTATCATTCACTATTAAATGTTACTTATTATGTTCCAATTGTTTTGTGTTTTTAACTAATCCAAGTTACTACCTTATATCCGTTATTGTTCATTGTTTTTAGAATGATATTTTGTTATGTTGTTCTTTATTATATTATCAAATGTATTTAGATATAAATTAAAATTGGATAATGAAAAAATCTCTCCGTCGGTTTTCGAGGTCTTCCCTATTGTAAATGACGAAAATTTAGTTTAAGTTATTATAAATTGTATGTTAAAATTGGTCGATGAAGAAATTACCGTCGATTTCCAAGGCCTCTAATGTTCATAAGACGAATTTTTATTTTTAAGTTATTATTTGATTCATATTTATTTATTTATTACTGACACTTTTACTAAGTGTCTTTACAGGTACGCATAATTGCTTTCCATTGAAGCTATTTGAATGAAGTTCGAGTAATATCTTTGATTCATTATTTTGTATACATTGAAGTTAGGCAAACACTAGGATGTTTCTTATATTATTATTTTACTTTATGATTTGTGTATATTACATGTTTATTATATTTTTTTTATCTCATCCTCAATTTGAAAAAAATGAATTTAGTCGGGATCCACAACTGTGGATTTTGAAGGATGTCTAATACTTTTTTTTTTCGAAATCACTTGAACCTTTACATAGAATCTATTGGTTTTGTAGACATTTTTGTTAATTAATTAATTAATTGATTTCCTAGTTTTTCCTAAAATTAGGTGGCGATTCCCTTTTAAAAATATTCTTTTTCCCTTTTAGAACTATTTTTTCTTTAAATTTTGAATTAATTAATTTTTTTGTCACCACGACGTTGCGCCTTAAGGAATGCCAACAAAATGACGACTATGCTGGGACTATAGAGGTTCTAACCATTATGGATTTATTTTTTCAAATTGAGGAGGCTTTTCTTTTATTGTGTTATACACTATTCTTGTATATTTTATTGACTATTTGTAAGTTGTACTTATTATGTATTCATTATTTGTTTAATTATAAATACATTGTTATTTTATCATGACATGACTTCCGTCAAATGATAAATATAATGTTTTAGCAAAAGAACGGTCAGAAAGATACTCTATTTTTTGGAGTAGTAAATGGGTAGTTGGTTCGTGGTTGTCCAACTTCGTTTATTGTCTTCACCTCACAGTTTGTCCAACTCAGGTCACCGGTCCACTTTCAAATAAAACCTACTTTTAGTCACCTACCAATAGAGCATTCATAGTCTGAGTCCAATCTCTATTCAAGTCACACTCTGTTGGAACTACGTTTGATCTGATTGCCTCTTCAACGGGATATGCAGGCGCCATAACGACTCGGTCATGTTCCCCATAAGCTTTTCATTATTTCAAAACAAAAGTTGAGGCAAAAAATTATTGAGGAGGTCTCCAAAAATTTCACAAAGGAGTCAGTTGCTACAATATTGAATTCCGCAGATTGATAAAGCTGAAATAGGGGAAAACTTTTTAAGAAAAGCCCTTAGAAATTTCACCAAGGTTATACTCAAACATCAGATTCATGATGCATCGCTCTGAGTTGGTCTATATATTTGCATTAATTTTTTGTATATGATGTTATATTCGATGTATAAACATACCTTTGATTCTATTTTTCTCACATTCCATATTTAAAAAAAATTGTTTTGACATTTTAAAATTGTCACGCCCCAAACTCATGTGGCGCAACCGGCTCCTAATGCCAGAACTCAGGCTCGAGCCAACCCTCCTGAACCATTTGCTACTAGTGCATGGCAGCCACACACAATCAGGAAAACAAACAAGTATATCTAGGCTTAAAACTAAGCCCTCGGCCGGCAAGGCCCCTGCTAACAAATCTATAAAAGAAACAACTACTCCCAAGAGTTCATATAAAGAAATAGCCAACTAGCACAGAAGTCCTGATTGGGCCGTCGAGGCCACCATGATCTCTTTACCAAAACTGAAAGTAGGTATATATCAACATAATACATCAAACAGCTCACAAACTTTAGCAAACCAACAAACAAGGCCAGCATGGTCATAACTTAGTTATACACCCACACACTAGTCTTCAAGCCCCTAAGAGTAGTAAAGATTGGCGGGACAGGCCCCAACCTACCCACAAAGATATATACAATAAAAGCTAACAAACCTCCCAACTGTGGCAACTTCGGAGGAAAGGGGCTTGCCTACCAGATAATAGTCAATCCTGCCACTGAGGAGGTTTACTGGGTCATTTGTCGGAATCTGCATACATGAATGTAGCGCCCCCAGGCAATGGGATGTCAGTACAAAATAATGTACAGAGTATGAAAGGCTGTAGACTAAATGAGCAAGTATCATAATATACCAAAAGCAATCAGGTAAGGAAATCAAAATTTAGATAAGCATGCTAACCCACTACTAAATCTAAAAATACAGAAATAGTCAAACAACAACCTAACCAAGCCTACATAAGATTGGTGGTTACAAATAACATACCACCTACCTAGGCCCCCATAAGCCCATAGGGTGCCAAATCAATCTACATACCCTTATCAGTAGCCCATTATCTTTATAAGACGTCACATAGCCCTTTTGGCAACGATATAGCCCCGTTGGAAGTGCATAGCCCTCTTAGGCAAAATCATAGCTATGTGGGCTGCACATAACCCTATTTTGCATCAACATAGCCCTGTAGGCAACACATAGCCCTCTTTGGCGTCAAAATTGCCCCATAGGCAACACATAACACTCTTTGGCATCAATATAGCCCCGTGGACAACACATAGCCCTCTTAGGCAATAACATAGTCCTATTAGACAACATCATAGCCCCTATAGGCAGTTCATAGCTCAACAACTAACCACAATAGACCCATGGGGGACAACAAACAATTGAATAGGCTAAAGGCGAGCAATTTAGCTATAATATATATATATATATATATATATATATATATATATATATTGTTTCCAAGTCATTCCTTACTTAGGATCGTTCTTAACAGATTATGAGTCCCTATATTGAGGGTTTATAACCACTTAATCAGCCAACCACTCAGAATTACATCTACAAGATCACTACCATAAACTACCATATTATATCACTCCCAAGCTCTAAAAAACAAGCCGAACGAAGGGAATAGCCTTAACATACCTTGTCCTTTATAATTTATGCTGAAAATACCTCTGTATGCACCACTACAACACTGAAAAAAAGAAAAATCAATCAATAATTAAAGACAATAATTACTACGACAATTCGACAATCGATACATATTCCTATCGTAAATTACTATCAAGACCTAAGGTATCCATAAACTGATAAAAAGATGGTTCCTACCTTTCTTTACACGCCTAGAACACTTGAATAAATCAAAACACTATAAAAAACCATGTTACCACAACCTCCATGGAGATACACCGCTTAGTTCACCATGAAAACTATACCAAAACGACGAGCTCGCGACGTAGGGCAATTTTCGATAAGGAGCCAAGAAGAGATCATGAACACACAAGGATGATTTGAGGAGTAATTCTATGATTTTTGTGGGTTTCTTACGAGCTGGAATGAAGAAAAAATGAAGAAGATGCTATCTTATAAGGTTCCACTGACCTAGGGGACCTACCTCATGTGTCTGCTTGCGCAGTCTCACGAAAACGCGAATTTCTCTCTATTCTGAAGTCATTTGAACAAACGGTTTGATGCATTGGAAACTAGACTTGTAGACCTTCAATTGGATAGGTCATGGGACCCATAAAACTTTATATAGTGGGAGAAAACCTCCGAGACATTTGACCCAAATTTCAGAGAAATCTTTAAAAAAGAACTTACGATAACTTTCGCCAACTTTTATTTTGCAACTTACCTAACTTCAAAACTTGAGATACATCCCTTTAACACTTAATCTATGACATACCACATCATTCTTAATTTATTAATCACCCTATTTTTCTTCCACGAAGGTACACATTAATTTAGACATTTCGAAAAGTTGGGGTGTTACTTCCTTCCCCCCTTAGAAACATTCATCTCGAATGAAAAATCTAAGTCACGTGGTTAAGTCCTTAGGAGTTGCCAAAATTTAGGCAGAGTATCCTTAGTAAATGTGACTATCCAGGAACCTGAAACACATAAATTCTAACCTAGGCGTCTCACAGGATGACATAAATAGTTAAGTAATATAGCTCCGCAATAACAATGCGAGCAAAATACAACGACAACAACCATAATAATAAGCAATAATATAAAAAATCAGATAGGTATCCTACCTCATTGCACTAATATAAAATTATATGCCATCACCCTGGGGTATGAAACAAGTGAGGATATTTGGACCTCATGCTATCCTCAGCTTCCCAGGTTACCTCTTCTCTATTCTTGTTTCTCCACAATTCTTTAACCAAAACCACCTCTTTGGTCCTCAATTTACAGATCTATCGATCTAATATGGCAACTAGAGTTTCCTCGTAGGACAACTCCTCTGTGATCTGAACATCCTCAACTGGGATAACCCGAGAAGGGTCTCCTACACACTTATGTAGCATCGATACATGAAAAGATTCTAGCCCTGAAGGCAATTCTAACTCATAAGCCACTCGTCCTACCCTTCAAAGGATCCGACATGACCTAATGAATCTTGTACTAAGCTTTCCTTTCTGGCCAACTCTCATAACACCTTTCATAGGCAAGAATTTTGAGAATATCCAGTCATCAACACAAAACTCTAAGTCCCTTCATCTCACATTTGAGTATGACTTATGTCAGATTTGAGCTGTTAGAAACCTCTCCCTAATGATCTTAACATTCTCCACTGTCTGATATACTAAATTAGGTCCAATCAACCCTGACTCACCTACCTCAAACCATCCAATGGGGGATCTACATTTTCGCCCATACAAAGTCTCATAAGGTGCCATCGCGATGCTGGAATGATAACTATTATTGTATGCAAACTTAATAAGAGGTAAGTGGTCATCCCAACTTCCATTAAAGTCCAGCATGCATGCCCGTAGCATGTCCTCAAGTGTTAAAATAATGCATTCAGCTTGGCCATCTGTGTAAGGGTGAAAGGCGGTACTGAGATTAACTTGCGTCCTTAATCCTTTCTAGAAAGACTTCTAGAAGTTAGCGGTAAATTGGGCTCCTCTATCAGAGATATAGATATTGGGACGCTGTGCAACCTATCAATCTCTCGGATGTAAAGCCCAGCATAATCTTCAGTTATGAAAGTATTCCTGGTAAGAAGTGGGTTGATTTTGTTAGTCTGTCAATAATTACCCAAATAAAGTCAAACTTACGATGCGATCGAGGTAACCCTGTAATAAAGTCAATAATAATTGCTTCCCACTTCCACAAAGGAATGACTATCTCCTGGACTAGCGTAGTGGGCTTTTGGTGCTCAACCTTCACCTCTTGGTAGTTAGGACAGTGTGCCACAAACTCAGCAGCATCCTTCTTCATCCCGTGCCACCAATAGATCTCCTTAATATCATGGTACATTTTTATCGAACCAGGGTGAATAGAATAATGGGAATGATGTGCCTCTTCCATAATCTGATGTCGAAGCCTTGTAATATGTGGAACACACAATTGACCACTATATTTGAGGAATCCATCTCCTGCTTTATCAAATGCTAAAAACTGCTGATCCTGAGCCTTGGCTCTGAGCTACTCTAAGTTAGGATCCTCCTGTTGCCGAGCTTTTACATCCATAACTAGAGATGATATGGCTGTGTCCTGAATTGTGATCCCACTATCGTCTACCTCTAGCAATCTGACTTTGACGCTAGCTCACTCATGAAGCTCTCACGCTAGCTCACGTTTCTCAACACCTAAATAGGATAAACTACCCATAGATTTTCAGCTGAGGGCATCGGCTACCACATTCGCCTTCCGTGGATGATATAAAATATCCACGTTGTAGTCTTTTTGTAACTAAAGCCATTGACGCTGTCACAGATTTAAGTCCTTCTGTCTAAAGATATATTGAAGGCTCTTATGATTTGTGAAGATGTCAACATGAACGACATACAAATAGTGTCTACAGATCTTTAATGCATGCACAATTGCAGCCATCTCTAAATCATGGGTCGGATAGTTCTTCTCATGCTTTCTCAACTACCTTAAAGTATATGGGATAACCTTACCATGTTACATTAGAACCCAGTCCAACACCAGAAGCATCGCAGTACACCACATAGCCCTCTGAACCCTCTGGCAATGCTAGAACTAGTGTTGATGTCAACCATTCCTTCAGCTCCTGAAAACTATGCTCGCAAGCCTCAGTCCACTAGAACTTAGCTGCTGTTTGAGTCAGCTTCATTCATAGTGTTGAAAGTGAAGAAAACCCCTCTACAAACCTTCTGTAGTACCCAACTAATCCTAAAAATGCTACAAACCTCAGTCGGAGTCATGGGTCTTGGCCAAGTCTTTACGACCTCAATCTTTGTGTATCAACTATAATGCATGCATCTGATACAATATGGCCTAGGAAAGCCACAGAGCTCAACCAGAACTCATACTTAGAGAACTTTGCGTAAAGTTCTTGCTCTCGAAGAACTTGAAGGACTGCATGCAAATGATATACATGCTCAACTTTTGAATGCGAATAGACCAAAATATCTTCAATAAATACAATCACAAACGTAATTAGATACGACCTGGATATACTATTCATCAGGTCCATAAACACTGTCGGGGCATTGGTCAATCCAAAAGACATAACCAAAAACTCAAAATGCCCATATCTAGTTCTAAAAGCTGTTTTCAGAATATCTTTCTCCTAAACTCGTACCTGATGGTACCCTGATGTGAAATCAATCTTCGATAAGTACTTAGCACCTTATAGTTTATCAAACAAGTCATCGATCTTCTGAAGGGGATACATATTCTTTATAGTTTCCTTGTTCAGCTGTCGATAATTGATACACATCATCAGTGAGCCATCATTTCTTCTCACAAATAATACTGGTGCACCCCATGATGAAGCACTGGGCCTGATAAAGCCTTTATCAAGCAAATCTTTCTGCTGATCCTTTAACTCCTTTTGCTCAGCAAGAGCCATTCTATAAGGAGAGATAGATATGGGTTGTGTACCTAGAAGCATATCGATAGCAGAATCAATTTCTCATTCTAGAAGGATACTAGGAAGCTCGTCTGGAAATACATCTAGAAACTCATTAACTACTGGAATAGATTGAAGAGTCAGTGGTTCTGCATCTATATCATGAATGCGAACAAGATGATAAATACAACCCTTAGTAATCATCCTCCTCGCCTTAAGATAGGAAATAAACCTACCTTTTAGCGTTGCTGTATCTCCTTTCCATTCTAGAATTGCCTCTCCTGGAAAGTGAAATCTAACAATCTTTGTCCGGCACTCAAAATTAGCATAACAAGACACTAACCATTCCATACCCATATTGACGTCGAAATCGACCATCTCTAGCTCTACCAGGTTTATAGAGGTCTGACAATCGATAATTTCTACTGTACAACCTCGATAGATTCTCCTAGCAATAATAGACTCATCAACTAGTGTAGATACAATAAAGGGTTAATCTAATTACTCTACTACTATACATAACTTCCTCGCAATATATGGGGTAACATAAGATAGAGTAGATCCAGGATCTGTCAAAGCATAAACATAATTGGAGCAAACAATTAATGCACCTTTCACAATATGTGGTGATGACTCTGAGATTTGTCGGCTGGCTAGTGAATATGCTCCCTCTCTGCCTTCGTCTCTGGCTTTACCTGCTAAAGTATAGGGTCCATGCTCTGTAGACTCTGTTGATGAGGAGGAACCTACTACTGACCCGATCGATTAACCTATACCACCCTGACCTATGGTCGGGTAGTTCCTCCACCCATGCCCCTACTGTCCACAAGAATAACAACCTGTGGAACCCTGCCTGCACCTCCCGAAATACATCCTACCGCAAGTAGTGCAACGCGGTGGTGCTATCCTAGCCTGGCCTGAACTCCTCTACTACTGAGAGCCTAATGCTCATGAACCCTCACCTAGGCCTGACTTTCCCTAGCGATCAAATCTACTGCCTTAGAACTGTTGTGGTTGAGGTCTAGGTGGCCTACTAAAACATCAGGGTTTGGGACCACCTAAAAATCTCCCAGTGAACCAGCTGATCTAGCCCTCTTCTATCTCTCTCTCGACCATCTCACTCATATACTATAGATGTCAGCAATCCTTTATGCCTTGTGCAAAGGCCTGAATTCGTGAGATATCAATATTATCATTTAGTGCAGCGGTAAAACAAGCGTCGATAGAGTCTGAGTCAAGCCCTCCCACAAATCTACGCACCCGTTCATGCATCATATCAACAAATGCTAGTGCATATCTAGTCAATGAATCAAATCTCATCCCGTACTCTCAGACACTTATGTTGCCCTGTCGGAGGTTCAAAAACTAGTCTAGTCGGCCATCCCTAATCTCTTGAGGCATATAGTGATCTATGAAGCTATTCCAAGTAGGTAGAGATGCATCTTTTCCCCTAGATCTCTCCCAACTTTCGTACCACAATACTGCAACATCACGCAATCAAAATGTTGCAAACTTAACTGACTCAATCGCTGAGGCATGCATGGCTTTGAATATCCTATGTAGCTATCCACAAAGTGCTGAGGGTCCTCTCTGCGATCTGTCCCCATAAACTATGGAGGATTCAAGGTAAGAAATTCACGAACTTTTTAACTTTTGTGCATCTACCAACTGTGTTAACATTCATACTGCACTCTTGAAATCATGGTTAGATGGAAAAAAAGGTACTAGAGGTGGTACTCCTGGTGGAGTTGGTGGTCCTGTAGCCCTCGGAGGCTCCTAAAGCGGTGGATAAGCTATAAGGGGCTGAGAAGATGTCTCCCCTTGTGTCTCACAATGGGCTACCTCCACCTGTGGTACCTTGCCAGTACCCACGCCTGCAGCTGTATCTAGCCCCTGGCTAGTTGTGGTCTATCTGGTGTTAGCCATCACTATCTGCATACAAATATCAATTATATGCCAAAAACCTCAACCCTTAAGACACCACTCTATAGCATGAGGTAAGCAAAACAAGGATAGTCATTCTAACAAGCTCGGAAGCTTCTTGCTTATCGAATGTGGTGCACAACAAATTTATAAACAAGACTCTACTAGACACGGCTTGCAGACTCCCTAGGATACGATGTTGCTCTGATACCAAGTTTGTCACGCCCCAAACTCAAGGGGAGCAACTAGCTCCTAATACCATAACTCAGGGCCGAGCCGACCCTGCTGAACCATTTGCTACTAGCGCATGACAGCCACACCCAATCAAGAGAACAAACAGGTATATCTAGGCTTAAAACTAAGCCCTCGGCTGGCAAGGCCCCTGTCAACAGATCTATAAAATAAAGAGCTACTCACAAGAGTTCATATAAAGAAATAACACATTAGCATAGAAGTCCTGATTGGGCCGTCAAGGCCACCATGATGTCTATACCAAAACAGAAAGCAGGTATATATCAAGACAATACATTAAACAACTCACAAGCTTCAGCAAACGAATAAACTAGGCCAACATGGCCATAACGTAGCTATACACCTCACACACTAGTCTGCAAGCCTCTAAGAGTAGTAAATATTGGCGGGACAGGGTCCCAGCCTACCCATAAAAATATATACAACAAAAGCTAACAAACCTTCGAACTGTGGCAGCTCCGGAGGAAAGAGGCTAGCCAACTGGATATAAGTTGCTCCTACTGCTAAGGTGGTCTACTGGGTCATCTGTCAGGACCTACATAAATGAATGTAGCACTCTCAGGTGATGGGACGTTAGTACAAAATAATGTACAAAGTATGGAAGGCTATAGACTAAATGAGCAAGTATCGTAATATACCAAAAGCAATCAAGTAAGGAAATCAAAATTTAAATAAGTATGCTAAAACACTATTGAATTTTAAAATACAAAAATGATCAAACAACAACCTAACCAAGACCCCATAATCTCGGTAGGTACAAACAACATACCACCTACGTAGGCCCCTATAAGCCTAGAAGGTGCCAAATCAATCTACATACCATTATCGGTATCCCTTTGTCGTTGTAAGAAGTCACATAGACCTTTTGGCAACGATATAGCCCTATAGGTAGCGCATAGACCTCTTAGGAAACATCATAAATCTGTGGGCTATACATAGCCCTCTTTTGCATCAACATAGCCCTTTTTGGCGTCAAAATAGACCCGTAGGCAGCACATAACACTCTTTGGCATCAATATAGCCCCATGGGCAACACATTGCCCTCTTAGGCAATAACATAGTCCTATTAGACAACATCATAGGACCCATAGGCAGTTCACAGCTCAACAGCTAACCACAATAGCCCCAAGGGCGACAACAAATAATTGAATAGGCTAAAGGCGAGCAAGTTAGCTATAATATATATATATATATATATATATATATATATATATATATATATATATATATATATATATATATATATATATATATATATTATCCAAGTTGTACCTAACTTAGGGTCATTCTTAACAGATTATGAGTCCCTATAGTGAGGGTTTATAACCACTCAATTAGCCAACCACTCACAATTACATCTACAAGATCAGCAACATTAACTACCCTATTATATCACTCCCAAGCTCTAAGGAAATATGTCGAACGAATGGAATAGCCTTAACATACCTTTTCCTTTATAATTTATGCTGAAAATACCTCTGTCCGCACCACTACAACACTGAAAAAAAGAAAAATCAATCAGTAATTAAAGACAATAATTACTACGACAATTCGACAATCGATACATATTCCTATCGTAAATTACTATCAAGACCTAAGGTATCCATAAACTGATAAAAAGATGGTTCCTACCTTTCTTTACATGCCTAGAACACTTGAATAAATCAAAACACTATAAAAAACCATGTTACCACAACCTCTATGGAGCTACACCGCTTAGTTCACCATGAAAACTATACCAAAACGACGAGCTCGCGACGTAGGGCAATTTTCGATAAGGAGCCAAGAAGAGATCATGAACACACAAGGATTATTTAAGGAGTAATTCTATGATTTTTGTGGGTTTTTTACGAGCTGGAATGAAGAAAAATGAAGAAGATGCTATCTTATAACGTTCCATCGACCTAGGGGACCTACCTCATGTGCCTGCTTGCGCAGTCTCACGGAAACACGAATATCTCTCTATTCTGAAGTTGTATGAACAAATGGTTTGATGTGTTGGAAACTAGACTCGTAGACCTTTGATTAGATAGGTATTGGGACCCACAAATCTTTATATATTGGGAGAAAACCTCTGAGTCATTTGACTAAAATTTCAGATTTTTTTACAAAAAAAGAATTTACGATATTCTTCGCCAACTTTTATTTTACGACTTATCTAACTTCAAAACTTGAGATACAACCCTTGAACACTTAAAATATGATATACCATATCATTCTTAATTTAGTACTCACCCTCTTTGTCTTTCCACGAAGGTACGAGTTAATTTAGACGTTTCAAAAAGTCGGGGTGTTACAAATATTTAGGTTGTCCACCCTTCAATGTGACTCATCGGTTTCTCATTTCTATTATTTTTATTTTAAAATAAATTATTGATTGTTCAAAATATATGTTTTATGTTATATCTGAACGAACTATACACACCTGGTTCTCATTTCAATTAGATATGTAGGCAACCCTTCTAGGGTTTGATATTATTTATTCAAAAGATTTTTTTATTTTGTTCTTTTGTTAAATGTTTATATTTTTGAAATCATTTTTTGAGTTGGTTAGTGTAAATACAGTTAGTGCCAATACAGTTTGAATGTGCATATGAAAAAATAATCGATACAATGAAGAAAGATTAACTTCTTGGTAAACTATAGAATCTTTTGGTACCTCTCATTCTTCTTTTGTTACCTTTGAAAATATTCTCTTGCATACATTCAAGATTACAAAATCAAATTCATTGTTTCATGTATATTATGTGAAGAGTTTTGATTAAATTCAAATGTGTTGCTTTGTTGATCCAAAACTTGGCCTAAATGTTGTTTAGGAGAAATTCTGAGTATCGTTTGATTTGAAAAATGATTGTAGGCTTTCTTTGACTGAGCCTTTCAAAACCTACCAAATGACATTAGTCCTTAGTATGTCCCACTTTGAGCATTAGGCCCTTTTTTTTTGGACAACCACACTTTAAAAAGGCACTCAAACAAAATGGTATATGCAACCCTTAGAAATCATTTCCCTAACTTTAAGACAAGAAACAAATTGACCCTTTGGCATAGAATTTCCCTCCTTCCACTCTAGGACATTCTCGTTAAGAAACTGAGACTTAACCACTCGGGTTCTACACTAAATAGAAGCATAAAAGGAATGGAGTCCATCCATACTAAGAATAACATCTAAATCTAACATATCAAGATCTACAATATCAACATGAGTGACTTTGGTATAAGATAACATGATAATTTCTAAAAACTCTCTTAGCCACAATAGATTATCCAATAGGAGTAGAGATAGAAAAAGGGTCTATTAAAACACCCGAAGAAACAACAAATATCATAGCCACATATGGTGTCACAAAAGAAAAGGTAGCATTTAGATCAAGCAAAGAATAAATATCAAGATGAAATACTTTCAACATACCAGTAACCACATCGGGAAACCCTCTTGATCATGTCGAGTTTGAAGTGCAAAATATCGGTTTTGCTTTGGAGCACTTGAACCCGAACCATTAGGTGGAGCTTGCCTACCATCTATTCCCTTAGTATCAAGTGACGGACAATCCCTTATGTTGTGACCACTTTTACAAAAACTAAAGAAACTATCCATACCGACTAACCCCTTAGCATTAGGCTTTATTCCATACCTAGCACAAGTAGACAAAGAAGGTCCACCACTATTTCTTCCTTGAGGATTAGGGTTAGACACCATATCTTTGTTGAAATTTAGAGTCGAAGCATTAGAGGAACTTTGATCGGAAGACCTTTGTCAGAATTTAGAACGACCATGTTCATTAGACCTCGAATATGAAAAGTCACCATCACCGATCTTTTTGCTCTTTGCCTCTCTAGATCATTCCTTAAACTTCTCCTATTCTACACATCAAACTGGAAATATCCATTTCCTTAATAAGCGTGGAGGTATGGCATTCCTTTACACCAATTCGGACACACCAACACAAACTTACTTATCCTTGCCCTAGAGTTGGAAACCATAGTTAAAGCATACCTAGCCATTTGAGTGAACTTCAAGGCATACTCCTTCATACTCATATTTTCTTTATGAAGGTTGATGAATTCAGATACTTTTGCCTCCCTCATCTCTAGGGAAAGAACCTATCAAGAAAATCAACCTTAAGCATTTTCCAATCAAGAGGACCCACATAAACCACTCTTTCTTCCTTCCATTATTCAAACCAAACTTGAGAAACACCCTTAAGTTTATAAGCAGTAAACTCCTCCTTCTCAACCGTAGTCACCCCCATTATTCCCACTATCTTGTAAACCTTATCAATGAACTCTTAGGGATCCTCATCAACCTTAGACCCATGGAATCCAAAGTATTCATCCTAGTGAAATTCCTTATCCTTATTGTCGATGTACTCTCATTTGGGTTCAAAAGAGCATTAGCCTCTCTATTGGCTTGAGTCATCATATCTTGAGCCAACACTTGGAAAGCGGCACGACACTCTGCATTAGTCACTTTCTTGACCATAGGATCAGTCGAAAGTTGAGGAGCTTCTTGTTCCATATTCTCACCCACATTCCTTCTAACGTATGCTCTACGAAGGGATATATCTTGAAAAGAATCAGATAATGATTAGGTTATAGATATATAGAGTTACACTCTATCACACGACTTTAGAATGATGAAAGAAGTAGAATTTCCTAAACATCTTATAGCCTCCTATTCATAAATTTGGCGTGTTTCACACTTATGAACTAGACTCTACTTGACGTAGCTTATAGGAAATCCTAGGACCTTTCTACACCTTGCTCTGTAACACCCCGTAGCTTAGTAGGTTGATGAGGGCTAAGTGAGAAGGCAACAAGTCAAGGGCGAGGGGAAAGAGCCAAGGAAAAGGGGCCAAGGGTTCCCCATCTTCCCAAGGCACTGCCCATGACCACGTGAGCTTTCACGACTCATGGTGGCCACAGCGCCCCATGGTGGTGAGGCAGTATCCTCCTCGAGGTTGCCAAACTTGACCTCCTCCACACGAACCACTACACGATTCGTGAAGGCCTTGAGGGGTCATGGAAGGGGTCGTGATGTTGACTTAGTTTTTAGGGGTTACGAGGAAGGTTACCCAACTACTGGATCATGACTACGAGAAACACCACAGCTCATGGTAGGCACCACGTCACGTAGAGTCTCACGTGAAGGGCTTTTTGCAAGACCTAGAGTTTAGGGTCAACTTCAAATGATCATATATCTTAGTTCAAAACGAATTAGGTGGGCCATGACCTATAAAATTAAAGGTCTTTGAGTCCTCTTATCAATGCCACTAGGTTTGACCAATTCCTATCTCGAAGTAAAAAGTTATTACCAAAATAGTAAAGCACGTCAAGCTGATATTCTTCACGACCCGTTTGACGGGCCATAGTGATGATGACGACTTGTCAAGGCCTCCTTCATGCCATTTCGACAATTTCCAGTAAGGGGAGTTCTTGAGTCTTTTTCCAATTGTTTTAACTCAAAACTCACCCTATTAAGTCATTTATACAAAACCCAAATAATTCCCAAAGTTCATCCTTTCCAAAAATTCGGTCTCTAGAAAACTCAAAGAAGAACAACAAGAAGAAGAAGAGGGTCAAGCTAGGTCAAGTCAAGACTCCATTGTTTCAAGCTTGCTAGGCTTTATAATCAAGGTATGATGGATTATTCATTCATGGATCCCTTTCATCCATGAAACCCCATGTTTCCCCCAATTGTGAAGATGAATCCCCAATTCTAGTTAGGGTTCCTTCCTATATTGTAGGTATTGTAGTTTGTTGATCCAATTGAGTGGATAATGATCAATTATGATTGAATTAGTAGTATATCATATTTTTAAGATGAAATTATATATTTTCATGCCTAACTCACATCTGGAGAGATGAAATTAAAGTAAGTGAGTTTTATTTCATGAAAGGGGAAATTGAGGATTTAAATGTAATCTGGTAGAATTGATGAACTATATTGTAGACCTCCAGATAGTTAAGCATATAGAAATGAATTGAACGTGATTAATGTATATATGATGAACATTGGTTAATAGAGATAGAGATTGGGGGTAAAATTATGAAATATGACTAGATTGCTTAAGATTGAAGCACGTAGATGTGAATTGAATGAAATCAAGTATACGTACATGAATTATGACTTGTAAGCTATGATGATTAGAATTTTCTTGAGACTAATGAATGTATGGCAGCTCTTCATCCATGGAGTCCCTTCAAAATCCCAATTTCAAAGATAGAAATCCCCAAAAGTTAGGGTTTGATATCAAAGTCATGGATTCCTTTCAAAAAAGATTCTAATGCTTGAATTACTTTATGTTATGATTGAATTAGTGATTTATTATGGTTTTTCTGTTGAAATCTCAAAAAACCCATGAAATCTCCATATTTCCCAATTATGATATTGTAATGTGGGTTTGTGGATGAAAGAAAGATATCATGAGATTATGCTTGTAATAATTAGGTTATTTGAATTATGTTATTATCCATATCTAATGTAGTGAGTTCTAGATGTGTTGATTCAATATGAGATTTGATCCTTGAAAGGAAAATTATGATATTAAGCATGAATTATGAAGTTTAGTATATGCTTTAAGAACACTTTGAGAGTAAAGTGATTATGATATTTTTGTGTGTTGTTGAAAGGATATTCTCATTTACACACATATGTATTAATATGATATGATGTGAAAGGTTTTCTCAATATGTGATGATTCTAAGGTTGAAAGGTTTTCTCACCTATTGAATCTATATGAAGACATGAATGGTGAAAGGTTATTCTCACGCATGATCTAATGAGCTATCTTATGAATTATTTTGTATTGAGTGTCAAGACATACGTCCATGAATTTGGACTGAAGTCAAGAATTAAAATGAACTCTGTGGGAATTAATGCTTAGCACCAAGTGGATATTTAATATGAGATACAATCTCTTCCGTTAGAAAGGTCGGATTTCTAGAAGCAATCTCTTAAGATGGAAGCTCTTTTGTTAGAAAGGCTAGGTTTCTAGTAGCAATATCCTTATCCCATATACTACGTGTCTCTGTAGATTACTTAACTATTAGATCCACCTAAGCTAAGAGAATGGTTCTACCTTAGGCAAGTAGGACAACCTTTTTCGGTGTGGGTAATACCGGATTCCATGTTAAGCTCACATGGTCTATGTTGGTTAAGACTTATTCCCACAAAAAGAATATAAATTATGAACTACGGTTACTAAAAAAGCTTTACTTAGCATGTGTGAGATTTATGGGGTCTTATTCATGTATTGCACAAATATGCTTTGAGGGTATTATGATATGTTTCTCTTATGTTATGATGATCTATGTAATGAATATGCTTATAACTTATGCTTTTCCACTATCACAATAAGAATATGAACGTGAATAATGAACCAAGGATACTTCAAGTGAGTATTGTAAGTATGTTTTGATATGAGGACTACTTGTATGATGTATGCCTAATTTGGTTGTTGCTATAGTTGCTTTCCTTGATATGTTTGACCAAAGGTGAATGTTCTCTTGTGTATGAGAAATAAGCGAATGAATGAGGTTAAAAGATGATGAATATGAATGAGGGCCTAAAGTGACTTGCTTATGCATTGCACAAGCTTGCCTTGAGGTGACTTATGAAATGTTTCTCTCATATGGTATTGGTCTAGATGCATTGATTGTGCCTATGCCTATATTGTTATCTCTTATGTTTATAGCCTATGTCTTATAATGATGTCTCTTGTAGTTATGACTTATGTATTTTCTCTTATGATTATGGTATATGTCTTATGTTGACTAACGTTTATGTTGTGCTTATGTTGATGAATTATGCTGGTCATCATATTTAGTACATTATTTTTCTAATGCATACTTTTCCTACATTCTTATCAAATGTAGGGTCCGGCGATATTGACTTCCATCCTCATGGATAGGTTCATAATAGATCTAGAAGAGAAGTTTTTGTGAGTCCTCATAGCATCGAGGACTTGATCACCCTTTACTTTTATGTATTTGTTTTATCTTTAGGCTTTTGTATGGGATGTGTCCCTAACTTCTTTCAAGTATTAGATGGTTTGAGAGAAGTGTAATAAACTTCTGCTTCATTTTATGAGACTTTGATTGTATTGAAAAATGTTTTAAATTTTTGTACTTTTCTATTATCTTATGCTGTGATATGCTAAGTGGCTTACATGGAGTCCTTCGGGGTTCTATGTGCCATGTTACATATACGGGGTACCCTTGGGTCATGACAAACTTTGTAATCAGAGCACAAGGTTTAGAATGGTTCTAGGATGTCTCAAACCACATCTAGTAGAGTCTTGTTCATAAATGTGAAGCGTGCCACATTTATGAATATGAGGCTATTGGATGTTTAGGAAACTTCACTTCTTCATTCTGTAAGTCGTTCCATGGAGTTTAAGTCTATTAGGTCTTTCTCCTAATCCATGCCCAATGGTTTTCAGGATATGACTACTACAAGGGCTAACATTAGAAGGAATGAGGAAGACAATGTGGATCAATAAGTTCCTCCTCAAGCTCCAACTGACCATTTGGAAGAGAAAGTAAAAAATGAGAAGCTTAAGTTTGGTTTTCAAATGTTGGCTCAAACTAGGATAGAAACTCCAGAATTTTATGGGTCAAAAATAGAGGAAGATCCTCAAGAGTTTATAGATTAGATCTCTAAGGTGTTGGACTTTGTAGGAGTGACTCCGATAGAGAAGGCAGAGTTGGCTTCTTACCTACTCAAAGGAGTTGCTCAAGTTTGGTTTAATCAATGGAAGGAAGCTAGGCCGATAGGAATGGATCCCATAGAGTGGGAAAGGTTCAAGAATGCTTTTCTAGATAGGTTCTTCCCTTTAGAGATGAGAGAGGATTGAGTGCTTGAGTTCATTTATCTTAGGCAAGGTAATATGAGTGTTAAGGAATATAGATTGAGGTTCACCCACTTGTCTAAGTATGCCCCAATTCTAGTGTCTGATCCTAGGTCGAGAATGAGTAAGTTTGTGTCAGGTATGTCCAACTTGGTAGTGAAAGAATGTCGTACGACCATGCTTGATTATGATATGAATATTTATCGTCTTATGGCTTATGCTCAACAAATTGAGGAGGAGAAACTAGAAGGGAGAGCTAGGGAGAGAAAGAGGTCTAGAAATGATGATGGTGATTTCCTAAATGTGAGGTCCAATGGACATGGTCATTCTAGGAATCGACAATTGTCTTCCGGACAAGATTACTCTAATGCTCCTAAGTATAGTGAAGATAGGGTATCTAACCCTAAACCACAAGGAATTAGTAGTGAGTACCTATAGCCCTTTTGTGCTAGGTGTGATAGGAGACATGTGGGTAAATGCCTAGCGGGTTCTAATGTTTGTTTCAATTGTGGTGAGTTAGGCCACAAGATAAGGCATTTCCCTACGGTTGCTAGAAATGAAATGGATAGTCGTTGTAGGTCTCAACCCTACCCTTCATCCGGTCTAATTGGTTCGGGTGCGAATGCTCCAAAGCAAATTAGGTTCTATGCCCTCCATGCTGGAGGTGAATAAGAGAGTTCTCTGAATGTTGCTCCCGGTATGTGTTCTATGCTTATTTAGATTTCGGTGTTGCTTGTCTTTGTGACTTGATTGACTTGGCATGATAGACTTTGATTTTGTCTTTGGTATAAATGGGTTGCATTATGGTTATGTGTATTTGATGGTAGAAACCAACTTAGTCATGATAAGTTTTGGGGTATATGGATAGATTGGATGAATAGGGTGTTTAAGTAATGCCTAGATGTGTTGAGTGAGTAGACTCCTCTAAGAAGGGTAGAAGTGTAATTCACTATGGTTTAGAATCATCTTGTGTGATGGATGTGAAAGCTTAGTGATGACTTGCTCCGACCTTAGAATTGAAAGAAATGATGCTTAGAAGAGTGAGTATAGATTTACTCCTAAGGTGAAGATGATGTGCTTAGATAGCAAGGTCGTTAAGTGTTCTTGGTATTCATGATTTGGATTGGCTTGAAATTCTCACCTAGAGAGGTGTAGTGAGTTTGGGAAGTTTAGTCCCGGTTTTGTAGGCTCATATAAGATCTTGAGCGGAGTTGGTAAAGTTGCTTATGAACTAGAGTTGCTTAATGAGTGGTATCAGTGTATCTGATTTGCCATGTCTCTTGGATATAGAAGGGTGTTGGAGATCTGACACTCATAAATTCCTTAAGAAGAGTTGGGAGTTAATGGGAATTTCTCTGATTTAGAGGTACCGATTAGGATCTTAGGCCGGCAAGTTAACAAATTGAAGAACAGGGAAGTTTCTTCCATGAAAGAGTTAATGAGTGAACTTTTTGTGAGGGTTTTAGTTGAGGGTGCTACTTGGGAGGCCGAGGGATAATAAGATGTCCCGTTATCCTCATTTCTTTCCTTCTACTCCTACTCTAGCTTGAAACAAATAGTTCCTTTTGAATTTTATTATTTTGGGAGTCATGTGTGTTATATGTATTTTTCCATGTTTTCCTTCTGTTATGCATATTCTTGAGAAATTCATGTATAGTAAGAAAAAAAGTTTTTATGATTAATTTCCTCATGTTATGTGCATTGAGTAAGAGTTGCCTATATGCTTCATGAGGTGAATTGTTGAACATGTTTTAATTATGCTTTTTGAAGGTAAAATTGCATAAAGGCTCCATAATATTTTGTTGAGCATTCTTTTAGCTTGGATAAGGTAATTCCTCCTAAGAACATGAGAAATGTTGAAATTTCAATCATAATGGGTTGTTAGATGTAGTTCTCGCTTCTTTGTGATGCATTGAATATGTTTGAGATGGAGTTGATGTTTCCTCCTTGTTTTGTGCATTGCTATGATGTTGCATGCATGATGGGCTGCTAGTCTTGAGTCTTTACTTCCGTAAGGTGTCTAAATTGTCATTCGAGGATGAATGTCCCCAAGGAGGAGAAATTGTAACAACTTGTGGCTTAGTAGGTTAATTAGGGCTAAGTGAGAAGGCAACAAGTCAAGTGTAAGGGGCAAGAGCCAAGGGAAAGGGGCCAAGGGTGCCTCATCTTCCCAAGGCACTACCCACGACCACATGAGCCTCACGGCTCGTGTTGGCCACCACCCCTCGTGGTGCTACTCGTGGTGGTGAGTAAGTTGCCTCCTCGTGGATGCCCAACTCGACCTCTTCCACACGAGCCACTTCACAACTCATGAAGGCCTTAAGGGGCCATGAGTGGGGTCCTGAGGTTGAATTAGTTTTTAAGGGTTAAGGGGAAGGTTGCCTAGCTACTGGATCATGACCACAAGAAACACTACGACTTGTGGAGTGTCACGTGAAGGGATTTTTACAAGACCTAGGGTTTAGGATCAACTTCAAATGATCATATATTGTAGCTCAAAATGAATTAGGTGGGCAATGACCTATAGCATTAAAGGTCTCTGAGTCCTCTTTCCAACGCCACTGAGTTTGACCAATTCCCATCTCTGAGTAAAAAGTTATGCCCAAAATAGTGAAGCACTGTTAGGCTGAAATTCTTCACGACCCATTTGACGGGCTGTGTTGATGATGACGACCCGTGAAGGCCTCCTTCATGCCATTTCAGCAGTTTCCAGTAAGGGGAGTTCTTGGGTCTTTTTACAATTATTTTAACTCAAAGCTATGTCGTTTTTCCCAAGCCTAGAACCCCTATATAAGTCATTTCAACCCCAAAGCTCACCTAATTAAGTCATTTACTCCAAAACCCAAATAATTCCCAAAGTTCATCCTGTGCAAAAATTCTCTCTCTAGAAAACTCAACGAAGAAGAAGAGGGTCAAGCTAGGTCAAGTCAAGACTGCATTGTTTCAAGCTTGCTAGGCTTTATAATCAAGGTATGATGGCTTGTTCATTCATGGATCCCTTTCATCCATGAAGCCCCATGTTTCCCCCAATTGTGAAGATGAATATCCAATTCTAGTTAGGGTTCCTTCCTATATTGTAGGTATTGTTGTTTGTTGATCCAATTGAGTGGATAATGATCAATTATGATTGAATTAGTAGTATATCATATTTTAAAGATGAAATGATATGTTTAAATGCCTAACCCATGTCTAGAGAGATGAAATTGAAGTAAGTGAGTTTTATGCCATAAAAGGGGAAATTGAGGATTTAGATGTAATCTTCTAGAATTGATGAACTATATTATAGAACTTTTGATAGTTAAGAATATAGACATGGATTGAATTTGATTAATGTAAATATGATGAACCATGGCTAGTAGAGATAGAGATTGGGGGTAAAATGATGAAGTATGACTAGATTGCTTAAGATTGAAGCACATAGATGTGAATTGAATGAAATCAAGTATATGTACATGAATTATGACATGTAAGCTATGATGATTAGAATTGTCTTGAGACTAAGGAATGTATGGTAGCTCTTCATTCATGGATAGAATTCATCTATGAAGTCCCTTCAAAATCCCAATTTCAAAGATAGAAATCCCCAAAAGTTAGGGTTTTATTCCCAAGTCACAGGTTCCTTTAAAAAACGATTCTAATTCTTTAATTACTTTATGTTATGATTGGATTGATGATTTATCATGGTTTTTAGGTTGAAATCCCCAAGAACCCATGGAATCTCTATATTTCCCAATTATGATCTTGTAATGTGGCTTGAAAGAAGGATATTATTAGATTATGCTTGTAGTAACTAGGTTGTTTGAATTATGTTATTATCCATGTATAATGTAGTCAACTGTATATGTGTTGATTCAATAAGAGCTTTTATCCTTGAAAGGAAAATTATGATATTAAGCATGAATTATAAAGTTTTGTATATGCTTTAAGAACACTTTGAGAGTAAAGTGATTATGATTTTGATATTTTTGTGTGCTGTTGAAAGGATATTCTCATTTACACACCTATGTACTAATATGATATGATGTGAAAGGTTTTCTCACTATATGATGATTCTAAGGTTGAAAGGCTTTCTCACCTATTGAATCTATATGAAGACATGGACGGTGAAAGGTTATTCTCACGCATGATCTAATGAGATATTGTATGAATTATGTTGGATTTAGTGTCAAGACATTCTTCCTTGAATATGAACTGAAGTCAAGACTTAATATGAACTTTGTGGGAATTAATGCTTAGCACCGAGTAGATATTGAATATGAGATGGAAGCTCTTCCGTTAGAAAGGACGGGTTTCTAAAAGCAATCTCTTGAGATGGAAGCTTTTCCATTAGAAAGGCCGGGTTTCTAGTAGCAATCTCCTTATCCCATAAACTATGTGCCCCTGTAGGTTACTTAGCTATTGGATCCACCTAAGCTAAGAGCATGGTTCTACCTTAGGTAAGTAGGACAACCCTTTTTGGTGTGGGTAACACCGGATTTCTTGTTAAGCTCACATGGTCTATGTCGGTTAAGGCTTATTCCAACAACAAGAATATGAATTATGAACTATGGTTACTCAAGAAGATTTACTTTGCATGGGTGAGATTTATGGGGTCTTATTCATGTATTTCACAAGTATGCTTTGAGGGTATTTATGGTATGTTTCTCTTATGTTATGATGATCTATGTAATGAATATGCTTATAACTTATGCTTTTCCACTATCACAATAAGAATAGGAACATGAATAATGAACCAAGGATACCTCAAGGGCTTATTGTAAGTATGTTTTGACATGAGGACTACTTGTATGATATATGCCTAATTTGGTTGTTGCTATAGTTGCTTTCCTTAATATGTTTGACTAAAGGTAAATGTTCCCTTGTCTATGAGAAATAAGCTAAATAATGAGGTTAAAATATGATGAATATGATGAGGGCCTAAAGTGACCTGCTTAGCATGGGTGGAATTATGGGGTCTTACCTATGCATTGCACATGCTTGCCTTGAGGTGACTTATGAAATGTTTCTCTCATATGGTGTTGATCTCGATGCATTGATTATGCCTATGACTATATTGTTATCTGTTATGCTTATAGCCTATGTCTTATAGTGGTGTGTCTTATAATTATCACTTATGTTATTGTCTCTTATGATTATGGTATATGTCTTATGTTGACTAACACTTATGTTGTGCTTATGTTGATGAATTATGCTAGCCATCATATTTAGTACATTATTGTACTAACATATACTTTTGCCTGCATTATTATCAAATGTAGGGTCCGGCGATATTGACTTCCATCCTTGCGGCTAGGATCATAGTAGATCAAGAAGAAAAGTTGTGGTAAGTCCTCATAGCATCGAGGACTTGATCACCCTTTCTTTTATGTCTTTCTTTTATGTTTAGACTTTTATATGGGATGTGTCCCTAACTCTTTTCAAGTATTAGATGGTTTGAGACAAGTGTAGTAAACTTTCGCTTCGTTTTATGAAACTTTGATTGTATTGAAAAATGTTTTAAATTTCAGTAGTTTTCTATTATCTTATGTTGTGATATGTTAAGTGGCTTACATGGAGTCCTTCGGGGTTCTATGTGCCATGTTACATCTACGGGGTACCCCTGGGTCGTGACAGTCTCTGATACCAAGTTTGCCACAACCCAAAGTATACCCTATATGTAACATGGCGTATAGGACCCCGCAAGGCCCTACACAATCCTCTTTGTATGCATCATACAAGATAATAGAAATGATGGTTTCATTGTAGCATTTTCATACCAAAAGTGTTTGACAAAGTAGAAGTCTAACATAATTTCAGCAAGCAATATATTACATCATAAGGAAGTGGTCAAGATGTAACCCATACACCACATACAAATGTCTAAAAATAGAAATAAAGAAAGCAATAAAAGTGTCTCGGTCCTTGGAACATGAGGATTCACATGACATGCAATGACCAAGCTAAAGTATAAGATATTAGGTTAGAAAACACAAGTTATAATCATTGTCAATGCAAGCTTAGCATGTTTAATACTTGAAAGTAACTTATTTCATTATTGTATGAAGTTTATCTTTAACTGGCATAGACCATGTGATGTAAAACATGTAATCTGGAGTCTATTCAACACTAAAAAAATGATGTCATTGCTTTCCAAGACAACAACTTCACTTCTAGCTTACGCGGATCCACAATCTAAGTCAACCTATGGCAGCACGTAGTTAGGGAGAAGGAGATTGCTACTAGAGACCCAACCTCTACTAATAGGAGAGCCTCCATCTCAATGTCCTCTCGGAGCTAAGTAAAATCCCATGGAATAGTCATTAATTATAATCATTTCATCATCCATGGAAAGGCAAAATTAAGTTACCAATCCAAGCTAAAGTTATTTAGGATAGCTCCTTGAATCTTAATTCAACTTAGGAGAGGAAATCTTTCAACCTTATGAATCCTTCTATGAGAAATCCTTTCACAGTCATGACCATAATAATATGTGAGAAAACCTTTCACTATTTCATGGATACTTTCATCTAAAAGCATTCTCTAGTCATAAAAATCAATCTCATAAAAACATGCACATCTTCATAAATTCATAGTTCATAGTTCATAAGCTTCACCGTGTGATCATAGTCAAATATCATGGATGATGCATGGGTTCATATGAAATCAACTCAAACTAGGTAATTACTTCAATTCATACATTAAAAGATAGAAAACAACTATTTGAATCATAATTGAAAAGAACCCATGAAGATTAAATAAAACCCTAACTTTGAATTGAGAATTGAACTTGTAAAATTAGAAGATTTTGAGAACCCTATGGAGGAAAGGACCCCATAGGTGAAAACATACCTTGGTTTTCAAGGTCCCAAATATATGGTGAACTGGAGATCCTTAGTTGAAACCCTAGTTTCTTCTTCCTTAGCTTTGAGAGAGAAAATTGGGAAAAGAACTTAGAGGGAATATGGATTTTTAGGAGAAAGATTTTATAATAGGCAGTTTTACAACCTAAAATACTTATATATGTCTTCAAATCAAGACCAAAACGATTTAGTTTAGGCATTAATCACTTAGGTAAAATACCCAAAAGCCCCTTAAAATAATTGTCGCATCCTTCTACGATTTAGACCTACGTTCCATAGGACTTTTTACGGACCATACTGGTCAATCGTAGAAAGTTTAGAAGCCTTAAATTCAAGTCAAATTTGACGGCATCTATTTACATTCCGTTGGAATTCCTATGACCCGTAGACCCCAACCGTCGAACTCATCTCTTAACCTTAAATTTTCACAAGGTCTGGGACCTTCCTACGAGACCTATTTACTACTAGTAGATAAAATGATGGGATGTCCTGTTCCACCATAGAAAAGTTTAGAAACTTTATTTTTAAAAAATATTTTTTCCTTTCTACGAGACTGGTCTACGACCCATTGAAAGTTTTACGAACCATAGACTAGTCTCGTAGACCTGAACTATAGCACCCAAAAACTAGTAGACTAAACTAGAGCTTTAGTGAGGGTTCTAGAGATTGTCGTGAGGTTTCAAGTCATGGATTTAGCTTCCCATACTTACATTGAAGGGTTTAAGGTTAAATCGTCAAGGTACGACCCCCCCTCCCGCCCAAGGACTAACCAAGGGTCCTAGAGGAGGACCCTAGCATTTGTCCCAAAAATCTGCCCAAGACCTTGACCTACAGCAAGACCCACGCCCTGTGGTTTGGTCTCGTGGGTCAAGGGGCCAAGGTGAGGAGTTACCACACCAGCACTAGCCGTGGGTCCAACCACGGTCCATCAGTGAGGGTCGTGGGGGAGGCCTGGAAACTACCTTTTGGCAGTTAAGTCTAAGGGTGTTTTAGGGTTTTCCATTTTTAATTAATGTGAAGTGAGGTAGTTTTAGTTTATTGTTACACACCCATATAAGGCTTTAGACCCTTAAACTAACTCATCCAAATCATAATTTCCAAATTCCTAAATCAAAACCATCTTCCCCCAAAATCTTCTGTCTAGAACTCCAAGGAAGAAGAAAAACAGAATCAAGCTAGGGTTTGAATAAGAAGGATTTTTTGCTCAATTTATTTGAATAATCAAAGCTAAGGTATAGTAGCTCTTAATCCATGTATAGCATCCATCCATGGAGCCCATCCAAAAACCCACAATTTCAAAGATAGAAATCCCAAAAGTTAGGGTTTGACTTCAATCTCATGGATTCCTTTAAAATTAATTTTTAATGATTGAATTATGTTTTATTATGGATAAATGGATGATTTTATATGGTTTTATGTTAAATTCCCCAAGAATCCATGAATTCCCCTATTTTTCCAAATTGGATCTCAAAGTGTGGGTATTGATTGAGGCAAGTAGAATATTATAGAATTGTGAATGTAGTGAATTGATTATTTGAATCATGTTATTGTCCATGTCTAATATAGTAATTCTAGATGTTTTGATTGAATATGATCTTGGATCCTTTAAGGGTGAAAGTATGAGAATTATGCTTGATTATGAGATTTATGTATGTGTTTTAAGAATACTTTGAGAGTAAAGTGATTATGTTCTTGTTGTGTGTGGTTGAAAATATATTCTCATTTACACACCTATGTATGATTATGATAATGATGTTGTGATGATTGAAATGATATTCTCATGAACACATAATGACCATGATGTGAAAGGTTTTCTCATATAATAATGATGATTCAAGGTTGAAAAGTTTTCTCACCTAATTGAATCTAAATGAAGACATAGACGGTGAAAGGTTATTCTCATGCATGATAGAATGAGCTATCCTAATGAAAGATGTTATGACTTAATAAGTACTCCGTGGGATTAATGCCTAGCACTAAGTGGATATAGATATGAGATGGAAACCCTCACGTGAGTTGAGACCAGGTTTCTAGGAGCAATCTCTTGAGATGTTTTCCCTTATGAGAGTTGAGGCCGGGTATCTAGTAACAATCTCTTTATCCCATAAACTACGTGCCCCCGTAGGATATTTAGCTAATGGATTTACCTAAGCTAAAGTTATCGGTCCTACCTTAGGCAAGTAGACTAACTCTTTTCGGTGTGGGAGACACCAGATTCCATGTTAAGCTCACATGGTCTATGTCGGTTAAGGCTTATTCCCACTATGATTGAATATGAACTATGGCTACACAAAAAGATTTACTTAGTATGGGTGAGAGTATGGGATCTTATTCATGCATTGCACAAGTATGCTTTGAGGGTAGTTATGGTGTGTTCCTCTTATGTTATGATGATTTATGTAATGAATATGCTTATCACTAAATGGAAAGTGCATTTGATATGAAGACTACTTGTAATGATGTATGTTTAACTTGGATTGTTTCCATGAGTTTCTTTCCTTGATGTGATTGACTAAAGGTGGATGTTCCCTTGTCTATGAGAACTAAGCTAAGAATGAGACCAAAAGATAGTAAACACGAATGAGGACCTAAAGTGACTTGCTTAGCATGGGTGGGATTATGGGATCTTATTTGTGCATGGTACAAGCTTGCCATGAGGTGGCTCATGGAATGTTTCTCATATGTTATGTTGAACTAGATTGCATGGGAGTATGCCTATGTCTATGATGTTATCTCTTGTGCTTACTAGTTATGATTATTGCCTACCATGTTATAGCCTATGTCTTATTATGATATATTTTATGCTTATAACTTGTGTTTTTACACTAGCTTCAAAATAATGGTTTAACTTAGCAAATGGCATGCATTCAACTAAAATGTCCCTTTTAGCATGTTTTCTAGGTTTTTATGCATGGCTATCATACTTAGTGCATCTTTGTACTAACTTATATTTTCCTACATTTTTCCCAAGTGTACGGTTCGGTTCTTGAGGTGCTTATCATTTGGTTCAAGCTTGGATTCGACTATTCTCCTTGCTTGTGGTGAGTCCTCATGATTTGAGGATGGGAGATTCACTTTCAGTTTCATTTCTAGTATTTCATTTTCAAATGATGTTGTATGGGCTATTCCCTTTTCATTATTTTCCCCTTTTTGGAATTTGAGGTGTTAAACTGGTGCACCCTAAGGAGATACATTTGGTCTAATAAACCCCTTGCTCAATAAATCTTGCAACTTCTCCTTCTACTCCTTCAATTTGGCCGGTTCCATACGATAAAAAGAAATAGAGATAGGTTGAGTGTCTGGTTCTATATCAATACAAAAATCAATAACACAATCAGGTGAAAGACTTGATAAGTTTGTTGAAAATACCTTGGAAAATTCACTCACTACCAGAATATACTCAAGCATAGGAGTCTCATCATTGGTATCTCAAATATGTGCCAAATAACCCAAATATCCTCTATCCACCAAGTGTTGAATGCTAAGAAATGATATCACCCCTTTGGAAAGTGAATAGGAGAACATCTTTATTCTACTATAGGAATCCCAGGCAATGCTAATGTAATAGTTTTGGAATTATAATTCAAAATTGTGTGATAGGAAGATAACCAATCCAAAATTGACCATATCTAATACCTTCAAATCCACAGCAGTATCATATCCCATCAAAGTAACTACACATAATTGATGATCCTGATCTACCACTATGGAATCCCCAACTAGAGTAGAAACATGTATAAGAAAATCAAGAGACTCATATAGTATACCCAAACTCGATGCAAAATATATGGTCACATAAGAATATGTAGATACTGGATCCAATAATATAGTAATTTATTGATGAAAAAATAGAATAATACCTACAATAACACTATCTGAAGCCTCTGCCTTTGGCCTACCTAGAAAAGCGTAACACTGTGCACGATCGCTCTCAGTGAACCTCTACGACCACCATCTAAACAAGAATAGGAACCACCTCTACCTAAATAAGAACCTCTTCTGCCACTCTATATACCTCCCCTAGTCGGAGGTTGTACAACCTTGAAAGTTGAAGCTTGAGAACCCTGATATGAGCCACCACATCTAATCCTAGGGCAATCTCTCACAAAGTGTCCCATATCACCCACTCAAAAAAACCCCTATGAATCATAGGCTGATGAGAGGATTCTGAATGACTAGAATGCCCTTCATGGCCTAAAGGTCTAGAAGATGAACCATATGAAGTGTGCATCAAACTCAAACAACTATGCATAGAATAATTAGCCTCATACATGGGTATCGCGACATGAATGGGTCTACTAGACTGTGAGTGATAACCTCTCCTTGAGTAACCTCGGCTCCTAGGTGGATTAGTACCAAAATTACCTAAATGATGGGCCCTCTTTCCCTCACTTTGCTTAAATCCCTCATGCTGAATCATCTCTAAGTCTTTGGAAGCATGTACCATTTTATGAAATGGAACATCAGAAGCGGCAACATGAGAAATTCCTATATGAATCGGAATAATTAGCCCCTTAACAAATTTTATCACTCTCTCAACCTCGGTAGGAAGTATCATCGAAGTATGCCTAGGAAATGTCTGGAATTTAACCTCATAATCTATGACTGACATACCATATTGCTGCAAACCCTAGAACTCGACCCTCTTGCGCTCTCTCTCACTACGTGGAACAAACTTGTCTAGAAACACCTGAGTAAACTGAGTCCATGATAATGAAGGTGATCCAGCTAGCCTACTACTAATATAATCCCTCCACCACTGCTTGGCAGGGCTAGTCATCTGAAACGTTGTGTAGCCAAACTCCATGAGACTCCACTAATATGAGGTTATGCAACTCTCATGACAACTAACTATAAATTCATATTCATCCTCATTTAAATAACCAGTGTATATCGGAGGATTCATCACTCTATACCTTTAAACATCATTTGTCCATCAATATTCATGGAAGGCATTTACCCAAATGTGATGCAACACCTGGCAATACCATACTATCTAAATAAGGAGCTACAACAACAGTTGGCTGAGTCCTTGGAGTTTGAGAAACTGGAGAACCCATCGGATATGGAGTCTGAGCTCCAACATGAGTATGTGAGCCATTAGAGGTGACCTGTAATAGTCCCTCATGATCCATCCTCTCTAGGAGTCCTAGCATACAAACCAAGGTATCATGAAGCACTAGGTGGCAATAAAATCAGGTTTAGATTGAGCTGGTCCATTCCCCTCGACATTATTTTGCATATCCCCCCTGAGTAACATATGAGTCAGGAGATACTGCCCTAGCATGGCTCTGGGTAACTTTCGGTACTTGGCATCTAACAGGTTCTGCTATATTGCCTCTAACTCGATCTCGAATTTGACCTCGCCCCTACCTCTACCTCGGGTAGTTATCCCAAAAGCAGGTGCAAGAATAAGCTCCTAATCACCACTTGCACATGTATGCGTCCTCACCATCTATGAGTAAAGTAGATAACAAGAATTTCAACAGAGTCAAGTGTGTACAGTAAGGAATGAAAAAGTAGAAGTTTCCTAAATTTCCTAAAATCAAAGTTTTGCATTTCTTTTTCGTAAAGCTTCAAAATGTTCCCAACCTATCAAGTATGCATTTTTGTAAATAAACAAGTCCATAGACATCCATAATACTATATGTATAGTATAGAACCAAAAGCTCACCTAAATCTTGATGTCAATTAATTTGTCAAGAATCACATTTATTAAATTTCAAACCTAGGGTTAAACCTCAATTCCTTCAAATATCATAAATTCAAGGCTATATATATATATATATATATATATATATATATATATAATACAATACATCTAAAATTAATTACCTGTCTTAGTATACCAAAACTTAACTCATAATGCGATAATAATAATAAGAAAATTGAGTCAAATTACAAACCATTCACTGAACGACCACAATCTTTGAACATCACATCCATGAGCCCTATATCACTGTATATTCATCCTAATACCACTGATGTTCAACCCAACTTAACGATGACAATTATTTTATTAGTTTTTTCAAACTTCTAGTAATACATACTACTAATAATATTATCCAACCCTATAAAAAAATTACACTAAAGGTGCTTGATTACATTACATGATTCACTTGACTTTCCCCTCTCTTTTTCTATGCCGTTGTGAGTTTTCTCCCTCTTTCAATAGAAAGCCGCAGGTCCCCCCCCCCCCCCCCCCCTTCCCCCTCTTTTTTTTTTCTTCAGTTATGACCCATATATTAAACTTTAAATAGTTTAATCCACTTTATTCATGGTTAAGTGGTAGAGGGTGTTAAATGAATTATCAACTTAGCACATTAACCACCAATTAAATTAATTCTCTAAAATTATCCCACAACTAAATAATCATAGCTACCAAATAGCTCAAATATTATCATTCAAAGAGTCTTTTATGGAAAAGAATTATTAATGTTCAAAATGACCTAACGGGGTCATTACATGGCCTTTCTCTCAAATGTGGTTGCAATGATCATGTTGTACTTCGGATTCTAAGTACACATAGTTTGAAAAAGTAAGTAGAATCAGATACTTAATAAATTAAAGTATACTAAAAAAAATTAAACTTAACTAAAAAAATATATAACTAATTACATATATGTACACCTTAAATTCTATAAACTTCGTCTGTTGTATTCTATCTGGAATCTCGTGCCAAGAGTGATAATCCTCCATAACAGCCACCTAACTCTCTCTAGTAGATCCCTTACAACATCTTTCTACGGATGAAACCTGCAAAATACATAATAGAGGTGCCAGTTCATGAATAAGTAATGTAAAAGAAATAAATAAAATAAAAAAATAATATCCTATTTATCGATAAGGTCTGTGATTGAGGGTAAATCTTTGTAGGTAGTCGGTAACAACGTGGAGGTAAGGACTACGGAAAAGAAGAAGCACCACGTGGTCGACGATACTTACCATGATACACTAAGGGATCCCAAGTCTGAAATGGAACAACATGAATATCATGTGTAGCATTAGAACGGTTCTGATCAAGCGCAAAACAAAAAATGTCCTCAGGATCTATAGGCTTCTTAACCTTCTTATTTTTTGTCTTACCAGACTGTATAACCCCAAGTTAATTGAGAGATCTATTACTATAACCACCCGATGACATCTGTATGCAAATTTACATAACATTATATAAAAATCATAAATATCATAAAATTGGTTCTAGAAATATAAATTAACTTACGTACCAGCTATAGTCTATCATTCTCCCACTGTTCCTTCTTGCTTGTTTCATTTATGTCATTCTCCCATTCTTCATCCTCACTCATTTAATTTTCACTATACCAGTCCTCCTCCCCAAATGATTTTCATTATCTCATAATTGAAAACTTCTTCTAGTAAGTATAAAGTATGTTTTAATGTGGTTTCCAATTCAACATCAATTTGTTGTTGAACAACTACGACATCATTTTGTTATGCCACATCTAACACATTCTGAATTTCAATTCTTCCCATATGAATAGCTTTATAACAACCCACCAATCAGCCTTACGGAGTGTATTCTACTTGCTTACCATTTTTTTGCAATGATAAAAGAATCATGACTTCCGTATTATTTGATGTGCGTAACTTTAATTATATTATGTTATAGGTCCACCCTTGTGCCTCTATGTGATGGGTCAAACCACTTACACCAAAATATTACTATCTTATTTTATACCAACATGAATACCTTTCTTCAATAATCTTATGAATGACACCATAATATTCAATAGTCTTATCATTACCATCATCATCACCTTGAACACAAACACCGCTATTATTAATTTTCTTGCACCTAGAAACATCTTCAGTTTGAAACTTAAAACCATTCACACAATACTTATTCATTGTCTAAATTTGAGATTTAGTTCCAAGTAAAACTTCTCTCACTAATTACAAATGTTCAACATTTGAGTATTCATCATAAACCTACATATTGTTATTCAAAATAATGCAATTTAGTATAAAGTGAATACATTATACTTATTAATTTGATATAAGCTTTCACACTTTTATAAACTTTTAACCATTTGGAAAATCTTGTATATATGGCTTCATTACCTATGTGCTTATGAACAAGCTAATAATTGTACATTGAGTCTTTTTCATAGTTAATAAACACTTATTATTATGTAATTTTATAACATTCTTTAACACTTACTTAAAATATGGTTGAATCTCTGAAAAGTTAAGCAAAATATGTGTCATACCTGATTGCCTTTGCCTACTAGTAAAGCCTCGTCTTCCACGATTTTTAGATACTCGATTATTTTAACTAAAAATTGATATGGTGGAAATATAGTGTCATACCACGAGGCTACCTTCTTGACATAAACACGGGATCTAGGATCACGAGTGACCTCAAGCTAACCTTGAGCTAGCACATCATAACATACTAATATAAACTAAAATAAGAAATAGTGTGCGGAAGCTTAAACATGAGATAACTGAAATGATGGGGAATACCTAATCTGAGTCTGAATATATAAATACCGAGAAGAGTTTAAGATATTGTACTAAAACTCAAACACTAAAGCTAAATCTGTCTATGTCTGAAATGAGCCTCTAACTGACTAGAGATATTAGGGCATGCCCCTAACTAACTCTAGTAAAACTAAAACTAAAGTGAAAGACTGAAATATAAAGAATCATGTCAATAGTCCAAAAAGAATGACGACTCACCACTGATACTGCTAAATATGGATCGGGAACCAAACTATACGTGATTTGGATGCTAAGGACCTGAACCTACATCACGAAAAGATGTAGCACGGAGTATGCGTCAGTACTTGAAGGGTACTGAGCATGCATGATAGGATAAAGCTGAACAATATAGACACAACTGAATAAAATACATAATTGATCAATAATATAAGATAAACATGAAGTATATCCTGAACATACTAAGCGTGAACTAAACTGAATGCAATGACCAAGTTCATAATATGCTAAAACTAAATACTGTAATATAACTGGTAACCTGGTCAATGCACTAGAATCTTGGGATAGGAGCTACTAATAACCGACATAAAATCACATGAACTGAATATGGAGTTCGATGTATATGCCTTATTGATAGGACCCAATATACCTTGCCAAGGGTATAGAGGCATGACTTACATGATCACTAAATATGATGCCCACAAAAGGGACTTATAAACCTACGGGGCACGTAGTTCTAGGATTATGAAGGTGACTAACCCTAGTCCAACTTGGTATTAAGCCTACTCCCAATGGGATGTATGAAATACAGCATAACTGTAATAAACCGAATAGCTCGAGATTCTGACATGTTAACTGAAAATGCAACATTAAGTACTGATAATGAAACATTTACCAACCGATGCATGTGTATCTATCTAAGCTGACCTAGCAGGTGTAATTCATGAACTAAACGAATTTACACATCTAGGGTTCTGAATTTCATGCAAGGATTGAACAACACAGTTATGAAAATGTAATATTCAAATTAGGATTAATCTAACAACTAAATCACAACAATACTCTGAAGTTCTAGAAACCCTAGGTCTAAACATAATGAAGTGAATCAAGAATCTGACTGAATTCTAGGGACCTAATGGGTGAAAGGAACCCATTAGTGAAATCCCACATACCTGGTGACAAAACCTACGGAGAAATCCTTTGATTTTGGGATGAAACTTGAAAGAAACCTACTAGTTGTTCTTGGGAAGACTGGTATCTCTTTCTTTTTCTTTTTCTCTAAGTTTCGCTTGATTTAGGTGAATGATCACTTAGGATAGGTTTTGACTTAGTTACTAAGATTAAACAAACCAAAGTACGTAGTTTAGGGGTTAAACGACATAGTCTAGGTGTCCAACACATAGGGTAAAAGACCAAACAACCCCTAAATTAAAATCTGTTAAGGCGAACTGCGGCTCCAGTGACGGACCATCACTAAGACCACAGACCGTCAGCTGGGTCGTGGTCTGCAGGCAGTAGCTACTGTTCCTTGTCCCATCCCTCTAGAGTCCACTTCACGAATCGTGTAAAGGATCACGGATCATGAAGATCGTTGTGGTCCTTTACTTGGGCTAGGGGCTTACTGGCTTGGTTTCACGAAAGCCACCACAGCTCGTCATCAAGACCACCACCCGTGAAGTGCTCCGTGTTCTGATGTTTGAGCCTGATAGGTTCTGCCTGGCTTCCACGAGCCGCCCAACAGCTTGTGTAGTGGTCTACGGCCCATGAAGGGTCCCGTGGTCCACCATTTCTGTACTAGGTGTAAATTCACAGGCAGGTTGATGGATCATGGTTCCATTCATGGTCTGAAACCTGCCATGGTTCACCCATTTTTTTGGTGTTCTAGTCAGATAGTTCTAAGGTGTTACAATATCTCCTCGTTGGGAACATTCATCCTCGAATGAAGTCTAAACTAGCTTGATAAGGAGGGAAAGAGCTACAAACCCTACCACTAAGTATTAGAAACTGATTAATGACTGAACTAAGTTTCAAGAACATGAAAATACGCTAAAAATACAAGTATAAACTGAAGGAACATGATATTAAGACTGAATATACGCAAGAGTAACTAAAAGACTGGAGATGAACTATTACCGGAAGGAAATAGATGAGGATACTTTGCCTTCATGGCTGCTTCTGCTTCCCAATTAGCTCCCTAAACTAACTGACTCCTCTACAAAACCTTAACTGAAGTGACTTCTTTGTTTCTCAACCTTCGAATATAACGATCAAGAATTTCAACTAGCATCTCCTTATTAGTGAGATTATCCTTCACAGCCACACTTTCCAATGGTACTATGGATGCTGGATCATCCACACACTTCTTCAACAACGAAATGTGAAAGACTGGATGGACTACTGCTAATTCTGCTGGCCACTCTAACACGTATGCCACTTTACTAACCATTTTCAAGATCCCGTAAGGGCCTACACTCTAGGATTAAGCTTCCCTTTCTTGACAAATCTCATCACCCCCTTCATAAGTGACACTTTCAGGAAGACCCAATCATCAATTCGGAACTCTAAGTCCCTTCTCCTTACATCTGCATAGGACTTCTAAAGACTCTAAGCTATCTTAAGTCTATCCTTGTCCGTTGTTGAGCTGAACTTTTTCCATAGCATTATGAGCTGAATCTGGCCCTATTAAGGCTGCTTTACCTACTTCAAATCAACCAACTAGAGATCTGCACCTACGCCCATACAATGCCTCATAAGGGGTCATCTGAATACTGGAATAGTAGCTATTATTGTAGGTGAACTCTATAAGAGGAAGCTGATCATCCCAACTACCCTTGAAGTCGTTCACGAACGCTCTCAACATGTCCTCTAAGGTCTAAATAGTACACTTTGCCTAACCATCCATTTATGGATGAAATGTTGTGCCGAGGTTAACCTAAGTATCATGACCTTTTTGAAATGGCTTCCAGAAATGAGAGGTAAACTGAGGACCTCTATCTGAGATGATATACAAAAGAGCCCCATGCAACCTGACTATCTCATTAATGTAAAGCTTGGTGTAGTCCTCTACCGAATCTGTAGTCTTGACAGCCAAAAAATGAGCAGACTTAGTAACTCTTTCTACTATCAACCAAATGGAGTCATATTGCCTGTGAGTATGAGGTAAACCTGTAATGAAGTCCATGTTGATCACTTCCAACTTCCATGTAGGAACGTTGATCTCTTGAGTCATACCTCCTGGTTTCTGATGTTCTACCTCCACCTGCTTATAATTAGGGCACTTGGCCATAAAATCTTCTATATCTCTCTTTATGCCATTCCACCAAAAAGACTTCTAATAAATCACAGTACATCTTGGTGGAACCTGGATGAATAGAATAACTGGAGTTATGGGCTTTTGTAAGGATCTGCTATCTCAACTCACCCACCTTAGGAACACATAAACGACCCTGGTAGCGAAGCACACCATCTACCCCTTGGGAGAAAACCTCAACTTTCTGCTGATGAATTGCACCCTTCAATTGAAGCAATATAGGATCACCGTCTTTTTTTTCCTTAACCTTTGCCACCAATGAAGATTCTGAGCCATTCTGAATGGTCATACCATCATCTGATATCTTCATAAGGCAGACTCCTAAGCGAGCAAGCCGGTGAATATCTTTTGCAAATTCCTTCTTTTCTTCCTCAACATGCGCTACACTACCCATAGATAGTATGCTAAGAGCATCAGCTACTACATTGGCCTTACCAGGATGGTAAAGTACATTCATATCATATTTCTTGAGAAATTCAAGCCATCTCCTTTGGTGAAGATTCAACTCTTTCTGGGTGAACACATACTGGAGGCTCTTATGGTCTGTGAACACATCTACGTAAACACCATACAAGTAATGTCTCCATATCTTAAGGGAAAATACTACGGCTGCAAGCTCGAGGTCATGAGTCAGATAGTTCTTCTTATGCATCTTAAGCTGTCTAGAAGCATAAGCTATAACCTTGCCTTGCTGTATCAACACACAACCTAGGCCGACTCTGGATGCATCACAATAAATAACATAACTATCTGAACCCTCTGGTAGAGTAAAAAACAGGAGCTGCAGTCAACCTAGTTTTTAGTTCTGCAAAACTCTTCTCACAGTCATCTGACCACTGAAACTTAACCTTCTTCTGAGTTGACTTAGTTAATGGAGAAGCTATAGATGAAAATCCTTCAATGAACCTTTTGTAATAACCCGCCAAAACCAAGAAACTTCTGATATCTGTAGGAGAGGTAGGCCAGGGCCATTGCTTTACTGCCTTTATTTTCTGAGAATCCACTCGGATCCCTTTGCTAGACACAATATGCCTAAGGAAAGCAACTGATTGTAACCAAAACTCACACTTGCTAAACTTAGAAAATAACTGGCGATCTTTTAGAGTTTGGAGGACAACCCTCAAATGATTCATATGTTCTTCCTCATTCCTAGAGTAAATGAGGATATCATTAATAAAGACGATAACAAACAAGCCCAAATATTGCTTGAACACCTTGTTCATCAAATCCATGAAAGCTGCAGGAGCATTGGTTAGTCCAAATGACATAACTAATAATTCATAATGACCATACCACGTTCTGAAAGCTATTTTCGGAATGTCACTATCTCCGAATTTGAGCTTATGGTAACCAGATATAAGGTTTATCTTTGAAAAATCACTAGCACCCTGAAGTTGGTCAAACAAGTCATCAATCGTAGGGATAGGGTACTTATTCTTGATTGTGACTTTGTTCAACTACTGATAATCAATGCACATCCTGAGAGAAACATCTTTCTTTTTCACGAACAAAACTGATGTACCCCATGGGGAAATACTGGGTCTGATGAAGCCTTTATCTAGAAGGTCTTTCAATTGCTCTTTCAATTCCTTAAGCTCAGCTAGAGACATTCTGTAAGGAGTAATAGAAATAGGTTGGGTATCTGGAAGGAGATAAATTTCGAAGTCGATTTCCCTTTTAGGAGGAACTCAATTAAGATCTTCTGGAAACACTTATGGGAACTCATTAACTACTGGTACTGATTCAAGAGTTGGGGTTTCAGAGCTTGAATCCTTAACCCAAACTAGATAATAAAGATACCCCTTAGAGATTATCTTTCTGGCCTTAAGGTAGGAAATGAATCAACCCAAAGGCACTGAGCTACTACCTTTCCATTCCAGGACTGGTTCGCTTGGAAATTGAAAAAGAACTATCCTAGTTCTACAATTGACTGAGGCATAACATGAATGTAACCAATCCATTCCTAGAATGACATCAAAGTCTACCATTTCTAACTCTACAAGATCTGCTAAGGTGACTTTCTAAGAGACTGTGATAGGGCAATATTTGTATTCCCGTCTAGCTATAATTAGGTCACCAACTGGAGTAGAGACTGAGAAGGGTTCTGAAAGAGTTTCTGGATTGACACCAAAGTTTACTGTTGTATATAGAGTTACAAAGAAAAGAGTAGCCCCTGGATCTAACAAAGCATAAACATTTAAATGAAAGACTTGTAATGTACCAGTGACCACATTAGGAAAATCTTCCTGGTCCTGGCAAGGCTGAAGAGCATACAAACTGTTCTGGCGCTGACCGCCACCTATACCAGTTGAAGTACCCTTCTGAGTTGGGGGACCTACTGGTGCTGTTGAGGCTGTAGATTGAGCCCTGTTAATGTTACCTCCTTGTCCCTGCTTAGAAGAAGGGTAATATCTCAACCTGGGACAAGACTGACCACAGCTAACACATCCTTCCTTTCCTGCAGACACTCGCCCGGATAGTTCTTACCACACTTTGGACAAGTTGGGTAGGTATTGTTACCTGAAACACTCCCCTGAGATTTAGAACCTGATGCCCTACCTTACTGATCCTGTCAAAACCTAGGGATGGAGTACTAGCTGATGAAGGTGCTAGAGCTGAAGACCTTAGATGAAAATGCAAGTGATTTACACCACCCGATTTCTGCTGTGAGTAATCATAGTTGTCTGTCCTAGCCCTCTTGTTATCCTTAGGCTATTCCCTAACATTATCTCCCTCAACCTGCTGAGCATACGCCATGAGCCTAGAGATGTTCATATCTTCTAACAATATATCATTTCTGCACTCTGTCTTTACCAAATTGGATACACAAAACAGAAACTTGTTCATCTGTGCCCTTGAATCGACAGCCATGTGAGGAGCATACCTAGAGAGTTGAGTGAACTTAAGTCCTTACTCTTCGAAATAACATAGTACCTTGCCTCAAATTCATAAATTATTGAGCCTTAGCTTCCCTTAACTCTCTTGGGAAGAACTTGTCCAGAAAATCCCTAGTAAAACACTCCCAAGTCATAGGAGCTTCGTTCTCACCCATGTTAGCTATATCCTTGAGTTGGTAGGATGCCAACTCTACCTTATCACTTCCAGCTACTTGCATCACTCCAAAGATCTTCTTACGCTCATCAATGAAATTCTATAGGTCCTTACCAACTTGTGACCCTAGAAACTCAGGTGGATTCATTCGAACAAAATCTCGAACTCTGGATACAACTGACCCACCACTAGCATTTGGAGGAACTTGAACTGCTGATTGTTCTAGTTGGCTACACTTTGAGCTAAAAGCTGAATAACATTTGGAAACTCTGCATTCGAAACCTCATGATCTGGGATTGAAGGAGCTGCATTAGCATTGCGGGAATTGGCATTTCTTTCATAAGCTCTAGGAGAAGGCATGATCTGAAACGCATAACGACGAATTAGAATGAGAAGTTGGATCATACCTCATGCACCATAAGAGTAGCAAAGAAAGTGAAGTTTTCTAAAACAAATCGCAACCTCCCACCCATTAGATGTGGTGCACTTCACACCTATGAAAAAGATTCTACTTAGTGCGGCTTTTCAGACATCCTAGGACACTAAATCCTAAAGCTCTAACACCAAGTTTGTCACACCCCAAGGCTACCCCCTTGATGTAAAAACGAGACCTAGGATCACAATTGACCCCAAGCTAACCCTGAGCTGGCATATCATAGCATACTAATATAAACTAAAATAAGAAATACTGTACGGAAGCTTAAACATAAGATAACTAAAATGATGGGGAATACCCAATCTGAGTCCGAATATATAAATACTGAGAAGAGTTTAAGATACTGTACTAAAACTCAAATACTAAAGCTGAAATCAGTCTATGTATGAAATGAGCTTCTAACTAACTAGAGATTCTGGGACATACCCCCAGCTAACTCTAATAAAACTGAAACTAAAGCGAAAGACTGAAATATAAAAAATCATGTCAATCGTCCTCAAAGAATGATGACTCACCACTGATACTGCTGAATATGGATCGGGAACCAATCTACACGTGATTTGGATGTAGAGGACTTAAACCTACATACAAAAAGATGTACCACACAGTACGCGACTTGAAGGGTAGTGAGCATGCATGATAGGATAAAGCTGAACAATATACACATAACTAGATAAAATATATAAATGATCAATGATATAAGATAAACATGAAGGATATACTGAACATATTGAATGTGAACTAAACTGAATGCAATGACCAAGTTCATAACATACTGAAACTGAATAATGTAATATAACTAGTGACATGGTTAATGCACTAGAATCTAGTTGGGAGTTACTAATAATCGACATAAAACCACATGAGCTAAATGTGGAGTCCGATGTATACCCCCATCGATAGGACCCAATATACCGTGCCAAGGGTATAGAGGCATAACTGGCGTGATAACTAAATATGATGCCCACAGAGAGGACTTATAAACCTACGGGGGTATGTAGTTCTAGGACTATAAGGGTGACTGACCCTAGTCCAACTCGGTATTAAGCCAATCCCAATGGAATCTATGAAATACAGCATAACTGGAATAAAATAAATAGCTCGAGATTCTAAAATATTAATTGAAAATGAACATTTATCAACTGATGCATGTGTATCTGTCTAAACTGACCTAGCAAGTGTAATTCATGAACTAAACGAATCTACATATGAATTTCATGCAAGGATTGAGCAACATAGTTACAGAAATGTAATATTCATATTAGGATTAATCTAACAACTAAATCACAACAATAATATGAAGTTCTAGAAAACCTAGGTCTAAACATAATGAAGAGAATCAAGAATCTGACTGAATTTTAGAGACCTAATGTGTGAAAGGAACCCACTAGTGAAATTTTACATACCTGGTGACGAAACCTATGGAGAAATCCTTCAATTTCTGGCTGAAACTTGAAAGAAACCTGCTTGTTGTTCTTGGGAAGACTGGCGTCTCTTTCTTCTTCTTTTTCTCTACGGTTCGCTTGATTTGGGTGAATGATCGCCTATGGTACTTTTTGCCTAAGTTACTAAGCTTAAACTGACCAAAACTAAATAGTTTAAGGGTTAAACGATATAGTTTAGGTGTCCAATGCATAAGCAAAAAGACCAAATGACCCCTGACTTAAAATCTATCGAAGCGAACCACGGCCCTACTGATGGACCGTCACTAAGACCACGAACTATCAATTGGGTCGTGCTCTACAGCAGTAGCTACTGGTCCTTCGCCCATCCCTCTACGGTCCACTTCACGGACCATGTGAAGGGTCATAGACCTTGGAGTCACCGTGGTCCTTCACATGGACTAGGGGTCTATTGGCTTGGCTTCAGGGAAGCCACCACGGCCCGTCATCAAGACCTTGGTCCGTGAAGGGTTTCGTGGTATGATGTTTGATCCTGGTGGGTTCTGCCCAGCTTTCACGAGCCTTTCAACAGCTCGTGTGGTGTTCCATGACCCGTGAAGGGTCCCGTAGTCCACCATTTTTGGGATAGGTGTGAATCCATGGGCAGGTCGACGGACCGTGGTTCCATTCGCGGTCCATGAACCCTGCCGTGGTTCACCTATTTTTTTGGTGTTCTGGTCAGATAAGTCCTGAGGTTTTACATATAGGATCAATATCACCTTCATCATTTCAATTATGTCTATTTATCCTACATGACACTTCATTCCCAAAGTAATAAGAATAAAAATCATCAGTTTCTCTAGCAATATGACCTTGAACAACTAAACCTTTAATCTTTCTCCTTTGCTTAATTGTTTGTTTGCAACTGCCTATTTTTTGTTTGTATATATCTATATATTCTAGCTACTAATAGTATATATAAGAAAAAATAACTTAATGAATAAATGAAAAACATTACTTCTCAAATGGATACATTCACCTTGTTTGAACTAGGGACCTTCGAGGCAGGTCTCTTGTACAAGGTGAATTGGAAGATGTTCCATCACATCAAAAAAACCACATGAAATTATATTCTACAACTTAGTAATAATAACATGAATACTTTCCTCTATCCTGTCTAAAATACTCTCCTACAACTTTCTTGAACACAAATCTTTAAAGAAGAAACTTAGCTCTGTGTTGGTTTCCATATCTTGTAAGGATAGGAATTAAAGTTTTCATGAATACATGACAATCATGATTTTTCATACCCATCAATTTTCCTTCATTCATATCTGCCTGTTTTCCTAAATTCGAAGCATATCCCTCCGACATTCTTAATTTTTTAACACACTCATAAATTTCACATTTTCCATTAAATGTAAATGAAAAAATAACTTTGGGCTTAACTGTTTACCATTTTTTTGATTCATGTAGACATAACTCTTTTTCCTACAATATTCTTTTATGTCCATTCTAGCTTTGAAATTGTCTGTCTTGCCCTTAACATTCATTAATGTGTTAAATAAATTGTCAAAATATTTTTTTTCAATGTGCATCACACCAAGATTATGCCATATGAATTATCCTTCCAATATGACAACTTTCAAAATATACTCTGTTTGATTCAATTATGTTCAACACCATATCTAGGAAGTCTAGAATGAGAATCTCTTATAACTTTAGGCAATTGAGAAACTCTCTCTCAAATTTGATGCCTTATGAGTAATGGATGTGTGGATCATTTTCAATCTTGTTTTTACTGAATGCATTTTTCATCTTTCTAAGCTCATGGTTCATTCACAAGAACGGGCGATGACAATCAAACTATATATATATATATTTTTGTCTTGCTTTAAAGTGAATGTCTTACTATTTTTCATGCAATGTGGAAATGCCTGCTTTGTAGTTGTCATCCAACAAAATAATATCACATATGCAGGAAACTCATTAATAGTCCACATTAAAGAAGCACACATAATAAAATTCTACTTGATATATCATAGGTCACTACGCCTTCAACCCAAGGTTATATTAACACATCTATCAATGGTTGTAAATAGACATCAATCAAACTTTTTAAGACTACGAGGACCCAGTATAACACAACTTTTAAAATATAGGATTTTTTCACAAAAATTTTAGGAGAAATATTATACGGAGTAAGAAATATAGGTCAGCTGAAATAAGGTGAGGTAGAATTAGAAAATTGTGTGAAGCCATCTACATTCAACCTGAATCTAACATTTGTTGGTTCACTAGCAAAGGCATGATATATGTTATCAAAATGATTCCATGTTTCTCCATCATAAGGATGAGACAAGACACTCGGTGGCCTTCTATTTTCATGATGCCATCTCATATGTGGGGCAGACCACATCAATCTGTACAACCTCTTTAACCTAGAAAAAAGAGATAAATAATGCATCACCTTAACTATGACCATCATTCCACTAGGAGTCCACTTATAATGTACATGTCCAAAAAACTAACAATTTTCTAATTCATTACGAGTCTTATAGATCAACATAAAACCCTTAACACAATAATGAACTCTATCACACGTTAATTCTAACTTGGTAACCAATCTCTTTGTTGGATAGATGTTCTTAGGTATGTTAAACTCAAAATTAACCAGTTCACTCAAAAGATCAACCATTGAGTCCATAGCCGCATGAGGAACACTCAAATCTAATTTAATATTCTAAATCTAACTGCATTTGACAAAGGCGAATGCAGATTCCATTCACACAGTGAACGAGTTGTCTTTTCTAATTGTTAATAGAAATGTCTTGCTTCTTCATTAGGAGATTCATCAAAATATTTTTTGGGTTCCATCCCACCTTGAATCCTAAAATCATTATTTACCATTTTATGAATTCTATCATGTTGAAATGTATCACATTGAACCCTATCATGTGGAACACTATCATGGTAAATCCTAATTTGATCATGTTCAAGCATATTATACTCATCCTCGGACAGCGAGTTATAAAATATACCATTCAATCGATCTATTTCTCCATGATCAACCATACAAAATATCTAGAATTAAATCCATTACGATACAAATGAACCATAATTGTATCAAGGTTAAAAAAATTCAAGCACCTACATAGACTTCAAGGACACCTAACCAATTCATTAAAATTTAAAATGTCAAGTGTCAAAGCATGATCAATAAAAACTCTTATACCATCAAAAAATCAGGTTTTAAACCACCACCGGTTTCATAATTCATGGCATACATCCATAAATGATGATCCATCTACAAAAATATAGATATTCAATTATAAATTAAAATGATTACTAAATTAACTAGAGTTAACTAATTTCTAAATTGTACAATTCAAGATTTCTAAAGTTCACAACCTAAGTTCATAAATAATACATTTCAAGATTTCTAACGTTTAAGCTTAATTAGTTCATAAGGACTACCGATTATCAAGATTTCTAAAGTCACAACCTAAACTCACAAATTCTACAATTCAAGATTTCTAAAGGTCACAACCTAAAAATCATAAATCCTACAATAATTCAAGATTCTATAGTTTAAGATTCATTTGTTCATAAAGACTTCAGTTCATCAAGATTTCTAAAGTTCAAAGCCTAAGTTCATAAAGTCAACAATTCAAGATTTCTAAAGTTCACAACCTAATTTTCATAAATCCTATCATTCAAGATTTCTAAACTCCAATTAGCTTAGTTCATAAAGAGTAATTCAAAAGATTTCTAAAGTTCATAACCTAAGTTCAAAAATCATACAATTCCAGAGTTTTCTAAGTTCACCTTAAAATTAATTAGTTCTAATATTCAAAGTTCTAAAGTTCAAGTTAAAAATAATACAATCCTATAAACTTTCTAAGTTCTAAGTTCTAAGTTCATGACACTCAAGTTGAATTAAAGTTCCAAATTTTAAGTATAATTAAAGTTCAAAACCCCTAAAATTAAAGTATCTAAATTCAAGTTCATGACAATTGAGGTTCTAAGTTCTAATTAGTTCTAAAATTCTAAATTTCAAAAATTGTACAAAAAAAAAAAAAATCTAAGTTCAATTGCAAAAATCCTAAAATTCAAGTTCATGACATTGAATATCTAGTTTCTAAATAGTTCTAAGTTCTAATTAGTTCTAAACTTCAAAAATCATACAATACAATATTTTTTCTAAGTTCAACTTTCAAACATCCTATATTCAATTATTTCTTAATTATAAGTTCAAAAATTCAATTAGGTCTAACTTCTAACTTCTAATTACTTCTAAAATTCTAATTAGTTCTAACTTCTAACTTAAAAAAATTCTTCAATTCAAAACTCAAAAATCTCCAATTCGTAATCTTATTAAAAAAAACCCAATTCAAAACAAAGCCCTAAAATTAAAATTATAAGTTCATTCACTAATTCACGATTACAAATTAATTATGTTAATAACATAAATCAACAAACTAAATACAATAAATGAACAATGAAATAAAAAATTAATCAAACTAAAAAAACTAACATAAATTCAAAACTCTAACCTTCATAAGAATTAATGGGTTTTGGAGGGGAGTTAGAGGGTGGCAGCAGAGGCGGCAGACAATTTCTAGGCGGTGGTGTTGGCGGGTGCTGGGGTGGTAGTGGTGGTTAGAGGGATTTAGAGAGATGAAGTGTAAAACCCCGAAAACTAGTAGGCTAAACTAGAGCTTGACGTGAGGGTTAGAGTTGTTAATAGCTCCCCATACTTAAAATAAATGTTTTTGAGTGAGAACGTCAAGGTAGACCAACTAGGGGTCCTTGAGGAGGACCCTAGCAAAACTGCCCAAAAAGCAGTGACCCACACCCCGTAGGGGGTCCACGCACCGTGGGTATGTATCATGGGTAAGGGCCCAGAAAGTGAGCTGCAAGATCCCCACCACGGTTCACCAGCACGCCATGTGGGCCAATCCATAGCCCGTGGGTGGTGACCTACACATTATTTTAGGGAAATTAGTTAAGGGTATTATGGGGTTTTCCTTTTTAATTAAATGTTAAGTGATGTCATTTTCAACTATTTTAAACACCTATATAAGGCTTTTAGACCCTTAAACTAACTCATCCAAATCATTATTTCTAAAATCTCAAAAGAACTCACCTTTAACAAAAAAATTCTCTCACTAGAACTCAAGGAAGAAGAAGAAGGAAGTTGGAGCCTAGGGTTTCAAAAGGGCAAGGGTTATCTTTTCAATCTCATGGGGATTCTTCACCAAGGTATGGTAGCTATTCATCCATGGATATAATTCATCCATGGAGCCCCTTCAAAACCCCTAATTTCAAAGCTAGAAATCCCAAAAGTTAGGGTTTGACTTCAATCTCATGGATTCCTTTCAACTTTTATTTTAATGATTGAATATGTTTTATTATGGATAAATTGATGATTTTATATTGAATTCCCCAAGAATCCACAAATTCCCCTATTTTCCCAAATTGGATATCAAAAAGTGTGGGTATTGATTGATGCACGTAGAATATTATAGAATTGTGAATGTAGTGAATTGATTATTTGAATTATGTTATTATCCATGTCTAATGTAGTGAATTCTAGATGTGTTGATCTGATATGAGCTTTGATCCTTGAAAGGGTAATTTATGGTGTATGCATGTTTTATGAAGGTTATGTATATTCTTTGATGATGCTTTGAGAGTAAAGTGATTATGACTATGATGTAATTGTGGTGTTGTAGTAAGGATATTTTCACACACACACACACACTTATGCATGACTATGAATGAAGTATCCATGATTATGATAATGTTATTGTGATTCATTGAAAGTCTATTCTCATGAACACATAATGAACATGATGTGAAAGGTTTTCTTACACAATGATGATACTAAGGTTGAAAGGCAATTCTCACCTAATTGAATCTAAATGAAGACACGGACGGTGAAATATTATTCTCACGCATGATCTAATGAGCTATCCTAATGAAAGATGTTATGACTTAATAAGTACTCCGTGGGATTAATGCCTAGAACCAAGTGGATATTGACATTAAATGGAAGCCCTCACGTGAGTTAAGGTTGGGTTTCTAGGAGCAAACTCTTGAGATGGATGCCCTCACGTGAGTTGAGGCTGGGTATCTAGTAACAATCTCATTATCCCATAAACTACGTGCTCCCGTAGGATATTTAGCTAATGGATTTACCTAAGCTAAACCGGTCCTACCTTAGGCAAGTAGACCAACTCTTTTCGGTGTGGGAGATACCGGATTCCATGTTAAGCTCACATGGTCTATGTCGGTTAAGGCTTATTCCCACTATGATTGAATATGAACTATGGCTACTCAAGAAGCTTTACTTAGTATGGGTGAGAGTATGGGATCTTATTCATGCATTGCACAAGTATGCTTTGAGAGTAATTATGGTATGTTTCTCTTATGTTATGATGGCGTATGTAATCATGTATGCTTAATTTGAATTGTAGCTTGAAAGGCCCTTCCAATACATGTGTGTGACTAAAGGTGAATATTCCCTTGTCCATGAGAACAAAGCTAAAGATGAGATCAAAAGATGGTAAACATGAATGAGGACCTAAAGTGACTTGCTTAGCATGAGTGGGATTATGGGGTCTTATCCATGCATTGCACAAGCTTGTACTTGAGGTGACTTATGAAGTGTTTCTTTTATGTTGTGTTAAAAAGACTTATGTATGGATTATGTCTATGCTATAATGTTATCTCTTATGCTTATAGTCTATGTCTTTTTATGACATCACTTATACTTATGACTTGTGTTTTTACACTATTTTCAAAATAATGGTTTAACTTAGCAAATGGCATGTATTCAACTAAAATGTCCATTTTAGCATGTTTTCAAGGTTTTATGCATGACTATCATACTAAGTGCATTTTTGTACTAACTCATATTTTCGTATACTTTACCCAAGTGTAGGGTCCGGTTCCTAAGGCGGTCATCATTTGGTTCAAGCTTGGATTTGACTATTCTCCTAGTCTGTGGTGAGTTCTCATGATTCGAGGATGGATGTGTCACTTTGACTTTCATTTCTAGTATTTCATTCTTGGACTATGTTTGTATGGGTTGTGCCCCTTTTCATTTGAACTATTGTAATAGATGGCTATATTGAGACAAGTCTAGACTTCCGCTTGCTTTTATAAAAGACTTCGATTGTAAACAAAAGTTTTAAAATTTCCGCATAATTTCTAATTGCTTAATGTTATGGTATGCTAAGTGGCTTGTGTTAGGCCTTTTGGGGTCTAGTACGCCATGTTACATCTAGGGTGTAAACCTGGGTCATGACATGAAGAGATAAGAAGATAAAAAGAGGGAAAATGCATTGGTTGTCCCATATATTTTAAGAAAAGCGACGGGCAACTCCGTTTTGTCCATCGATTTTTTTAAAAGTTTGACAAAAAATGATGTACTAAATAACTTCATCTCTTACTTTTTAAAAATTTTTCAACCGACATTTTGATCAAAAGCGACGGACTTAGCGACGTCGTCTGTTGTTGTTTTTAAAAAAATAAAATTATTTTAAAAAAAGAAAAACATTGTTATTAAATAATATATAACTTTTTTTAATTAAAAGCGACGGACGGTTTTTCCTACTTATTCAATATTAATTAAATATTTTTCACGCAAAAATTTGCCAAACAAAATGACAAACAAAGAGTCAATGTTTGTTGCTTTTTCTAAAAGAAATTAAAAAATGATGAATAGTGTGGTGAATGGCGTTGCTTTTCCAAAGCGGCGCAGTCTTTCATTTTTTACTCCGTTATTTTTTAAGTGATTTTTAGTAGTGAAAGATGAGCCCCATTTTATTTACCTTTCTGCAGGCCAAACTACTCCATCCATAAACTTCCATCCTAGATAAGTTTTAACAAGAAGCCAATGTTGATCTCTATTGAAAGCATCAACTAGTGCCCTACTGCAAGCAACATAGCCCGGTCATTAATTTTCTTAGTACCAACAACTCTAAAAGGCATTTTTTTTCAACAAAGATCTTTATGAAAATAGAGTGAAAGGAGAGAGGTGAGGGTTCTACTTGCTCTGTATAAGGATAGGTGTAGCAGAGTGGGGGAACAATAAAGAGGGAGGGGGGAATGGAGAAAAGGTGAGTGGCCCACAAATGATGTAAGGTGCATGGTCCTTGCACCTTGTAAGGTGTGCCGGGCCATGCACCTTATTTTTAACATTTTTTTACATCCTTCAAGGGACAAAGGACAAGGTGCAAAGGAACATGCACCTTTGCCTCTTTGGTTTCATCCTAAATTTAATTACCGTTTTGGAATTTTGACAATAATACTTTATCCTTTTTGCTCCAAACTCTCATTGTCATCATCAATGATGCCTCGGGATGAAAAAGTAAAGACTTTGGGTCATGCTCCATGACATTTCTAAGTTTTGGTGTGTGAAAACGCAAAATATGCTCTAATAATTGTGTAGCCATTTTGTTTTTGTTTAAATTTGTTTTTCCCCTTGGTAACCTTTATTTATGTGCTTATGGCGTAAAAATAGTGGACAAAAGATATCGAACACGTTCATTGTACGTGTATCTCATGCTAATTAGTATTAATATTTTAAAATAATATAAATAGTATTGAAATATGTATATGATGACAATCGAAGAAGGGATATACAAGTTGAAACTGATAAATGATTAACCTAATGGACTAATATTACAAAACAGTAACTTCTAAAAACTTAAATCATGAACAAGAGAATATCCTTTATTTTCTGGAGGTAAAACAAGAATTTGGAGGAAAAAATAGTTTATTATAGTGCCTTCTTCCAATATCATTGGATTAGAGTAGTGAGTGGATGAATAAGCAGAAATAACATTGGAGTGAACCCATGAATAGTTTAAAAAGAGTAAATCAAATTATTATATGGATAACAAGTTTATAAAGAAGAGAAACTAAATAAAATTAACTTATGTACAAAATACACTCGGGAAAAGAAATTATAAATGTTCTCTTGGAAAACATACCAAAAATTGAAGACAAAACTAACTTTACAACTTTAGAATACATATAATTAAATAATATCACATCATCTTCACAATGTTAATAGTTTTAAGCATGCTTGCAACCTAGTATGCTTAGATTTAGAGTTAGAGATTATGATTGGTACAATTTATTCAACAAACAATGCTTGTATGATATCTCATATTTTGCTGAACATCAAACTCACTCAATGACTGCAAATAGCACATGAGGTTTTTTTTAGGAAGAAGAAGAAGAGTAGATGTAATGACTCGATTGATCATTTTTAGCTATTTTCATAAAATTACTATTTTGCCCTCCTGATATTGACCCCGAGTTTTTCCTATTTTAGTTTTGGAAGTTGATTTCGAACTCTGAGTAAAAAGTTATGAACTTCTGTAAGTTATGAGTTTGAAAGGCTAAAATTGTTAAAAATGGATTTCGATTTCTCTTGGAGCTTTGAGTATTAGAATGGATTTTTGTCAATTCCATCTGCCTTGAAATGTAGAAAATTGGTCAATAAGAGTTGTCAGTTTCAAATCCGAAGTCTTTTCCAAAATTTGAGGTCCCGAGTTGGAAATTTATGAAATTTTAGCCTTTGGATTAACTTTGGCCAACATTTGGTGTTAGATGCTTGGATCAGAATTCCAAGAGTTGGGTTGGATTTGGAGGATGATTTTTGGCCTAAGTGAGGTCTTGGTTGAATTTTAGAGGTCCCGAGCTTGATTTGGCCTTTTTAGGCATTTGATGCATAGTAGATTTTCACTCATTTGAGGTCTTTTAAGTTCAACAAATAGTGTCCTTCATTCCTATTTCTGTCATATTTTGATGATATTTTTATGTTTTGCATCTATGAAGGCTAAAAGACAAGGCAAGGATGAATACATTCAAAAAAGGCCAAAAACATTGAAAGAAGTACAAACTACCAACTAGTAGTTGCCTAACTAAAAGGGCAGATCATCCAATTAGCAAGACCTCACCCAAGTTGACAGTGTTCATAATTAAAAATATTTTTGCAGGTCGGCGATCTAAAGTTGATTAATGTTGGCAAGAGATCAATTAAAGTGGGTAAATAACTTGATCCATGCACTTTAGGTTTGATTTCTATGGTTTGGTTGACAGAGAAATTGTGGTTCATTTCTAGTTGACAAATCTGCTCGAAAGAGAGATTATCCTAACGTAAATGGTTGATTCGTAATTCACATAGATAAGACTGAAATAATATCCCATAATATGATGTTATGAGATCATAAAAAGATTAGTGTTATTGAAGATTATCTAGTCTATCCATGTTTGTCTAGCACTATTGAGAAAGCAATTGCACCACTATTTGACATCAATACCAATCCTACACCCCTAGTTTGTCTCTTAATTGTGGAATCCCTACATTTTTAGTTTAATTGCGATAATTGATACTAAAACTCTTGAGATTTCATGGAATTATCCGCCCAATTGTTGTGAATCACTACAATGAATCAGTTTGCATTCTTAATTTTCTAGTTGAATTCTTATCCTTAAACCACTCCTGTGATATTCGGCCCCAACTCTTTGTTGGATATTTTTATTATTGATGATTGCATACTCTTCTAAGTGTTTTTAGGATAAATAGAGCTTTATTAAGAATGGTGTCGCTTCCAGGGAGTGGTAGTTAAGAATTCAAGTTGTGATGTTAGTCTGTAAACATGTTTAGCTGTATTAGATTGTTGTTTGTTTGATGTTGCTTTTTCCCCCACTTACAGGTAGAACCATGAGTGAAAATGGTAGTGAAGATGCTAGTCACTATGGTAAAATGATTAGATGGGTGACAAAAATGGCATGCATGTGATTGTTGTTGGAAGCAATAGAGCCATATGGTTACCTCCTACTTCTGGGAGAGTGATATTTCACGTAACCAAAACCATGTTATAACTACTCCAAATGAGGGGAATGTTTGGGCGACTTGCTCATGAAGACCCCCATGAACATCTCCAAAACTTTGTGGATATTTATGGGTCATTCGTTTTCAATAACATATCACAAGAACCTATTCGATTGAGATTATTTCCAATCTCTTTAATCAGGAAGCTACTTGATGGTTGGACAAATTGCCGAATGGTTCTATCGCTTCGTGGAAGGAATTAACCGAAGTATTTCTTGAACGATTTTTTTCTCCCTTGAAAATGGTAAAGCTTAGGGACAACATCCAAAACTTCAAAAGAATGGATGATGAACCTCTTCACGAAATCTTGTTGTAGTTTCAAAAGTTGTTGCTACAATATCCAACACATGGTGTTTCAGAAAATTTGTTGCTGCAATACTTTTATAGTAGCCTTGACTACGTCAACAAAGGGTTGGCTGATCAACTTATCCAAGATCGACTGATGCAACAACCATTCGATGTAGAAACATTATTTCTAGTGATATACAAAGATAAACCGAGCATGACACACTAGAGATGATCAAGTATCTTCTCTATAGTGGAGTATGAGTAAGGAACAAATGAATCAGAATCATGAGCGTGATGAAAATATGGCCAAAATGACGTCTCAACTCGATTGGAGGTGGTTTCAAAATTATGAATGCAATTTGAACAAGTAGTTGGAAGTGCCCCGAGGATGCCAAATTTGAGGCATTATACAATAAAGAAGTGAATTACATGGGAAACCAAGTGGGGGGGGGGGGGGGGAGAGGGGGTTATCATTCAAATTATCCAAGGTCGGGTGGAAACCAAGGTTGGAACAAGGATGGGGATGATGGTTGGAGCGATTTGAGAGACCGAGGTGACAATTGGAGAGATTGTGAACCTGAAAAAGATAGATATATCCCACCTCATGATTGTCCCAAGCCAAAAGAAGTTGTATAAGAAGAAAACCGAATTGATGATATGCTAGCAAGGATCTTCAACAAGGTTAAAGGATTCGACAAAGTGTTGAAAGATTTGAAAAATAGCTTCTCCACTTTGACTTAGATGGTTACTTATCATTTTGTGTCAATCAAGCAGCTGGAAACTCAAATGTGCTAGATCTCTGCGCATTTAAATCCACGGCAAATGGGAACATTGCCTAGTGAAACCATTCCCAACCCCAAAAATGATTGTTTATGAGTAAGAATTGTGTCATGCCACGACGTTAAGTAAGGTGATTTTTGGGAGACAACCCAAGTTTATTTTATTGTTTTATTTGCTTTCAATAATGTGTGTTGTAAATGAATCGTGAAATAAATTCAAAAAGTCAAAAAGGATGTATTGGGTGATGTAAGTACCTAGTCGGTGATATGCCAAAATGATTGGGCGGACATCTTCATGTTCACCTTTGAGCCAACTTTTTTGAAAATTGGTACTATCAACTTCAAAGAATAGGGACCTATTCGGTGATCCACCAAATTAAAGTAGGTGAACTATATCGGGTCTACTAAGTTGAACTTCGGGTTTGGTACTTGCTCATATAGCATCAGAGAGCTTAAGCTCCTTTGGCGATTGACCAAACATGTTCGGCGACATTAGTTGTAAACCGTTGAACGTGCCTGAAATAAAAAGTCCAAGAGTCTTTTCAATTTTAAAAGGCAACCTTTGATCCTTTGTGCATTCTCACTTCCTAAACTCTAAACCCTTACTTAAATACTAGTGAGTCCTCACTGTGAGTCGATTTCATTGCTTGGAGTGTATATTTGCTTGAGATTCTCAAACCCCAACCCTTCCTCTTTCATTTTTGTTGTGTGTGTGCATTTGAGGTTGCTATTTTGAAGCTATCTTTGTTATTTTTATTTAGATTCAATGCATATGTACTTGGTTTTGTGTTGTTATTGATGTTGTGCTGGTTAATTTGTATGGATTACGCTAAATATTATCAATTGAATAGTACCTATGAATTAGGATAGTTGAATAATGCATGAATATGACTCTGAAGATTGAATGTTGAAATTTAGTTGTTAACATGATAGGGATTTGATTGAATTTGATATGGGTGAAGTCTGATTAGCACAGTGTTGTCTTGTCGGCTTGTAATTGCACAATGATAGATATATATGTTGACGTCTTTCTTAAGGGAAAATCATTTATTTGGGCAATGCTTTGTAAATTTTGGGGAAAGTGTAAGTACCCAAGGGCAGATTAGCATGTGGATAACTGGTGAAATTACTGGGGTATTCGACTCCCCCTTTGCTCTATCCAGCTCCAGCACATCAGGTTTCAGGGTGAGCCATTCATTCTATCTCTTGTTGGATTCTCTCGGTCGTAGCATGGTGTTCTTAGTTTTTGGACACAAACTACTTTATTTATTTATTTTGATGTCTTTGATACTCTTAGACTTAGTATTTGGGGTTTAGATGTCCTTGATATGGTGACTTTTAGGTTTTGGGAAATGATATTTAATAGACTTTAGTGTATTTGTGTTTTATACATTAATAAGAATTGAGCTTCCGCATTATGGTTGTACTTCGTAAGTTGAACAATTAATATAAGTTGGGGTTGAATTAGTTGGTTCACCCACCTAGGAGGTTAAGTGTAGGTGCCACTCAAAACTCATTTTGGGTCGTGACAATTAGGTTGGGCAGAGTTCTATCCAGGTGTTAGTTTGAGAAGGTTTGGTTGGGATGAAAGTAGTATTCTAGCTAGTTTTCTTTGTTTATTAGGTTGCTTGTTGAGTATCGTGTTGTTTGGTACTTACTCCTTGCTTCTACACTTGTGTAGGTTCTGAGTCCGGTACTATGTGATTGCTCTTTTTTTCTCCCATTTTTGAGTCTTGTCAAAGAACTTTCATGACGTAGTAGCTTGTCATCCCGACGGACTCTCTTGTTCTTATTTATGCTTTATTCTACACTAGAATCAAGGACATTGACACTTGTACTTATGTTTCATTTCATCACTTTATATATTAGTGATTTGTACACATGACAACTAGGTTTTGTGGTTATCATAGAATGAATGAGTTTTCCCACATTCCTTTCTTTTCGTTGGGTTAGGTTGACTTGTCTTGGTGGGAATAGACAAGTGCCATCACATCCATTTTTGGATCATGACAATACAAAACTTAGAAAATATGTATTTTAAAAATGAGAGGAAAACCCTATATTTATAGACAACAAATGATAGCATGAACATATGCTTATTGTGCCTTATTAGAACAGTAGAAATCCTTCGAAAGAGTCGCAACTCTTTGAAAATGTCACAAGTTATTGAAAAAGTCACAACCATTCAATATGAGATGGTGTCTGTTTTTAATATCATAAAATAATGAATAACTATACTAAATTGAGTGTATTTATTTGAGGATATTATAGTAATTTACATATCAAATGGAGATGGAATACCCAAGAGAGTGGTCCAGAAAAACTTAAGCAGGGAAGAATAGCCAAATGAGGAGAATTTTCCTTGTGTTTCATCTCCATTTAACGAAAGGTGTGATTAAGAGATCTCAAGGTGACAAAATAAGAGAAAAAACAATGCAATCTCATCAATTTTGTTGTGCATTTTATAGTACATTGTAATGATAAAGTACAGAGTGAATACGTCAAATTCCTTCTAAGCTTGACAACATAATTTACTTTAGCACTTTAATTAAATGTGTGTTTGAATAGCTTTAATAACTTTGAAGTGATTTAAATATCCCTCTAAGGAGTGATGTGGTAGAGAGAGTGAGTGCACTCTCCCAAAAGGCATAAAAATGAATTTTGTAAAATCATACACATGGTTTTTTTTATTGGTTAATATATAATTAAGGCGAATTTGGTCTTGTGGACCCTTGTACTTGTATGGTCTTGTGGAGTCTCTTGTTCTTTTTTATGTTTTATTCTACACTAGAATCAAAGACATTGAGGCTTGTACTTATGTTTCATTTCCGTACTTTATTTATTAGTGTCTCGTAAATGTGACAACTGGGTTTTGTGGTTATCATGGAATGAATTAGTTTTCTGGATCTTGTTCTTGTTTTACATTCCACATTCCTTTCTTTTCGTTGGGTTGAGGCTGACTTGTCTTGGTGGAAATAGACAAGTGTCATCACGTCCATTTTTGGATCGTGACATTAGAAAATTTAGAAAATATGTATTTTTAAAATGAGAGGAAAATCCTATATTTATAGACAGTAAATGATATCATGAACAAATGCTTACTTTGCCTTAATAGAAAAGTAGCAACTCATCGAAAAAGTCATAACTCTTTGAAAAAGTCACAACCATTCAAGAAGGTGTCTGTTTTTTTTTATCATAAAAATAAATAACTATACTAAATTGAGTGTATTTATTTGAGGGTATTATAGTAATTTACATATCAACGGGAGATGGAATACCAAAGAGAATGGTCCAGAAAAACTTAAACAGGGAAGAATAGCCCAATGAGGAGCATTTACCTTGTGTTTCATCTCCATTTAACGAGAGGTGTGATTAAGAGATCTGAAGGTGACAAAATAAGAGTAAAAGCAATGTAATCTCATCAACTTTGTTGTGCACATTATAGTACTTTGAAATGATAAAGTATAGAGTGAATATATCAAATTCCTTCTAAACTTGACAGCAGAATTTACTTTAGCACTTTAATTTAATGGGTGTTTAAATACCTTTAACAAATTTGAAGTGATTTAAATATCCCCCTAAGGAGTGATGTGGCAGAGAGAGTGAGTACACTCTCCTAAAAGGCATAAAAAATGAATTTGGTAAGATCATACACATGGTTTTTATTAGTGGTCAATATAAAATAAAGGCGAAATGGTCATGTGGACCCTTATACTTGTATGGTCTTGTGTACTCTCTTGTTCTTATTTATGCTTTATTCTACACTAGAATCAAAGACATTGAGACTTGTACTTATATTTCATTTCCACACTTTATTTATTAGTGGCATGTACACATGACAACTAGTTTTTGTCGTTGTCATAGAATGACTGAGTTTTCCCCATCTTGTTCTGGTTTTACTTTCCACATTCCTTTCTTTTCGTTAGGTTGAGGGTGACTTTTCTTGGTTGTAATAGAAAATTGCCATAACGTCCATTTTTGGATCGTGTGAGTAGAAAACTTAGAAAATATGTATTTTTAAAATGAGAGTAAAACCCTATATTTATTGACAATAAATGATATCATGAACATATGCTTATTGTGCCTTATTAGAAAAGTAGCAACCCTTCGAAAAAGTCAAAACTCTTTGAAAAAATCACAAGTTATTGAAAATGTCACGGTCATTCAATATGAGAAAGTGTCTATTTTTAATATCATAAAAATAAATAACTATACTAAATTGAGTGTATTTATTTGAGAGTGTAATAGTAATTGACATATCAAATATAGATGGAATACCCAAGAGAATGGTCCAGAAAAACTTAAGCAGAGAAGAATAGTCAAATGAGGTGCATTTACCTTGTGTTTCAACTCTATTTAATGAAAGGTGTGATTAAGAGATCTCAGGGTGACAAAATATGAGAAAAAGCAATGCAATCTATCAATTTTGTTGTGCACTTTATAGTACTTTGTAATGATAAAGTATAGAGTGAATACATCAAATTACTTCTAAACTTGACAACAAAATTTACTTTAGCACTTTAGTTAAATGGGTGTTTAAATACCTTTAACAACTTTGAAGTGATTTAAACATCCCCCTAAGGAGTGATGTGGCAGAGAGAGTGAGTAAACTTTCCTAAAAGGCATAAAAAATAAATTTTGTAAAATCATACACATGGCTTTTTAATTGGTCAATATATAAGTAAGGAGAAATGGTCTTGTGGACCCTTATACTTTTATGGTCTTGTGGACTCTCTTGTTCTTGTTTATGCTTTATTCAACACTAGAATCAAAGACATTGAGACTTGTGCTTATGTTTCATTTCCGCACTTTATATATTAGTGGCTTGTACACGTGACGACTAGGTTTTTTGGTTATCTTAGAATGAATGTGTTTTCCTCATCTCGTTCTTGTCTACTTTCCACATTCATTTCTTTTCGTTGGGTTGAGGCTGACTTGTCTTGGTGGGGATAAACAAGTGCCATCACGTCCATTTTTGGATCGTGACAGTAAAAAACTTAGAAAATATGTATTTTTAAAATGAGAGGAAAATCCTATATGTATAGACAACAAATGACATCATAAACATATGCTTATTGTGCCTTATTAGAAAGTAGCAACCCTTCAAAAAAGTCAAAACTCTTTGAAAAAGTCACAAGTTATTGAAAAAGTTACAACCATTCAACATGAGAAGGTGTCTGTTTTTAATACCATAAAAATAAATACCTACACTAAATTAAGTGTATTTATTTGAGGGTATTATAGTAATTTACATATCAAATGGAGATGGAATACCTAAGAGAATGGTCCAGAAAAACTTAAGCAGGGAAAAATATCCAAATGAGGAGCATTTTTCTTGTGTTTCATCTCCATTTAATGAAAGGTGTGATTAAGAGATCTCAGGGTGACAAAATAAGAGAAAAAGCGTTGCAATCTCATCAATATTGTTGTACACTTTATATTACTTTGTAATGATAAAGTATAGAGTGAATACATCAAATTCCTTCTAAACTTGACAACAGAATTTACTTTAGCACCTTAATTAAATGGGTGTTTAAATACCTCTAACAACTTTGAAGTGATTTAAATATCCCCCTAAGGAGTGATCCGGTAGAGAGAGTGAGTACACTCTCCTAAAAGGCATAAAAATGATTTTGGTAAAATCATACACATGGTTTTTTTTATTGGTCAATATATAATTAAGGCAAAATGGTTTTGTGGACCCTTATACGTGTATGGTCTTGTGGACTCTCTTGTTCTTATTTATGCTCTATTCTACACTAGAATCAAAGACATTGAGACTTGTACTTATGTTTCATTTCCACAATTTATATATTAGTGGCTTGTAGCCGTGACAACTAGGTTTTGTGGTTATCATAGAATGAATGAGTTTTCCGCCTCTTGTTCTTGTTTTACTTTCCGCATTCATTTCATTTCTTTCAGTTGAGGCTGACTTGTCTTTTTGGGAATAGAAAAAGTCCATCACTTCCATTTTTGGATCGTGTCAGTGGAAAATTTAGAAAATATGTATTTTTAAAATGAGAGGAAAATCCAATATTTATAGACAACAGCAAATGATATCATGAACATATTCTTATTGTGCCTTATTAGAATTGTAGCAACGCTTTGAAAAAGTCACAACTCTTTGAAAAAGACACAAATTATTGAAAAAGTCACAACTCTTTGAAAAAGACACAAATTATTGAAAAAGTCACAACCATTCAATATGAGAAGGTGTCTGTTTTTAAATATCATAAAAATAAATAACCATACTAAATTGAACGTATTTATTTGAGGGTATTATAGTAATATACATATCAAATGGAGATGCAATACCCAGGAGAATGGTCCAGAAAAACTTAAGCAGGGAAGAATAGCCAAATAAGGAATCATTTTCCTTTTGTTTTATCTCCATTTAACGAAAGGTGTGATTAAGAGATCCGAAGGTGACAAAATAAGAGAAAAAGCAAAGAAATCTTATCAATTTTGTTGTGCACTTTATAGTACTTTATAATAATTAAGTATTGAGTGAATACATCAAATTCATTCTAAACTTGACAGCCGAATTTACTTTAGCACTTTAATTAAATGGGTGTTTAAATGCCTTTAACAACTTTGAAGTGATTTATATATCCCCCCTAAGGAGTGATGTGGAAAAGAGCGTGAGTACACTCTCCTAAAAGTCATAAAAAATAAAATTTGTAAAATCATACATATGGTTTTATTCTTTGGTAAATAAATAATTAAGGCGAAATGGTCTTGTGGACCCTTATACTTGTATGGTCTTGTGGACTCTTGTTCTTATTTATGCTTTATTCTACACTAGAATCAAAGACATTGAGACTTGTACTTATGTTTCATTTCCGCACTTTATATATTAGTGGCTTGTACACGTGACAACTAGGTTTTATGGTTATCATAGAACAATGAGTTTTCCGCATCTTGTACTTGTTTTACTTTCCACATTCATTTATTTTCGTTAAGTTGAGGCTGATTTGTCTTGATGGAAATAGACAAATGCTATCACGTCCATTTTTGGATCGTGAGAGTAGAAAACTTAGAAAAGATGTATTTTTAAAATGAGCGGAAAACCCTATATTTATAGACAACAAATAATATCATGAACATTTGCTTATTGTGCCTTATTAGAAAAGTAGCAACCCTTTGAAAAAGCCACAACTATTTGAAAAAGTCACAAGTTATTGAAAAAGTCACAACCATTCAATATGAGAAGTTGTCTGCTTTTAATATCATAAAAAGAAATATCTATACTAAATTGAATGTATTTATTTGAGGGTATTATAGTAATTTACATATCGAATAGAGATGGAATACCCAAGAGAATGGTTTAGAAAAACTTAAGCAGGGAAGAATAGCCAAATGAGGAGCATTTTCCTTGTCTTTCATCTCCATTTAACGAAAGGTGTGATTAAGAGATCTGAAGGTAACAAAATAAGAGAAAAAGCAATGCAATCTCATCAATTTTGTTTTGCATTTTATAGTACTTTGCAATGATAAAGTATAGAGTGAATACATCAAATTCCATCTAAAGTTGTCAGTAGAATTTTCTTTAGCACTTTAATTAAATGGGTGTTTAAATGCCTTTAAGAACTTTGACGTGATTTAAATATCCCCCTAAGGAGTGATGTGGCAGAGATAGTGAGTACATTCTTCTAAAAGGCATAAAAAATAAATTTTGTAAAATCATACACATGGTTTTTTTCATTGGTCAATATATAATTAAGGCAAAATGGTCTTGTGGTCCCTTATACTTGTATGGTCTTGTGGGCTCCCTTGTTCTTATTTATGCTTTATTCTGCACTAGAATCAAAGACATTGAGACTTGTACTTATATTTCATTTATATATTAGTGTCTTGTGCACGTGACACTAGGTTTTGTGGTTATCATAGAATGAATGAGTTTTCCGCATCTTGTTCTTATTTTAATTTACACATTCCTTTCTTTTTGTTGGGTTGAGGCTCACTTTTCTTGGTGGGAATAGACGAGTGCCATCACGTCCATTTTTGGATCGTGAAATTAGAAAATTTAGAAAATATGTATTTTTAAAATGAGAGGAAAACCCTATATTTATAGACAGAAAATGATATCATGAACAAATGCTTATTTTGCCTTAATAGAAAAGTAGCAACCCTTCGAAAAAGTCACAATTTTTTGAAAAAGTCACAACTTATTGAAAAAGTCACAACCATCCAAGAAGGTGTCTCTTTTTAATATCATAAAAATAAATAAATATACTACATTGAGTATATTTATTTGAGGGTACTATAGTAATTTACATATCAAATGGAGATGGAATACCCAAGAAAATGGTCCAGAAAAACTTAATCATGGAAGAATAGCCAAATGAGAAGCATTTTCCTTGTGTTTCATCTCTATTTAACGAAAGGTGTCATTAAGAGATCTGAAGGTGACAAAATAAGAGAAAAAGCAATGCAATCTCATCAATTTTGTTGTGCAGTTTACATTACTTCGTAATGATAAAGTACAGAGTGATCACATCAAATTCCTTCTAAACTTGACAGCAGAATGTACTAAAAGCACTTTAATTGAATGGGTGTTTAAATACCTTTAACAACTTTGAAGTGATATAAATACCCCCCCCCCCCGTAAGGAGTGATGTGGCAGAGAGAGTGAGTACACTCTCTTAAAAGGCATAAAAAATAAATTTTGTAAAATCATACACATGGTTTTTTTTATTGGTCAATATATTAGTAAGGCGAAATGGTCTTGTGGACCATTATACTTGTATGGTCTTGTGGACTCCCTTGTTCTTGTTTATGCTTTATTCAACACTAGAATCAAAGACATTGAGACTTGTACTTATGTTTCATTTCCGCCTTTTATATATTAGTGGCTTGTACATGTGACGACTAGGTTTTTTGGTTATCTTAGAATGAATGTGTTTTCCGCATCTTGTTCTTGTCTACTTTCCACATTCATTTCTTTTCGTTGGGTTGAGGCTGACTTGTCTTGGTGGGAATAGACAAGTGCCATCACATCCATTTTTGGATCATGACAGTAGAAAACTTATAAAATATGTATTTTTAAAATGAGAGTAAAACCCTATATTTATAGACAACAAATGATATCATGAGCATTTGCTTATTATGCCTTATTAGAAAAGTAGCAACCCTTCGAAAAAGTCACAGCTCTTTGAAAAAGTCACAAGTTATTGAAAAAGTCACAACCATTCAATATGAGATGGTGTCTGTTTTTAATATCATAAAATAATGAATAACTATACTAAATTGAGTGTATTTATTTGAGGGTATTATAGTAATTTACATACGAAATGGAGATGGAATACATAAGAGAATGGTCCAGAAAAACTTAAGTAGGGGAGAATAGCCAAATGAGGAGCATTTTCCTTGTGTTTCATCTCCATTTAACAAAAGGTGTGGTTAAGATATCTGAAGGTGACAAAATAAGAGAAAAGGCAATGCAATCTCGTCAATTTTGTTGTGCACTTTATAGTACTTTGTAATGATAAAGTATAGAGTGAATTGATCAAATTCCTTTTAAACTTGACAACAGAATTTACTTTAACACTTTAATTAATTGGGTGTTGAAATATATTTAACAATTTTGAAGTGATTTAAATATCCCCTAAGGAGTGAGAGAGTGAGTACACTCTCCTAAAAGGCATAAAAAATGAATTTTGTAAAATCATACACATGGTTTTTTTTATTGGTCAATATATAATTAAGGCGAAATGGTCTTGTGGACCCTTATACTTGTATGCGTTTGTATTATGAAGCTTTTAACGTAACACTTTGTTAACTGAACCCTCTAACTCAATGAAACTCAACATTTTAAATCCCTTTGGCTTTTTCTGAACTTTAAACACCCAATAAAAATTACATGTCGTCGTCCACATCAGATTTTATATGACACAATATTTATTATTAAATTTTTCAAACAAATTAATTTTTTCTTCTTTTTCACTCCATTACTCCCTTCATTATTACTCGACCGATCCCTCCAACACTCTTTCATTAATTGATGTCAATGAATCACCATTAAAATACCTCAATATATCCTAAAATTTTCTCATAATTTTACACACTACACTTTATTTGATTTCTTAAAGATATTCAACAATTACTTTTCACCCTTCAAAACTATCGGATCTTGTTACTTTATCTTAGAAAAATGAAAAGAAGACAAAGAAAAAATAATAGAAAATTTAAAGATGGAGCACTAAAATTACTAACAATTTTGACAACAAAAAAGGTCAACTCATTACACGTATTTCTTTCGATAGCTATGTGTTTGACACTGATTTTCTAAAACTAACCCTGCTCATTATGTTTACTTTTTTTTGCACATGTTCGTTTTTAATTTGGGGAAAGAGAAAATGAAAAGAAAAAATAGAAAAAGAAATTGTAAAGGAGAGGAAAAGGGAAGAAAGAGAGAAGGTGGGGTCTGGGTGGGGAAGAATAGGGAAAGTAATGATAGAAGAGGAAAAGAAACAAGGATGGTTGGGAGGGGGGGGGGGGGAGGAGAAAGAAGTTAAATAGTTATTTATTTTTATCTTAATTTGTTCTTCTTATTATATTTTTCTTTATTTTCAAATTATTTTTAGTTTAAATTCTTATGTCCACGCTCTTTTTTTGTGCGTAGAATCACGTATTTGTACCAACTCATTAATCAAGTTGCCATATAAGCTTGGTCAACAGTTAGAGGGGTTTAAAATGTTGAGTTTCATTGAGTTAAATGGTTCAGTTGATAAAGTTCCAAGTCGAAAGGTCTAGAATAAAAACATATACAAGTATAAGGGATCATCAGATCATTCCGCCTATAACTGATAGTTTTAATAGTTTTTTCTTGATATATTAACTCTTTAAGAAAAATATGTAAAATTTCTTATTTAGAGGTAACAAAAATTTGTGGATCCCCTTTTTAATTTCATTAATTGTTTTGTTTTTATTTTGTTGTCTTCTCCAGTACACTTCTTTTTCTCTATTGAAACACCTCTTGGTCAATCTTCATCTCCATCTCTATTCACTATTTTCATTTCACTAGTCTTTTGATAATCCGTAAAATTCAACGACACCATTTTATTTACATTGATTTCACTCTATATTATTGATGTCGATTTTACAAAGTAAACTTTCTTAAATTTTGAGTGATCCATTTTGATCTTCTCTTATTTTATAGTGCGAAAAATATGAATCTATCTTTTTCTCTTTTTTCTTTTTTTATAATCAAAGTGCCTATCTTCAAACATTTCTAGATCTGTTCAGATCTCATAGAAGTTATTTTATTTTTTTGGATTCATTTTCTTATGCAATCTTCACTTATTATATGAGTTGTCAAGAAAAAAATGGCTTTCAAAAAAAATAAATTCTCCAAGAGGAAAAATTCGCGGGAAGGATTCCAAGAAGATAATGTGAATATTGCAGTACTTTTTTTTCTTTAAATTTATTTTTAAAAAAATTGTTGAATAGTGAAGAAAAAGAAAGAAAAGTATTGAAGATTGAAATGATGAAAAGAGCAAGGCAGAAGAAAAGAGTGGAGGGGATGTAATTAATTTTAAAACATGTTTGAGAAAAAAATGGTGAATAAGTAAACAAAAAATTTAATGATGTGGTGCCTACATGGCTATGATATGGCGCTTTCATGGCTGTATGTAGCATGGGTGAGAATGGTATTATAATCTCAGGTGATATTTAAATCATTTCAAAATTGTTAAGGGGAATATTTAAATGCCTATCAAGTTAAAGTGTTAAAGTAAATTTTACCATTTCGTACATGAGTAATTTGATGTATTTTCTTTTAAAGTACACAAAAAGTTTAAACGGCTAGAAGCTAAATGAAGAAGAAGAAGTAAATATGAAATGTAAAAAATTTCATCTAAATTAAAATTCAATATGATAGGAAAGTGAAAGGGTCTTTGCAATAATGTGTAATTAAAATTACTCATTTCAGTGGGAATTTCTTGTAACGACTGGGTTCCGTCGTTATAGAAAAACCATTGGAGAAAAATTTTGGGTTGGAAAACTTTTTCATAGTAACTTGGAATTTCCCAACCTAGTCCAGATTTGTATGAAATCGGAGTCGTTGAGGTGTAGTAAAATCTGGTAGCAATTGGGTGAGTTAATTATGATTTTGATTACATGAGTAGTTAGATAACTCATTAAGGAATCCGTAAGACTTTACGGAATTGAATTCGGGTGAGTAGAACTCCCAAAATTGATCTTAGCGTGAACAATATTTTCTGAGCGTCGTTGGTTAAAGGTGTGTTGTGAAATGGGGGTCTTGGAAGTATTGAAATAGCTCACTGTTTCGTGCAATCCGCTTTGGCTGTGGTTTTGGTTGCTCTGGCGAGGTCGTTGTAGCGAGGTGAGGGCCGTTTTAGTGGCCAAACGCGACTTAAAGTCATAAATAAACTCCAAAATGATTTTACTTTGCATATTTCGACTTTGAGAGCTAGGAGACGACCCCATACGAGTTCTTGACAGTTTTTCACCATTCTTGAGGCTAAAGGTAAGATTTTAACTCCCTGAATCCATTTTTCGATCGGTAGTACATAATCTAATGGGTAAATATCGATGGGGGAGGGTTTTGATCCATAATCTATGATGGAAACAACCTTAATTTGGATAATTGGGATCATGGGTATGATCTAGGGTTTTTAGAATTGTTAGTGATCCGGGTAATTAGCGATTATTTATTGATTCCCGTATTATATTAATTGTTTGTATACTAACAACAAGCGAAACGAACTCGAAAAGGGAATGATCAAGTATTTTATGGTTTTAAGCTTGTTTCGAGGTAGGTGATGGTTGTGATTCTATGATTGTGTGATGCATGTTTGTTCTTGCGTCATTATGATACATGTATGTATATGAATGTTGCATTATTGATCACACTTGTTGTAAATGAGATAGATGAATGATGGTTACCATGAAATCATAACTTAGTTGTATGATCTTGAGGATATACTTGTGATTGTAATTGTGGTGTGTTGAATGGATCGGTTTCCATATTCTGGCATAACTAACTTGGATCGGTTGCCATGTTTCGGTATAATTATGGGATCGGTTGCCACGTTCTGGCATAATCATTGGATCGGGTACCACGTTCCGGTATGCTTACTGTTTGGGTTTGGGTTCCATGAGTGGACCAATGACTTGTTATAATTGTGTATTTTAAGAAATATGAAGTTGTTCATTATTCGTAAATGTTGATGATATTGTATATGTCTGATATATGCATGTGATTATAATATTATACTGACTTGCTTATGTTACATTTAGTGGGATAATCGCATGATCTTACCAGTACACTGTGGTTGTGTACTGATACAGCACTTGGTCTTATTTTTGTTGAGTACAGGGCATCTTTCGGCGGCTATTGACAGACCTCGCTTAGAAGATCAATGATCATTTTTCGAATTCAAGGGTGAGCCAATCCTTCTGGGCTGCCATGGGTTCTCTTTTGTCTATGTCCACATTTCGTACTTAGACATTTCTAGTTAGTTATTAGTGCATTAGTTTGGGGTTGTATCCCTTCTTGTTTAGACTTATTGAACATTAGATATTTTGGTACATTGATGTTCAGATTCTATGTATATTTTCCACATGGTTTAGTTGCTTGGTTTGGATTGTAGTAGTAGTTCTCCCACCGAAGGGTTAGTGTTGGTGTCAATCATGACGGTCTGGGTCGTGACAAAGTTGGTATCAGAGTCTAGGTTCGTTGATCTCTATATACCAAAACGAGTCTAGTAGAGTCTTGTGGAACGGTACAGGGACGCCTTTACTTTTCTTCGAGAGGCTATAGGACTTTAGGAAATCTCTCTGTTTTCTCTTGTCTCCTTTCGTGCTATGACTTAATTCCAATTGGTATCTGACAATTTGAATTGGTATTTAACATCCTTCACTCTTCTGTACGCAGATGGTTAATACTAGATTCAATAGCGTCAGGGCTGTACCTTTCGTCAATGCTCCAGCTGAGGAATCTGCAACGAGAGGTCGAGGTCACAGTCGAGGCAGGGATAAAGAAAGAGCTAGGGGTAGAGGCCGTAGAAGAGTAGTGTCTGCTAGGAATGGAGCTCATGTTGAGAATGCTCCTGTGAATGAGAACCCTCATGCGCATCATAAAGAGATAGAGGAGAATGTTGATGTTGAGAATGTTGAGGATGTGGGACAATAGGAAGAGGTGGCTAAGACAACTAATGTTCCTCCCATAGACCCAGTGTTAGCTCGATAGATCATGTCATTCTTGAAAGGGTTGGTTGGTCCTAGAATGCTTCCTTCTGTTCAAGCAACTCAAGCTCTCGCTAATCCCCTTGTTGCTAGCACTGCGCCCAAGACTAGTGGAACATGAGGAAATGATGGCTTCTTCTGTCCTTTGTTAGGTTATGTTATGACTGGTAATGATCATGAAATGTTGACTAAGTTTTTGAAGCTAAAGCCTCCTGTATTTCTTCGTTCTGAGAATGAGGATGCTTATGAGTTTATCTTAGACTGCTATGAGAGGCTTCATAAGTTGAGAATTGTCCATCAGCATTGGGTTGAGTTTGTGTCCTTTCAACTTCAAGGTGAGACTAAGCAGTGGTGGAAAGCTTATATGGAATGCAGATCTTCTAATTTACCTCCACTTACTTGGACTCAATTTCATGCTCTATTTTTGGAGAAATTGTGCCTAGGACTTTGAAAGATCGCAAGAAGGATGAGTTCATGGCTTTAGAGCAAGGTGGTATGATTGTGGCTGCTTATGAGGCCAAGTTCCATGCTTTGTCTAGATATGCTACTCAATTGGTGACTATTGAGGAAGAGAGAATTCGATTATTTATTAGGGGACTAAATTCTAAGTTGAAAGTATTATCTGTTCATATGTCTTCTACAGGGAGGAGCTTCAATGAGGCAACATACTATGTTAAGAAAGTGGAGGGGTAAGGCGAGACGGTCAGGCAAAGGCATTGGAAAAAAGGGCCAAGAACTCAGGTAACTTTCAAGGTTCTTGCTCCAGGGGGTCCGGAGGCCAACGCTTGCAGCCAAGCCAATTCAGTCCGCTATGCCCGCCTCCACAGGTAACTACTTAGAAACTCCATCTCATAATTTGATTCAGGATAGCCAAGGAGTCGTACCTTCAGTGGGCAGCAAACTATCTTTTGATCATACATGTTACAACTGTGGAGAGCCTGGGCATATGAGGAGAGATTGTCCCTACCCACGTGTGTTAGATTCCGCGCAGCAACAGTCTAGAGCAATGGTACCTACAGGGAATGGTAATAATGGTAGAGGACGTCCATAAGGTGGGTGAAAAGGTAATCTACGAGGCTGTGGAGGTAGAGCGACGTTGTGGAGGTAGATGAAATGATAATGCAGGCAGAGGTAACATGAAACCAGGCAGAAAAGTGGCTCATCAAGATGATAGGGCTCAGTGTTATGCTTTTCCGAGCAAGAATGAGGCAGAGGCGTCTGACACGGTGATCACATGTACTATTCTTGTCTGTGACCGGATGGCTAATGTGTTATTTGATCCGGGCTCTACTTATTCATATGTATCTGTGAGGTGTACCTCAAAAGTTTGATATGATTTATGATATACTTGATGCCCCTGTCCGTATTTCTACCCCAGTCGGAGAGTCAATCATAGTCACCCATGTCTATCGTGCTTGTCCTATTTTTTTTATAGGTTTTCAGACCTTGGATGATTTGGTATTTTGGATATGACTGATTTTGATATAATCTTAGGAATGACTTGGTTGTCCCCCTATTATGTTGTGCTTAATTGTGATACTAAGTCTATAACTCTAGAAATTTTGGGAAGAGAAAAATTAGAGTGGGAAGGGGTGTACAAGCCTAAGCAAGCTAAGATCATATCCTCCATTCGAGCTAGAAAATTGGTAGAGCAGGGTTGTTTGGCTTATTTGGCTCATGTTAGGGATGTTGAGGTTGAGACTCCATCTATTAAGTCTATTCATATGGCGTCAGAATTTAGAGAAGTGTTTCCTAATGACTTGCCTGGTATGCCTCCGAATAGAGATATAGATTTTTGCATTGATTTAGAGCCTGGTCTATTTCTATACCTCCCATATCGCATGACTCCAACATAATTGAGAGAGCTTAAGGCTCAAATCCAAGAGCTTCTTGATAAGGGATTTATTCATCCTAGTGCTTCCCCATGGGGTGCCCCAGTTTTGTTTGTTAAGAAAAAAAAAATGGTAGTATGAGTATGTGTATAGATTACTGGTAATTGAATAGAGTCACTATTCGAAACAAGTACCCGTCGCCTCGAATAAATGATCTTTTTGACCAATTACAAGGTATATCAGTTTTCTCTAAGATTGATCTAAGGTTTGGCTACCATCAGTTGAAAATTAGGCATGAGAATATGCCCAAGACGGCATTTACAACCCACTATGGGCACTATGAGTTTTTATTTATGTCTTTTGGTTTAACTAATACTCCTACAACTTTTATGAGTTTAATGAATGGGGTGTTCAAGTCCTTTCTTGATTCTTTTGTCATAATCTTTATTGACGATATTTTGGTCTATTCGAAAAGTAAGGAAAAGCATGCCGACCATCTTCGTATTGTTTGGGGTGTTCTTGGAAAGCAAAAGTTATATGCAAAATTTTCTAAGTATAAATTTTGGTTGACTTTTGTGGCATTTTTGGGACATGTAGTTTCAAAAGAAGGGGTAATGGTAGATCCTCAAAAGATTGAGGCGGTTCATAATTGGGTTCGACCAAGTTCTATGACTGAAGTTAGGAGTTTTGTGGGGCTCCATAGCTATTATCGTCGATTTGTGAAGAACTTTGCTTCTATTGCCACTCACTTGACTAATTTGACCAAAAAGGAGATACCATTTGAATGGACTGAAAATGTGAGGAGAGCTTTCAAAAGCTCAAGACTCTCTTGACCACCACGCCTATCCTAGCATTACCAGTTGAAGGTAAAGATTTTATTGTTTATTGTGATGCTTCACATTCTAGTTTGGGTTCTATGTTGATGCAGGATAAGAATGTTATAGCTTATGTCTCGCGTCAATTGAAGGTGCATGAGAGGAATTATCTAACACATGATTTGGAGTTAGCAGCAATAGTGTTTGCTCTTAAGATCTAGTGGCATTATCTGTATGGTGTTAAGTGTGAGGTATTTACTGATCATCATAGTTTGCAGCATGTGTTTACTCAAACGAATCTAAATTTGAGACAGAGAAGATGGATGGAGTTACTCAAGGATTATAATGCGACCATTCAATACCATCCGGGCAAGGCCAATATGGTGGCAGAAGCTTTGAGTCGAAAAGCGGTGAGTATGGGTAGTTTAGCTTGCTTGAGTGTATCCAAGTGACCTTTGGCTAAATAAATTAAGACCTTAAAGTCTAAGTTCATACAGTTAGGCATCTCAAAAAGAGGTGGGGTGTTAGCTAGTATTGAGGTAAGGGCCACATTCATTGAGGAGATCAAGGCCAAGCAATTTGAAGATGAAAATTTGGATGAGCTTAGAAAGAAGATTGTGATTGGTAAAGCACAAGAGACCACTCTTGATGCGGAAGGTGTGCTCAGTTTTAAAGGAAGAATTTGTGTTCTTCGAGTTGATGATTTGATTCAGAAGTTGTTAATGGAGTCCCACGGTTCGCGATATTCTATTCAATCGGGTGTGACCAAGATGTACCGAGATTTGAAGCGATTTTATTGGTGGCTGGGCATGAAGAAGGATATAATGGAGTTTATGGCTAAGTGTCAAAATTTCCAACAAGTGAAATATGATCATTAAAGGCCTACAGGTTTGCTTCAAAGAATGCCAATTTCGGAATGGAAGTGGGAAAGGATAGCCATGGATTTTATGGTTGGTATTCCCAAGACTTTGGGAAAGTTTGATTCTATTTGGGCAGTGGTTGATAGATTGACTAAATCAGCCCATTTTATTCCGGTGAGAATAGATTATAATGTTGAACAATTGGCTAAAGTTTATGTGAAGGAGATAGTGAGGTTGCATAAGGTTCCCCTCTCTATCATCTCAGACCGTGGTATCCAATTCACATTCAAGTTTTGGAGGAAATTACATGATGAATTGGGCACACAACTCACTATTATTACATCTTTCCATCCACAGACAGACGGACAGTCAAAGAGGACTATTCAAGTGTTATAAGACATGTTGAGGGCATGTCTGATTAACTTTGGAGGGCATTGGGATAAGTTCTTACCTTTGTGTGAATTCTCTTATAATAATAATTATCAGTCCAGCATAGATATGACACCATTTGAGGCACTTTGTGGGAGGGGATGTAGATCACCCAAAGGTTGGTTCGAGGCTGGAGATGTGAAACCTTTGAGGGTTGATTTAGTGAAGGATGCTTAAGATAAGGTAAGGAGTATTCAAGCTATGTTTTTAGCAGCCCAAAATAGACAGAAGTATAAGGATCATAAGGTAAGAGACATGGCGTTTCAAACCGGTGAGAATGTTCTTCTTAAGGTATCACCCATGAAAGGGGAGATGAGATTTGGCAAGAAAGGTAAGCTCAGTCCGCGATACATTATTCCCTTTGAAGTTCTTGAATGTGTAGGACCGGTGGCATATAGATTGGCTTTACCTCTTAATTTATCAGGAGCTTATCTGGTATTTCATGTGTCCATGGTAAAGAGATACCATGGTGATGGGGATTACATCATTAAATAAGACTCAATTGTGTTAGACAAAGACCTCTAATATGAGGAGGAACCGATTGCAATTATTGATCGTGATGTGCGCAAGTTAATGACCAAAGAGATTAAGTCCGTGAAGGTTCAATGGAAACATCATTCGGTTGAGGAAGCTACTTGGGAAACCAAGAAAGGCATGCGAGACAAGTATCCCCAATTGTTCATCGATTCAAGTACTACATCATTCCTTCCTTAGACTATTTTTCCTAAGTTTGTCACTTGGGGACGAGTGATGGGTAAATTGGAATCTATTGTAATGACCGGGTTCCGTCGTTATAGAAAAACCAACAGGGAAAAATTTTGGGTCGGAAAACTTTTTCGTAGTAAATTGGAATTTCCCAAACTAGTTCAGATTTGGACGAAATCGGAGTCGTTGAGGTGCAGGGAAATCTGGTAGTAATCAGGTGATTTAATTATGATTTAGATTACATGAGTAGTTAAATAAGTCGTTAAGGAATCTGTACGACTTTACGGGAATTGAATTCGAGTGAGTAGAACTCCTGAAATCGATCTTAGCGTGAATAATATTTTTTGAGTGTCGTTGGTTAAAGGTGTGTTGTGATTTAGGGGTCTTGAAATTATTAAAATAGCTCATTGTTTCGTGAAAGTCTCTTTGTCTATGGTTTTGGTTGCTCTGGCGGGGCTGCTATAGCGGGGTGAGGGCCGCTTTGGCAGGCCGGACGCAACTTAAAATCGTAAATAAACCCCAAAACGACTTTATTCAGCATTTTTTAACTTTGAGAGCTAGGAGATGACCCCATACGAGTTCTTAATAGTTTTCTACCATTCTTGAGGCTAAAGGTAAGATTTTAACTCCCTGAATCTATTTTTTGATCCGTAGAATGTAATCTAATGGGTAAATATCAATGGGGGACGGTTTTGATCCATAATCTATGGTGGAAACAACCCTAATTGGGATAATTGGTATCATGGGTATGATCTAGGGTTGTTAGAATTGTTAGTAATCCGGGTAATTAGTGATTTTTTATTAATTCCCATATTATATTAATTGTTTGTAGACCAAGAACAAGCGGAACAAATCCAGAAAGGAAAGGATCAAGTTTTTTAGGGTTCAAGCTTGTTTCGAGGTAGGTGATGGTTGTGATTCTATGATTGTGTGATGTATGTTTATTCTTGCTTCATTATGATACATGTATGTATATGAATGTTGCATTATTGACCACACTTGTTGTAAATGAGATAGATGAATGATAGTTATCATGAAATCATGACTTAGTAGTATGATCTTGAGGATAGACTTGTAATTGTGATTGTGATTGTGGTGTGTTGAATAGATTGGTTGCCACGTCCAGGCATAACTAACTTGGATCGATTGCCACGTTTCGGCATAATTATGGGATCAGTTGCCACATTCCGGTATAATTATTGGATTAGGTACCACGTTCCGGTATGCTAACTGTTTTGGTTTGGGTTCCATGAGTAGACCAATGACTTGTCATTATTGTGTATTTTGAGAAATGTGAAGTTGTTCGTTGTTCGTTGTTCGTAAACGTTGATGATATTGTATATCTCCGATATATGCATATGATTATAATGTTGTATTGAATTGCTTATGTTACAATTAGTGGGATAGCCACGTGATCCTACCATAACACTGTGGTTGTGTAGTGATACTGCACTTGCTCTTATTTTTGAGAGTACAGAGCATCTTCTCGCGGCTATTGACAGACCTCGCTTAGAAGATCAGTGATCATCGTTCGAATTCAAGGGTGAGTCAATTCTTCCGGGCTACCATGGGTTCTCTTTCGTCTATGTCCACATTTCAAACTTAAACTTTTCTAGTTAATTATTAGTGCATTAGTTTTGGATTGTATCCCTTCTTGTTTCGACTTGTTGAACTTTAGATGTTTTGGTACAATGACTTTCAGGTTCTAGGATTATTTTCCACATGGTTTAGTTTTTTGGTTTAGGTTGTAGTAGTGCTTCTCCCACCGGAGGGTCAGTGTGGGTGTCAATCACGACGGTCTGGGTCGTGACATTTCTGATGATCTACTCAATGGTGGATCCAAGATTTTGTGATGGTGGGTGCTTCACTTTTTTCTAGCATAAAGTTGCTATCAATTACATAGCATATAACTTTACAAGTGTAAAATTATTTGACAACAATAGTATTTTTAACCATTTTTTACTATTTTTAATTTCCTTTTTCTGCAATAGTAAAAACAGGTAATGAAAAAATTACATTAAGTATTACCGTCATGAAAAACGACAAGTCCCAAATAACAAATATACTCGTTAACTTTTATATTTTGAAATGAATATGATGAATAACTATGTATGTACATAGAGTCTGTTTGGATGGACTTAAAAGTTAACCAAAGCTACTTTTATATCATTTTTAGCATTTGAGAGTTTTTGACAAAGTTAAAAATGACTTTTAAAAATATTAAAAGTTAAAAGTAGGTACCCCATACTTTTTATTTTTTTTTAACTTAAAACTTACTAAAGTTAACTTTTTAAAAACTATTTTTTAAAGTTAAGCAAAACAGGCCTTACACTTGTGAATAGTTATAATTTTACATAATTTTTTAAAAAATAAAATTATAAATTTGAAGTTAATACTATTATAAAATTCATTTGTGATATATATAGTTCATGGATGAGGAAGCTTATTCAAGGATATATTGTGCTTTTTAAAAAAAAAAAAATAGAACTGTTCAAATCTTCAGAAATGGTAATTTATTGAAACATTTGAAAGCTACTTTTTTTTTGCTATGATAAATTAGTAATTTTACTTTCCAAAAAAGTAATTAGATAAAGGGTAAAGAAAAGTAAAATTACTAGAAAACAAAAAGGTCGAAAACATAAATAAGATAACGACAAAAGAAAAAAGTAAAACTACTACAAAATAAAAAGTGAGAAAAAAGTAAGAAAAAGGTGCATTATGGAATCAATCCCTCGCCCACGTGAAAACAAGGGCCTTCAGCACCCTGACTTCACGTATAAAGACACTACTTCCAATTCAAGTGCCAATGATCACGAGTAGTAATATAACCCAACCAATGGTTGGGATCATTGCCACAGGGAGCGGTTAATAATCGAGAATCAAATAGAAAAGTAAAATTTAGTTTTAATCAATCATAGCTATAAATATTTACGAATAAAAACATACTAAATCTAAAGGTAACACGAATGTCAATTATCAATGGGGGGTTTGTATGCAATTAAGATACAAAAACAGCAAAAATATAAAGATGTGAAATAGGGAGACGGGATTCTTGGGGTGTGATAGGAATATGGGATAAAATAAATAATCAGATAAATGTTATTGATAGTAAATCGCTGAACATTTGTAACTAAGCTAGACTTTAGTGGGGGTAAAATTTCTCTCGAACAACTTACCCTGATTCAACTCGGTTTCTCCCGAACACCGAGTTGCAACAATTAAGCACAGCCTTCACCTTAACCCATTCACTCTCTTGAGATGAATGTGTGGAAAAAGGCCTAGGATTCACTCTCTCGAGCTGAACCCACGTTGACCCAATAACCACAGACTATAAATTTAGTAGTCTTGGTTTTAAAACCTCTCTCTCGAGCAAGCCAAAAACACGAAGATGAAATTGTATTTGCAACTACAATTTCATTAAGTTCAAACACAACTACTAAACGAAATCACATTTAAACAGCAAATAGACTATCAATGAGAAATACCCAATCGTAAATTTAACCCATATTCACAAAATCACACCCCAAGAATTGGGGTTTTAGCTAGACATGAAAAAGAGATAGAAATCGATACCAAAGAGTGTTTCCATCCAATGGTTACGATAGAAAATGTCACGTCTAAGATAACGATTCTTTGATACCTACTTCCAATTTCTTGGAATTGAAAACCTTCAAAATCTTCAAGCTCCAGAACAATGTCTCCCAAAAACTCTAAGAACTAAAACTGAAAAATATTCTTAGTCTCAGTAATAATTCACTACAACTTGATACTAAGCTACAGATTTAAATGGGTATTTATAGTGTTCAAACAATTGTGCTACGAAGGACCACTCGGTGCAGTTAATCGGGATCGTCGATGCACTCGGCGATCCGCCCTTTGGTCTAGTTTATCGCCTTTTAGCTTTTGCCTTCAGCATTTTCGCATTTTGAATCATTAGGCGATATGGTGTTGCTTCGCGGATCTGTTCGGCGACATGTCGACTGCTCCCCTTCATCGCCAACTTGATATATTCCTTCAAGGCTCAGCACACTGGAACTTTGAGTGAGGTTAAGGCCATTCGGCAACTTGCCTAATGCATTAGGCGATCCTCAGGCCTTCTTTTCTTCGTCTTTTTAGCAGCCTTGTTCCTTTTTGCCAAGTAGTGTCCATGCTTTGCCTCAAACTCCAAATACCTGAAACTCAAGGCTTTTCATCAGTTATTGAGACAAAATATGCATTTGAAAACACTAAATCTATCAAAATAAAGCCCTAAATGAGTCCAAATTGTGGACTCATCACACCCAACTATTTACCAAATCGCCCAAACTAACTTACATGTCATGGGTGCTCACCAATTATATATATCAATTTTAGTAATATTTCTGAATAACTATAATATTTTACATCGGGGTGAATGGATGCTCGAGCACCCATAATGTCATATGTAGGTTCGCCCCTGGATCTACTTAGTTTTATTTGTCATATAATCTAATAGCAATTAAATTTTGTGACTGATAACTTAATTTCTTAATAGATTATAGTGAGATGAAAATCAAATGTTTATTGAACGCACATACTCTTTTGCTTAAAAGATTCATATTGTGATTACTTCTTCAAAATTTGATGTGCAAGCATAATTTACTACGGTTTTAAATGATCTTAATCTAATAGTCAATTTCATATAAATTGGCACTAAGTTGTTAAAATAAATTCTTTAATATTTACTATTTAATGAATTAAATATTTTATAATATTGTTATTTAGTGTAGGAGTAAAATCGTAATTTAACTTTAAACTTTGGAGCTTCCTACTTTTAATAATCAGAAAAATTGTCATATTTGGCCTTGCACTATCACAAATAAGTCATATTTGCTCTTTGTTATACTTTCAATATATTTGCCTTTTTCATTCAATTTTAGGGTCATATTTACCCTTAGAATCTAGAAACAGATCATATTTACCCATATAACATTAAATCCTCATGTCCCACCTTTATTTTCTTATGTGATTTATGAGATGTTTTTTTTCAATTAAATCTATTTGCCCATTTACATGTCAACTGGTAAGGTGCTCAAGAGGATTTTTCCTTCTTTTTTTTTTGTACTTTTTCTCCCATGATTTTCTATTGATAAATCCAAGTGTTTGCAACAAATTTTAAAGTGACAGAAAATAAATTGTAATCATAAATAAAATATGAAGAAACATAGTTTTATTCATCAAGATTGCGGGTACAATTTTGTTCCTCCCTTGATTCTACTCTCCTATGATTTATCCATGATTCGAGGACCGTTAGTGGCGTATTTCTCGAACTAGGATGATTTCGATTTGACCTCTATATGAATATTCCATGACTTTTATGAAATAGTCGAGATCTTGATCTTTAAAAATACCCAAGAGTTTATGGGATATTTTGAAATGCCTTTTAAGGGAATTTAGTACCCTTTATATAGGCATAAACTAGGGTTCAGAGTTAAGTAGCCTCCAAGAATTCTAATTGAAACTGAACACGTTTTTTAGAGTCCCAATTCGAATTGAACACGTCTTGTAGAGTCCTCAAAATTTCAATGTCTACAAATGTCCCCTGCTTCAAGGCTTATCGGAGTGTAGACTCGATGAAACTCAAAGACGAGGCTTGAAATACTCATTCTTCCACCTTTGCAGCTTCAGATTTTCCTATTTGATTTAAGAGAGGAGTGATGAAGGGCAGATTTGGTCCCACTGGGCGTGCCAATTTGTTTGCAACAAATTTTAAACATATGAAAAATAAATAAACCACACAAATAAAATTTGAAGTAAATTGTAATATTTCAAAATATATAGGAAATAAACTTTGAATCAATTAATGAATGATAATTTTTCCGATTTAAAATTTGCATGTGATTCAATAAATATAATCTGCTGCACAAATGGCTTGCAGCAGAAAAGGAACTATGTAGAAACATAGTGATCTCGTGAGTATTCTACTAAAGGGAGAACGTAGTACTGATCAACGTTTTCTAATTTGAGATAATTATCTTTTATTATTATACATGCTCGCGCATTGCGCGAATGTATCATAATCTTGATAAATTGTATAAATAACTACCTAAAATGCTTCTCCGCGGAATAAATAACTACCTCACACTATCTCTATATAAAACCAATTCAATATATAAACTTAGTTCATTCACTAAATTTGTTAAGAATAATTATAATTATAAAATTATTTACTTTATTTATTTACAAATTAACAAAAATCACAAATATCCTCACATAATCCATATTATCCTTTTTGTGCATTTTTTAAAATCCTTTTATATGCATTTGTTTACTATTAATTTGAATCTTTTAATTTAGTGTATTACCTATTAATTGGAGGATATTAAATCATATTAACTTTAAAATTTTCATCTACTATATTGTTTCTCAATAAATAAATACTAATAGGATGGATTATTGAATTCATATTCCCTCATCCTTTGTATAACAATTTTAGCAAAGAGGGAGAACATTTATTGATAACAATCAATCCACAACATGATTTATGTGTCTAAATATAAATAATGACATTAAAACACTGTCACAATTTAAAATTTTAATCCACTTTCAACCCTAAATATCTAAAATAGAAATGTGTTGCACAAATCAAATGAATATTTTTAAAATATGTTATTCGTAAATTAATATTTTATGGTTCAGTCAATTCTATAGGAATTTTTTTTTATCAATATATCAATTTTTTGCCTATAAATGTGATAAGAGTACAAAATATTATTATCCAAATAAATCCATAATTTAATAAAGCGATAGAACAAACTTGTTGAGTAGTTATCTAGAACTCAAACTCATTAATTTAAACTCACTTTTAAAATTGTATTCAATTATCTTGCAATACCTTCAAATTCAAAATAACTAATTGGTAAATTTTAAAGACTATTTATAAATTTAAAAATAATGAAGAATAATTATAAAATTGAATATACTAATATGAATATGAATAGATGGAATTCTAAAATTCAATTTATAAGTATAATGGCTAATGCTTCTTCTATTGTTTGATTCCAGATTGCCATCCTTAAAGTTTATTGATTGTTCAGAAATAAATTTACTTGAAAGTAAATTTTTTATCTCATTATAAAAGTGTTTTGTTTGACTAAGCAACCTAGCACAATTAGAAAAAAAAATTAGAGTCCAATATATATGTAAAATCATTTCATGACTATCATTAACTCCAATAAAATAATTTACCATGCATAAAAACTTTCCTAATAAATGACACAAACTATTGATAGATTATAATCAAATCAAATCTTCTTAAAGTCTGATTGATAAGTAAATTGAGCACATATATTTTTATTTAAGTGTTGCCTCCATGAGTAATGTATAACCAACGAATGAACCTGACTGAAGATTGAACAAAAAAAAATGAAATTGATTGAAGAATTGAAGAATAGGTGCAAAAGATTTAGAGAATAAAATAAGAAGTTTGATGGAAAAATTAATTTATATAGAAAATAATAGATTGAAATTTAGCTTTATTTAAAATAGAGTTAGCTTTTAATTCAAATTTTAAAATATGAATCACAACTACCCATTCAAATTCAAAATTCAAAAATTTAATAATATTTAGTAAAATTTATCTATTATATGTAACCTAATCTTAATAAACTCCGGGTTTCAATTTATTTTATACTTTTATAATATCAATGTAGAACTATAAAAAAATTTAAATCCAATTATTCTTTAATAGAATTTTACTACATATAAAATTAAAATTGGTTGATGTCCAAATAAGAGATTTGAACTAATGACTATCCACTAAAACACTCCTTAAAATTTTCCATTTACTAACGTGGTGTATGTTTTTTTAAAAAAAAAAAAAAAAACTAATAATTATCCTCACTTCACAATTAAAATTTTGAAATTAAAACTTTAGATTTAATATTCATTTTAAAATTTGAAGTTATGTGGGGCACCAAAATTACCCCTTAAAATTCTCCACTAACAAACATATCATCATTTATCTTTTTAAAATTCTTTTTAAATTATTTTTTTAATTTTAAAATTGTCGAATTTTTGTGGTATTGACACATTACACTTTTTTCTTATCATTTTATTGAAGAATTTCACTCTACATTGTTGATGTCGATTTTACAAACATAAGCTTTCTTGAATTTTGAGTGATCCATTTTGATGTTCTCTTATTTGTGCAAAATATATGAATCAATCTTCTTCTTCTCTTTTTTTTTTTTTTTTTTCTAATCAAACTGTGACCAAACTAGTCACATTTTTATAATATAAAATAAAAGAACAAAGAATAGCTGGTTCAAAAAAAAAAAAAAACGAAACCCAAATCGACAATAATGGCCCAAAGACAAACCTATCTTTAGACATTTCTAGATCCGTACAGAATTTCTCATAGAATTCATATTATTTTTTTAATAAATTTTCTTACGCAATCTTCACTTATCATTAGAGTTGTCAAGAAAAATATGGCTTTAAAAAAAATGCATTCTCCAAGAGGAAAAATTTGTGGGACGGTGTCACGGCCCAAGGTAGACCCTAGGTGTAACATGGAGTATAAGACCTCGAGAGGTCCCATACAAGCCACTTAACATACATAGACAAGATAATAGAAATTAAGAGATTTAAAAGATATTTCAAAACATAAAGTTTTATAAAATGAAGCAGAAGTCTAACAATGTATCAAAGCCATCTAGTACATAAGAAGTGTTCGGAACACAACCCCATCAAGTTCAAAACTAAAATGTAAATGCATAATGAAATAAAGGCTTGGTCCTTGGAACATGGGGACTTACCAATCTTCAAACTTCTACTAAAAGATCCCTAGTCACGAAAATGCGAATCTGGAGCGTCAGACCCTACATTTTTATAAGAATGTAGGCAAAAGTATGTGTTAGTACAAAATGTACCAAGTATGATAGCAATACATAAAACATGTGAAATCATGTTAAAAGGGACATTTACATGATATTTCATGACCAAACTATAACATGAGATAAAAGAGTTAGAAAACATAAGTCATAAAACATGGTCAATGCATGCCAACATCTTTAAAACATTCATGAGATACTTCTTTAAGTAACCTTGATTTTATAGTATGGGAGAATTACCTTTAACCGACATGTAAGAACATGTGAGCTATCGCTTGAAATTTGGTGTCTACCCCACAGCGAAAAGAGGTGTTCTCACTTATCAAGGTAAGAACTATGAACTTCTAGCTTACGTGGATCCACTAGCTAATGTTTATCTAGACAACCTATGGTGGCACATAGTTTATGGGACATGGGTAATCGCCACTTGTCTGTTCGGTGCTAAGCATAAATCACACGGAATATTCATTATTCTTAACAAGCCTTAGCATTCATGGGACATGGGTAATCACCACTTGTCTTGGCATTGGAGGTCATGGGTAATCGTCACTTGCCTCATTATTAGAATAGCTTCTTATCTTTGATTCATTTTAGGTGAGACGACCTTTCAACCTTAGAATCCTTTATGTGAGAAATCCTTTCACATTCATGAAAGGTTTCATGTGTATATGAGAAATTCTTTCACAACACAAGTATAATCATATTGATACTTCACTCTCAAAGCATCCTTAAAAACATTTTCATCATTGCATATTTCCATGATTCACCTTTCATAGTTCAAAACCCACTTTCAATCATCAATATCTAGAAAGCATGGGTTCATGGGGATTCATCTTAAAATCATAGAATTATCACAATTCATGCATATTAGATCATAAAAAATCAAATAATTCAACATTGAAAGGAACCCATGAAATAGAAGAAAACCCTAACTTCAATTGGAGATTTCTAACTTCAAAAGTAGGGAATTTAGGAACTATACGGAGAAAAGGGCTTCACAGATGAAGACTATCATACCTTAACGCCAAAAGCTTGACTTCAACGGGGAATTAGGAGACTTGATCTTGAAACCTTAACTTTCTTCTTCAAACTTCTAGAGAGAGAAATATTTGGGGAGGATGAACTTGTTCTTCTTTTGGAAATTTGAGAAATTTATTGATTTTGATGTTTTTTTTGGGTTAAAAACCTTTATATAGGTCTTTGGATTAAGGGAAAAATGACAGGGTACTGAATTAAAATAATTAAAAAAAGAACCAAAAGACCTTGACTTAAAACTGACGCGACCTACTTCAAAGTGGCCCTCAGAGCCCGTCTAAGGCATCACTGCCCATGGACTTGGGTCGTGAGGAGGCCTTGTCCCATGGGCCTGACTATGCCACTTCACGGCAGCCTCAATAGCCCGTCAAAAGTGCCACAAATTAGTTTGTTGTTAGTGATACTTGATCGGTGGCTAGGCAACAAATGACCATCTTGATGGCCCGTCAACCTCTTCACGAGCCGTCTAGGCATCCATCAATGTGGAACTTGCCCTGACAAGTTCTGGGAACTGACCATTGCCCCACTAACGGACCGTGGTCCCCTTCACGGCCCGTCTAGGGCTTCGTAGACGTTTCCATGGTCTAGTTTTGGCCTGTGAATTTCCCACTTGACTCCCTTCTAGACTTTCTTGAATTCGAGGTGTTACATAATTTCCCCCTTGAGAACATTCTTCCTCGAATGAGATTCAAAACATCATAAAGAAGGTAGGAACTCACTCCTAACAACCCAACATACATGAAATCACATAAATGCACATATCTGAGGAGGAAACATCAACTCCAAGCTAAAGCATGTTCAAAACATCATATCATGAGGTCTATATGTAATTCATTCTCAAATGCACCGTAACATGTAGAAGTCAATCAAGTTAACTCATTTTCCCAAAATTTAAGTTTTTCATGATTCATGCATAATGAGGAAATCATGGAAATATCTAAGATAGATGACACCCAAAGAGTAAATCATGAGGAACTGAATACCTAAAGCTAGAGTAGGGATAGAAGGAAAGAGATAAGGGTAATGGGACATCATATCGGCCTCGGCCTCCCAAGAAGTACCCTCAACTAACTGATTCCTCCAAAGAACATTCATGGAAGCAACTTCTTTGTTCCTCAACTTCTTAATTTGCTGGTCTAAAATCTCAACCAGAACCTTCGCATGAGAGATTCTCCTGAACTCCCAAACCTTCTAAGGGAACTATAGATGTCGATTCTCCAACACATTTCTTCAACAGGGAGACATGGAAAACTGGATGCACCAATTCCAACTCATTAGGCAAATCAAGTTCATAAGCAACTTTGCCAATTCGCCTAAAAATCTAATATGGGCCCATGATGTGAGGCCAAAATACATATTTTTAATCATTATTTGCCTCACATTTATTATTTATATTTGTACTTTTTTTAGCATGGATTTTATGGATTGTACTTAATAGTATATTTTATTTGTGGATTAAATTGGTGTGAAGATGAAGAAATTTGAAGCTAAAACGAATTAAATATGAAAGGTTGAAGAAGGAAATGAAACAGGCAGCTTAATGAATTAAATTAAATATAATAATAAAATATATTATATAAAAGTTGCTAAGAATCAGAGTTGAATTGAAATACTACATGGTCACGTGTCAACATTCGAAGACACGCAACACTGAAGCGGCAGAAATACACACGGATACAACTGTTCACGCAGAATCCTTTTCGGTTTTGGGTTTCTAATTTGATTTGGACTCAATTATTTTATTCATGATTTTTTACATTAATAAATAGTCCATAAGAATAATTATGAAAGGAGGAGAATACAATTAGAAATTAACTTTTGATTTAGGTTACATCTTTTCTTCTCTTTTATTTATTTTACATCTTTTCTTTGAATGATTCGTTGTAATTGCTCTATGTCTATGTGGAGTTAAACTTCTCGTTGTTGAATTATATTTACTTACAAAATTATTGTTTAGAGATTTTGATTCGGCATAATTATTTTGTCATATTAGTTGTTCTTATATTCTTGTGAATACTATTTTGATGCTTGATCACCATTAGAATAAATTTCTTGTCTTTTTTTGAACTCGGAAGAGGAATAGAGGGATAGAACGTGGAATATAAGGAGCATGATCTTTCTCACTTGAATTGATTTGTGTCTAGGATAGGGATATATCTAGGTGTCTTGCTTGGCTCAAATATGGGAAGACAACTTAATGTTCCATAGTTGGTACTTCAGTCTATCCCTGCTCAAGGATTTAGTTCGGCTGTCAATTATAGTAGACGATTAGAGGTCGGGAGATCATGACTATATTATCAACCCCGTGAATCAATAACTAGATAATCAAATAAGTTGATGAAATTGATGTTAAACAAGATTGTTAGTTAAACCATAATCCTAGATCGATTTATTCATTGATTGAGTAAACATCTATCTTTTCTTAGTTAATTGTTTTTTAGTTATTTTATCTTTATTTTTAGTTTAGTTAATATATATATATATATATATATATATATATATATATATTCATCTTTTGAAATCCTCCCTTAAATAAATAATTAGAATAAGTATAATTTAGTAAGAATAATTAATTGACAAGTCCTTTGGGTTCGATAGTCCAACTCTTTTAGGGCCACTATATTATTTGTACGACTACGTATACTTGCGTGTGCAATTGTAAGCAACAATTTTTTGGCGCCGCTGTCGAAGACTTAGAAATTAATTGTTTTTCTATGTTAAACTTTTTCTTTTTATTTATTTAAGAATTTATAAAAACAAAAAAAAATAACTCTTTATTTTATTTTATTACTGTCATTTTTTGCTTTTGATCTTGTCTTTGCAGATTAGGGGATGTTTGAGTACCCAAAAGTTTGAAGCGAAGAAGCACGTTTGAGCTTAAGTGTGGGGTGCGTACGACCCTTGATAAAAAAGAAAAAAAGAGAAAACATGCTACTAGCCAGGCCTAAAGGCCTTAGGGAGTTTTTCTTACCCTTGTTTTAAATTTTATTTGATGCTTTGGGGACATAGCATCTTTTTAAGTGTGGGGTGGGGAATGAATTCCTAGGTTTTACTGTTTTATTGAGTCTTTTCATCTTTTAGGATGGGTTCCTTGGTTGTTGTTTTCGGTTCTTTTCCTGAGGATAGTCCCTTTGAACCGATTATCTTTTATTTTTTAGGAAGCAAATTTTATTTTTATTATTTTTTTGGAGAGAAAAGAAAAAATCATTTTGAGTTGTGTCATACTTGCTATTTGGGCCTAATATTGAGTAGTATTTTCTTATAAATGCTTGATTGCTATTAAAATTATAAATCTTTGACATCTAGGCTTATGGTTGTGACTTTGTATATAGCTTATCTTATTGTGTATTTTGTTATGATCCTATCTATCTTAGAGGTGGAACTGATCCATCTTGATTGATACTTGTTCCATGTGTGGTGAGAATTTGTTTATTCCATGTTTGGTATCTTAGTCCAGAACTTGCCCTACATGTTATTGAAGCGAAATAATAAAGTGTTGCTTGTTTAGGAGATGATGATAGGCTTTCTTTGATCTGTCTTGTAAATTTTAGCATATCACTAGTAGCCACTTTGAGTCTGTAGCTTTCTATTGGTAGCCATAATTTTGCCTTAGACTTTTTTGTTAAATCCCTACTTTTTGCACCCTGCTTCCTTGAGCACTGTAGCATAGACTTATTCTAATTGTTAAATCTGAAGAAAAGGGATGATCGAGTGTAAAAGGTGATCAATGATAGCTACAAAATGATTAAAAAGCCCTCTTTGAAAGAATGTGACATGAAAAAAAAAGAAAAAACAGCAAAAAACAAAACAAAAAAAAAAAAACATTCTTTGAAAAAAACAAATAATTGAAGCATTCTTGAGATGATGAGAATTGCTTGTGAAACAATTGTTGAAGAGAGGGTTGAAAATAAAGAGAATAAAATAATGGGTGATAAAATCTTAAAGTGCAAAGTGCTTAAGGAAGTGTAAGTCACTATTATATAGTTTTCCTACCCGTTCCCTAGCCTACATTACAACTCATTAAAGTCCTATTTGATTATATTCAAGCATGCTTAATTAGTGGAGATGTACATAATAGGCAAGCCTATGGTCCTTTGTGCATACATTTTAATTTTATTTCTGAGGGTGAGTTGTTCTTTGATACTAAGTCCTTAATTTATATTCAATCTTTTGAATTGAGTGTGTGGACTATTTCTTCTTGTGAGGACACTTGTTTCATGATAGATAGGTGATTTTATTAGCTTTCTTTGATAAAAGTAGGTAAGCAAGCTTTAATTTGATGAGTTCAGAGTCCTTCCTTGAGGTTAGGAGGATAGAGGTTTGTGGTTTATTTATATATTTTGCTTAATGATTGAGAAGTGTGCTTGATGTTTTGAAATTTGTATATGACCTAAGTGTTTGTATCAATGATTTTTTGAGTTGATCTTTAAAGTTTGCTCGAGGACGAGCAAAAGTTTAAGTATCAGGTGTTGATGTTGTCACGACCAGACCATCGTGATTAGCACCCACACAAATCCTCCAATGGGAGAACCATTACTATAATCCAAACAAACAAATTTTATGAAAACTAAGGCATTTAAAGATACGGAAGTAGATTTAAATGACTATAAAAATGGAGTCCCATAAACTCCAAGTTTTAACAAACAACTAACCAAACTAATGTGGAAGAACAACCCCTAGAACCTGAAAGTCATTGTATCAAAACTCTACTAACGACAAGTCTAAGAACAAGGGGTACAACTCCGAAGCTAAACAAAACACCTTAAACAAATAGCCTAAGTTCGAAAAGGGTGGACTTAAACCAGAAAGATCCATGGCAGTTTGAAAAAACTGGCTCACCCTTGAATCCGGTCACGCTCAATAGTCACCTAGCTGAGGTCTATTAATAGCCACCTGAAGATGTCCTGTACTCAACAAAGAACAAGCAAGTGCAGTATCAGTACACAATCACAGTGTAATAGTAGGATCAAGCGAAACAAACATATATCGAACATATACAATATTAGTCATCTTTTCAGGATCAATTTAGTATTTCACGTTCTCAATAACACATTAGTTATCATTTTTAGAGCAACAAAGAGCCTTTCAACCTCAATCACCATTAGATATGAATGTAATCATCACAAGTAGATACACAACACAATTTAATGGTCCTCTCACGGAACCCAATTCAATGGTCCTCTCATGGAACCCACACCAAAACTATTAGCATATTGATTCGTGGTACTCGATTCAATATTTATTCCGGAACGTGGCAATCAATCCCATAATTATGCCAGAACATGGCAACTGATCCCATATTTATGCCGAAACGTGGCAATCGATCCAAGTTAGTGTATCGGAACGTAACACCCGATCCATTCAACAAACCACAATCATAATCACAATGTATATTTTCATAATCATAGAACAAGAGGTGATTCATGGCTTACAATTATTCAATTATCCTCATTTATGATTAGGGTGATCAATAATGCAACATTCGCATACATACATGCATTATAATGATCAATTAAAAACATATATCACACCAACATGAAATCACAACCATTACCTACCTCGAATCCAAGCTTGAATCCCTTAAAGCATTTGAATCTTCCCTTTCCGGATTCTTTCTGCTTGTTCTAGGTCTACAAACAATTAATATATGCAAGGATCAACAATTAAAGATCTAATTATGTGGATTATAACAAACCCAATAACCCTAGACCAAGCCCAAGTTCCTAATATCCATTTCCACTACTAGTTTCATATCAAAACGCTTCCCCAATAGTAATTAACCAAGATTCCAAGTTCTATAGATCGAAAAACGGATTAAGGGAGTAAAATCCTAACCTTTAGTGCTAGAAGAGATGGAAAACCTTCAAGAAATAGCACTGGGTCGTTTCTTAGCTCTTAAGAATGAACTTTTATAGAAAATAGCATTTTTGGGGGGTTTTACCCTATTTAAGTCGCGATTGTCCCGCTACGGCGAGACGCATCTCTCTACAGCTGGATCCATCTCGCTACAGCTGAATGCACGAAAACAGAATGTTGGAATTTGTGTTCCATGCCCCCATTTCACCATACACCTTCAACTCTTGAAATTCAACAACTATCGATTCACGCTAAGATCATTTTCGAGAGTTCTACTTGCCCGAATTCGATTCCGTAAAGTCGTACGGGTTCCTTAATGTCTTAGCTATCCACTCATGTAATCCAATTCATATTAGATCTCTCATTTATTACCAGACTTCCCTAGGCCTTACTAACTCCAATTTCATCCAAATCTGGACTAGGTTAGGAAATTCCAAGTTACTACCAAATAGTTTTCTGACCCTATTGGCTTTTCCCTAATGACAGAATCAGGTCATTACAATAGATACCAATTTTCCCATCACTCATCCCCGAGTAATCAACTAGGAAAGACTGGCTAAAGTAAGGGTAGAGCAGTACCTGAATCACTGAACAACTAGGGATACTTGTCTCACATGTCCTTAGCTTTCGGATATCATGATCAAGAATTTCAATCGGTTCTTCCTCAAATAGAAAATTTTGTTTAACAAAATTGAGTCTCACTTTATGATATAATCACCGTCCCCAAATCAACCAATTGAATTACAGTGCCTCAACGAAGTCATCACAATACTCGAGTGATAATTATTATTGTATGTACACTTAACTAACAACAAAGTTATTCTCAATAACCACCAAAGTTGATCGTACACATGTCTGCAACATGTTATCAAGGACTTCCACACAAAAATCAAGACAAATTCTTTATCACATAACCATGATAAAATTCTAAATCAATACTCGCTACAATTAGAAGTGAACCTAAACTAACCAACACACTCATAATACTCAAACAATCATAGTTCTTATCAACATCTCCTTTTCACAACATAAATTTCCATTAGCTTAAGTTATAAAAATTTGATCTTTAGACATCGGATACTCATCGAGAGATATGTCCACGCATACAAACCCTCCAACAACACTATCAAAGTGTTAGATTTAGTAATTGTAGATTACCTCTTAAGAACAGTAGAATTGGACCCAATGAACCCCACATTCAACCGCACATAATCAATACATGACCTCGATAACTAGACGAATATTAAGATTGTTGAACAACCATAAATACGCATGGTAGCTCTTTTATAACTCTCATAAGCAAGGTGGTACATGTAAAACCACTGAAATACTTTAACAACTCAAAGACAACACCACATAAGTCATCTAAAATAACCACGTCTTTCCAAATCATCCCACTCAACCAACAGAACATCACAGGATCGGTACACTTGATCCACCAATAGAGATCTACCCACAAAAGCGAAAACACACGAGCGCATAGCTAGTGCATCACACTCACAACCATCTACAAAATGAAATAGATGGTCACATAAGAATTTATCGAATAACATGAAAGGTTTTCCTCTGAAGAGTCGATACCAGCCATTTCCATTCACTTAACTCCACATACTCTTCACATCCTTCCACTGGAGCCCACACTCTCAATACTAACAACCACCATAACCACTCCGACCATTTACCCTACTCTAAACCAATAATTTTTAAATGAAAAATTTTCTTAGGTACTTTAACAATCAACAATAATCAACTTTACGACTCAATCCAGGTGTAAGTCCATTCAAATGCTCAAATACCAACTTTGTCACGATCCAGACCGTCGTGATTGGCACCCACACAAACCCTCCGGTGGGAGAACCATTACTACAACCCAAACAAACAAATTTTATGAAAACTAAGGCATTTAAAGATACAGAAGCAGATTTAAATGACTATAAAAATGGTGTCTCCATAAACTCCAAGGTTTTAACAAACAACTAACCAAACTAATGCGCAAGAACAACCCCTCGAACCTAAAAGTCATAGTACCAAAATTCTACTAATGATAAGTCTAAGAACAAGAAGTACAACCCCGAAGCTAAACAAAACACCTTAAACAAATAGCCTAAGTCCAAAAAAGGTGGACTTAAACCAGAAAGATTCATGGTAGCCTGAAAGAGTTGGCTCACCCTTGAATCCGGTCATGCTCAATAGTCACCTAGCTGAGGTCTATCAATAACCGCCTGAAGATGTCTTGTACACAATAAAGAACAAGCAAGTGAAGTATCAGTACACAACCATAGTGTAATGGTAGGATCACGCGGCTATCTCAATAAGTGAAACACATGCAAGTAACCACAACATTATAAAACAGGCATATACCAAAAATATACAATATTAGTCATCTTTTCAGGATCAATATAGCATTTCACGTTCTCAATAATACACATTGGTTATCATTTTTAGAGAAACAAATAGCCTTTCAACCTCAATCACCATTAGACATGAATGTAATCATCACAAGTAGATACACAACACAATTCAATGGTCCTCTCACGGAACCCAATTTAAAGGCCCTCTCATGGAACCTACACCCAAATTGTTAGCATACCGGTTTGTGGTACCCGATCCAATGTTTATGTCGGAACGTGACAACTGATCGCATAATTATGCCGGAATGTGGAAATTGATCCCATATTTATGTCGAAACGTGGCAACCAATCTAAGCTATTATGTCGAAACGTAACACCCGATCAATTCAACAAACCACAATCACAATCACAATGTATATTCTCACAATCATACAACAAGAGGTGATTTATGTCACACAATTATTCAATTATCCTCATTTACGATTAGGGTGATTAATAATGCAACATTTATATAAAACATGCATTATAATGAGCAATTACAAATATGTATCACACCAACATGAAATCACAACTATCACCTACCTCGAATCCAAGTTTGAATCCCCTAATCACTTGAATCTTGCCTTTTCAGATTCTTTTCGCTTGCTCTAGGTCTACAAATAATTAATATACACAAGGATCAACAATCAACGGTCTAATTATCCAGATTATAACAAATCCAATAACCCTAGACCAAACCCAAGATCCTAATACCCAATTTAGGGCTTTTTCCACCATTAGTTCCAGATCAAAACCCTCCCCTAATAGTAATTAACCAAGAATCCAAGTTCTACGGATCGAAAAAGGGATTAGGGGAGTAAAATTCTAACCTTTAGTGCTAGAAGAGGTGAAAAACACATTTTTGGAGGGTTTACCCTATTTAAGTCGCAACTGTCCTGCTACGGCGGGATCCTGCTACAGCTGGGTCCATCTCACTATAGCTGGATGCACGGAGACAGAATGTTGGAATTTGAGTTCCATGCCCCCAATTTACCACACACCTTTAACCCTTGACATTCAACAACTACAGATTCACGCTAAGATCATTTTCGAGAGTTCTACTCTCCCGAATTTGATTCCGTAAAGTCGTATGGGTTCCTCAGCGTCCTAGCTATCCACTCATGTAATCCAATTCATAATTAGATCTCTCATTCATTACCACATTTCCGTAGGCCTTACTGACTCTGATTTCATCCAAATCTTGACTAGGTTAAGAAATTACAAGTTACTACCAAAAAAAATTCTGACCCCAATTCTTTCCCCATTGGCTTTTCCCTAACGTCGGAATCAGGTCATTACAGATGTGAGGCAAAAATACATATTTTTAATCATTATTTACCTTACATTTATTATTTGTATTTGTCCTTTCTGAGCATGGATTTTATGGATTGTGCTTAATAGTATATTTTATTTGTAGGATTAAATTGGTGTGAAGATTAAGAAATTTGGAGCTAAAATGAATTAAATATGAAAGGTTGAAGAAGGAAATTGAGCAGGGAGAAGTGAAAACGTCATGTGTCATTGCCACAATTATTCTTACAATATCATTTTAAAAATAACTTAATTAAATATTTTAAATGGATGGAATTTTATTTTAAAAATGACACCTGTCAACAACTAATTAATTTTTTAATTTTTAAATTAGATTAAATTTTTGTTTTAAATTTTAATACTTTCATATATTTAATCTGAGTCATCACCATGGATATCAATTATTACAATTTAATCTTAAATAAGAATTGTCTCTAAAAAAAATCACAATTCTACACAACCTAAACAAATTATAATCAAATGCGGAAAAAAAGCAATTACATAACTGTCAAATTTATGTGAACCATACATGTAGATTATTACAATTTAAATTTAAATAATAATTTTTAAAAAAAACATTAAATATTGTGTATTTGTGTTTTGCCACCCAAAAAACAAGTGTCATCACTAGAAATGTTGTTAAAAATCAGTCAAGTTGTAGTTTATAAGGAGACACGTGGCATGTTAGAATAACATTTCAAATTAAAAGTTACTGAATAATTAGTTTAGGAATAAATTTCAATTTCAAAAAAAAAATTGTCAATTGAAAACTTCCTCCCATTTATTTACATTATAAAAATGTTAGTGCATTTTAAAGGAAATCGCCCTTCTTCTCATCATACAACACACAAATTTCTTCCATTAATTATTGAAAGATGGTTTTTCTTATCCGAAAAATCCTTTATAAAAATGGGTTTTCCACAAACATTCAAATTTTGTAGTTCAATTTCATATATTATATAATTTATTTAGCAAAATATTAACTGAATTTTGCAGGGAATAGAATTCATAAAAAAAAGAGTAATCGATTTATATGCATCCTTACCCAATTCTTAGCAGGTATCAATTGTCACACATTTTGTTTTATATAGTTGGTTGAGTCTTTTTTTTTTTTTTTTTTTTTTATAATTGTTTTTTTTTTTTAATTTTTTGATGTTTTTTATATATTTTTTCAGTTCTAATTTTCTATCTGCATCAGTGAGAACTGTGGATATGTATTGTAAGATGAGTCTTAGTGAAATCGGTGGGAATTTTATTATTTATTTTCTCTTTGTTTTTAGTCTATCTAATTGTGTTATTATGAGTTTCATGGAGCCTAAACTAGGATGACATAAGCTTTATGTAATATTCAAATATGATAATATTTGACATGAATTTATGATTCTAAAGACCCAGTTTATGAAGTATATTTTGTGTTATTGACTATTTTTATCCATGTAGTTGGTATACATACACGGAAAAAAGGAAAAGTCTTGCGGTAAGAGTTGGTTTTCGACTTTGTTTTCATGTTATGAACTAATTTTTGGTAATGTCAATAAATTCATTCTCAAACTGTCATTTTTTTTGTTTATTTTATGTACTTCAATTGTTCTCTAATTATATTGATGGTTTGTTTACTGATTAAGGTGTTTTATTTACAGCCGTTTATATCTATTGTCCATACTACGTCGTTAAATTTTGTAAATGTCGTTGAAATATTAGACATCTATATAGATGGTTTGCTTTGATTATTTTTAAAATTCATAGACTAGAAAATGTTGATAAGGCAGTCATACATCAATTGAAAATTCCAGAATAAAACATTTTAAAAATTAAAAAAAAAAATTAATGATTTTAAAGTAGTTTTTAAAATTAATAAATTATTTTAAAATTTGTATAAAGATAAAATTTTAAAAATTAATAATTTGAATGATTTGTTTTAAAATAAAAAATTTTAAAAAGTTATAATTCATTTAAGGGAAAAAGGACAAATATACCCCCGAATTATCATAAATGGTGCGTCTATACCCTTCGTTATACTTTCAAGTTGTATATACCCTTACCGTCAATATTTTGGAACGTATATACCCTTAAAATAAACGGAGAGACACGTGTCATGATCTCCTATACTTATATCGATATAGGAGAAACTGATCCAATTCGGAGCTGTTGATGTTTATATCGATCAATCATAGAAGAAAAATTATTATTCATTCTGATTAAGCTTCCTTCCTATAAATCTGGAAGTTCTTCTCAAATACAAGGAAATGATTCAGTTCCAGAGCTAAAGATCGTAGTTCTCGAACGAGCAATTGAAAAGATTCTGGAGCATCTTCGGGATTTGGTATTGTTCCCCCAATGATCGTAGTACCAA